>CM077096.1:128794627-129176523 GCA_039513925.1 Platanthera zijinensis
AACTAATGGCCCAAGTTTCAGCATCTGTTGAGATGATTGGACCACTCAAACCACTAGGAACACATTAACTTAAATATTCCCCTTTAGGACAAGGCTAGGGTTTACAAAAATTCAAGCCAAATCATATCCAAATTAGATAAATTTTATCCAGAGCCTTACAAGGACCCAAGGACCACTTAACAAAATTTGGGAGGGTTTGGAGGTCATTAGGTCCCCAAATTAAATTACCCTAGGATTATTAAATTATTTCAAAAACTATTGAAAAAGTATATCCAAATATTCCCATTTTTAGACATGACCTAGGTATTGGTAAGATTTACTCCCTGTCCAAATTTCAGATCATTTGGACATGTGGTGAAGTGTGGGTACAAATTAAAATCTCTGACTAGTCCTAGGTATAAACCCCACCAAAATGAGTGCCCTGGTCAAAGCACATATCCAATTTGGTTCAAATAAATTTTAAAATAAACTATATATCCAGACCCAAAAACTTCAAGTTGACAATTTTCTCTGTACCAGCCTCTAGGTTTTTTTTAATTAATAGAAACATTAACTGTATTATCTGTGACAAAAAATCACATTAAAATAAATATTTAATCCTAAAATTTAAAATAAAACCAGCACCAATCTTGGCGCAAAAGGACGGCATGTAACATCCCATTTCCGACCAGACCCCTAGGAGAGGTTTTGTCATGACCAAGTCATGACAAAACCCTAGGAAGCCCAAGGAGGCCAAGTGACCCAGGCTCAATGTAAAAATCACCTTGGTCTGCAAATACTTGGTCAGAAATTTACTTAAAACAAGATTTGGGCTCGGGCGTTGAGTGCGTCAAGTGAAATTAAGTTCATAAGCTTAACGGCATTGAGTACAACCGACTGCACTCAATACCATCTTACTTGTGATGAATGGAGTTGAGTGCATCAAGTGCACTAAACGCCATAAGCGGAATGGAATTGAGTGCACTGACTGCACTCAATGCCATCTTGTTTAGGTTGTATGGCGTTGAGTGTGCTGAGCTCACTCAATGCCGTTGGCTGGATGGAGTTGAGTGGGCTGAGCTCACTCAATGTCGTAGGCTGGATGGCGTTGAGTGATCTGAGCTCACTCAACGTCATTTTACTTAGAATTTTTCTGGGTGTTTTAGCTTGATTGCTGGTTCAACTGAACCGGAACGTTTTGGGAAATGGGCCAGGATGTCTTAAAATTAGTCATTTCTCTATTAACAACTAATTAAGTCTTATTTAAAAATATTGACCAGTCAAATGGAGGTAGGCTACGGGGCCGACGGTTATGAAAATGAAGAAGGCTTCAACCATGGACGAGCAACGACTTTCATGGCCAGTAATGGCACTTGATGCCTTGGCCCCTTCCCCTCCTCTTTTATGGCTTGACCTAACTCCTCTAGGGAAGAGGAGTTTCAGCCATTACTTGGCTAGATTGAGGCATATTCATCCCCCCACAACCATGGCCGAAATTACCATTAATGGCCACCATCGGTTAGACCCCTCCCCTCCCCCATTTTACTAATTTATAGCTTCACAAGACTACCAAGCCTTCATTTCCTCACTTTGACCAAAGGAGATGAGAGATTTCTTTGTATTGTTGAAGATCTTCAGTGACACCTCCATCGCTAATGACTTTCCGTCGATCAGCATGCCTCCAGCGTGCAAACAAGGTCCTTCCCTCCTCTCTCTCTACGGGTAGATCTTAGTCTAATTTAGGATAAGAATCGGGCTCAACTGAGCCCGATCAGGAAGAGGTGATCTTCCTGGTTATTTTTGCAAAAGAAAAACTTGTTAGGTTTGCCGGATTTTGCCTCTCCGGCGGTCGCGCTGTGCCGCCCGGCGATGGCCACCACCTCAACAGAGGTGGTGGTGGTGTCGACCGCCAGGGAGGAGGCTGGATGGCGGCCGGCACTTCTGGAAAATGCTCCAGGTCCGGCTAATCTCTCCCCTTGGCTAGAGGAAGAAGATGACCAGTAGACGTTAGATCTGCTTTAAGATTTGTGTTGGGTTAAATTATTAATTCATATTATTTCAATTTTTGTCCAGTTTATAGGGTAGTTTTAATTAAATATTAAAAATACTTAGAGTCTAGATCAGGAAAAACTGTTAACATAAAAATTGTAGATCTATGAGTCTACTTTATTTTAAAATTGATTTTAATCAATTTAGAGTCCTGATTAGACCACAACACCCATTTTGGTGAGATCTATACATAGGGTTGAACAGGGAATGATTTGAGTTCCCCCATCAATCCAGCCATCCAAATGACATGAAATTTGGGATGGGGGACATTCTTATCTATACCCATAATATATCCAAAAATGAGTATTTTTTGATAAATTTTTTCTTTAGTTTTTGTAAAAATTTAATAATCCTTGTATGATTTAATTAGAGGGTCAAATGACCTCAAATGTCTCCAAACTTTTTTGTGGCTGATTTCTAGGGTTATTATTTAACCCTAATAAAAATTTTAGCCTAATTAGGTTTGATATTATTAGGTTTTGGTGAGGCCAAAGTTTGGCCTTTTAAGGAAAAAATTAGGGCAAGGGATTTTTGGGGCATGGTTTGGCCAATTCTCACCCAAATGGGTTGTGATTTTGGCCAGAGCCCCATGGTCAGTGAAAACACCCTCTCATGGAATTTGAGATGAATTGGGTTGGTTTTCCTAGGACCCTAAATCACACATTAAGGATTGAACTATGGGGGTTTTTGAAGGACATAGGATGATATGTTCTTATATGGACTTAGGGTTTAGTCCATGTGGTTCTAGTGTGGAAATATCCCTAGGGAGGAGTTTTGGAGTATTTGTACTTAGGCACAACACTTAATCCACTTTGTATTAAATTAGGCCTTTACACCTTAAGGAATAATTGTGGGATCAAATGATCTTGAATTTCCACCAGAGGATAGTAAAAGTTATGTTTATAGTCATATTAAACTTTGAATCATGTTACGTAGTATTTGGTTATGCTTTCAAATAGGTTGTTTTATAAAAGTGCACAATCATGATTCTCTTGAAGAATTATTAATGTAACACTTTAAATTTGTATTTGAATTAAATTGTGTCAATCATTTTTTAGGGATATAATAAAGCTCTGAAATTTTATTATGAATTTAGGATTATTATTTTGGACACTTCATTCACAATTTAGCAAGTTGTATTATTTACTTAGGAATTTATTATGAAGTAACCACTTTTTGGAAGTTGATAAAATTTAGTCAGACGATCTTTTAACATATTATGAAGCTCTGTGAATTTTTATGGAATTTTTGGCAGTATATTTATAAGGGTTGCTTCAATAAATACTGTTTCCCATGAAAACTTAGTTGAAATTATTTTGGAGTCTAGTAAGCCAGGAAAATTATGATTTTTGTGCAATGGCTCTTTCTGTACATTAGTAAGGTTCAGTATTTTTCTACAATTTTCTGATGAATAATTTTAGTACTTCCTTCTTTAAATATTATTAAGGAAATTATGCTGGATAAACAAATTAGAGGCTAAATATTTTTTGTAAAATCATGGAAATTAGTATTTTTTAATACCTCTCTATTATATAGTGGTCATGATTTTTTGGTGTCCATTACTTGAGAAAATCATGTAGCTCATGTTTAAAATTACCCATGGGCAATCTTGTGTGAAAATTAATTAAATATCAGATTAATTAGGAAAATTATAATTTTCTGGATTTATGCTAGTTATGTTATGATAGATCTCCAATAAATAACTTAAGGCTTTTGGATGAAAACTTGAGGGACCTCCTATCATGATCATCATATAGTATAGGTTGGTATTAATAGCGTAAAACATTGTAAGTAGTGATAGTCTATGCATTGAAAATACAGGATGATATTGATAGTTCATGGGATTTGAAATGGGATATTAAGTGATATGAGGATTCACGATGAGGAGATAGAAGTCTGGTTAGTGTTAAGTGGTGCTCGGGATCGACGAAAGGTCGTCTTTCCTAAGGAGAGGAAGGGCCAAACACACTAGGGATAGATCCAGTTTAACATTTAAAAGTGATTGGGAATTGGTTATTAACCAATAACAATAAGTGCCTTGCGAAAGGGAACTTTGGGCTTCAGCCCATCGTAGTTCCTAGTGCCCTCGAGAGCCCTTCACGGGGTATGCCTTGGGCAGTCCTGGGCTAACTTAAACCGTAGGAGTAATAAACTAAAAGAGCAACTAGTATAACTAGGATTTCACATTCACATACCCCGGTAGCTAAGGAGGTTTAATAGGTTGGTTTATTGCCATCAAGACGGTAGCTTCGGAAGATAGGTGCACGGATGGGACAGTCCAGGGAGCTGGGGGCTCGAGGGTTTGAATACAGAATAAGGTGGTGGGTCTTCGGTATTTGACGGTCGTTCACACTGGTATCAGTACGTTGACTCGGCGGTGTTGGAAACATAGCCAAAGAAAGTCTGGTGGATATTGCCAGCACTTGTACGCGAAAACTCTAGGTTGTGTTCTTCTAGGGGTGTACGGAAGGGCTAGGCCCAGTAGTGTTGATACCCGCCTAGGAGTGGGGGGCCCGACCCACTGTCTCCATTTGCCACTACGGAGGTTCCTGGGAGTGAGGCTAGCTTCCCGAACAGGGGGAACTAAAGGTCTGTGCGCATAGAGTCGTGTGCATGAGTTGCACTTGCATGAATCATGGCATAGTATTTCACTACACTCATATTTTCATACAACCGACACCCCAGCATATAAATTTGTATCAGACTTTTTATACGATGGGAGCCTTGTAAAAGACCGCTTAACTTATAAGTTTATATGAGAATTCATATAAGTTAAGGTTACTTATTTAATTTATACTTGTCTTTTCATATATATACTGCTTAACTACATGTTTACTTTAATGCCCTCTATTGTAGAACTACTAGATTAGTTCTACTGCCATCTGCTTTGCTTACTCTCCACCATTATAGCTTCCCTTTACTCCTCTCCGCTCGGTGCATAGGAGCCGTGGGGGGAGGGGTAGGGGATGATAGAACTTTGTCTTTATGACTAATGGTTTTCGAACCACAACATTATAGGAGCTCTGAATCGGAGACAGGGACCAGCAGCAGCACCGGGACCAGCACCAGTGGAGTATGGTGCGCATGGAGGTGGGCCAGTCTAGTTCCGGAGAACCTGTGACCAGCTCAGTGTGTGTTTAGTACTATCTTATAGCTTCCGCGAGTGATATGTAGTGAGGATCTGATGTACCGGGCTTAATCCCGTTTATATTTCATCTGTACTGGTCTTTTGCAGTACTCAATTTTCATACTTTTATGGTCTTGTTGTGATTTCAATTTACATGTGATTCTATGGATTTGATTATATTCAGTTTATACTCACTTCTCTCTCATTTGTGATCGAAAAGGCCGGAAGAATTGGCGTTTTGTAGTGGCGGCCTTTTTGAGTGTCGGTGCCACCGCAAAACGGCAATCATGAGCATAAGACCCCGGTGGTTTAAAAAGGAAAAAAATGGGGTCTAACATGGCATCTATTCATCTACAAGAACATACCGACGGCCAGGATTCATTCTTCCTGGAGCTTATTCAATCCCCATTTCCCAGCCACCTAGCCATCTCCCTGGTCGGCCACCGCCACCATCACCTCTATCACAGTGGTGGTTATCCCCAGGCCGCGGCACAGCCGCCAGAGGGGCAGATTCTGGCGATCCCGCAACCATGTTTTTCTCAAAAAAACCAGGAAAATGAAGGCTTTGATCGGGCTCAATTGAGCTCGATTCTCAATCTAAATGAATCCTAGGATCTACCCATAGAAGAAGGAGCATGGGAGGACCTGAGTTGCGGCTTGTAAGCGGTTGAAGCGCCTCATTGCCATTTCCGGCCACCGATTTTGGCCTTTCTGCAACCTCCACAGCAACATCAAGGAAATAGAAATTAGAACGGAGAAATACCTGCTCTTGTCCTGGTGAAGGTTCTTAAAGAAGGAATTGGGGAGAGGAGGCTTGTAACTCCCTAATTTATCAAAGCACCATTAATGGCCACTAACCTAATTTTTGGTTTCAGCTAAATTGAGAGGGCTGAGACACCCCACTGGCCGGCCACCTACTGAAAAATCTTCCCCTGCCTCCAAGGAGTAAAAGCCCCATCAAAGTGAGGGGTTATGAAACCTCCATGGCCATGATGACCATTGAGCCCCCATTTTCTCTCTCCTCCAAAGTGGGTAACTCATTCTTATCTCTCCTAGTCATCACTCTCTGAATTTGGTGGGCCCAAAATGGGTCTCTCCACTACTTTGACTAATGGGCCACACCACTTAGGCTTAGCCCACTTGAATTGGGCTAGGTTAGCCTAAGTTGACCACTTTGACCCATGAGGTGACTTTGATCAACATGACCATTTGGGTTGACCACAAGGGGTCCTTGGTGACCCCTTGGCTTCCCCTAAGGTCTAGGAATTGGTTGTGTAGGTTTGACTTGGCACCTTGGTGGTCACTTGCCCCTAATTTAGGGTACTTTGACCACTTTTTGGCTAGGGTTGACTTGGGTCAATTCGGCCTCTAAGGTTGACCCTAATGGGTCTTTGGTGACTCATTGACTTCACCTTAGGTCTAGGAAGACATAAGTAGGGTTGGTTGGGCACATTAGGGGTACATTGCTCTTAGATAGGGCACGTTGCCCAGTTTAGGACTAGGATGATCCTAGGTCATGTTGGCCACCCTAAGTTGACTCCAATGAACCCTTTGGGCTCTAATGGACCTTTTAATAGGTTGGTGAGGTTGTGGTGGGGTCTTGGAGTCATGGTGAGGCCCATGATCATCCTAAACTAGTGTTTAGAAACCTATCATTTGCATACCATAGTGATCTCACCTACATTCTTAGGTCCACTTGGTCTTCTTGGGCTTCCTATGGTTTTGTCATGACCTAGACATGACAAAACCATTCATTGTGGTCTAGTTGTCTGAAAGATGTTACAAATCCCAATACATAAACAAAAAATTTTGTACTCGAAATTTAATTTAGGCCTACAGGGTTTCAAGTATAAGAAATAAAATGTAACATCCCGAGAGGTTGTAATGAATACCTGACTTAAAAGCTCCGGGTACTTTTGTTGCATCAAATCCTGTGGTTCCCATATGTTGTCCTCTTGCCCATGATTCCTCCACAAGACCTTGACAAACGGGATCTTCTTGCGTCAAAAGACTTGCATCCCAGTATCGTCAATCCGCACCGTCTCCAAGTACACCGATTGATCAGAAGCTTTAGGCCCATCTATAGTCGTAATCTGCTACTCCGGCCAAAGTAGAGCTCTCCTCAGGGAGGAGATGTGAAAGACGTCGTGCAAAACCGCTAGATCTGGCAACATCTCCAGTCTATAAGCTAAGGGGCCGATCAATTCTAGGATCCTGTAAGGCCCTAGGCAGTCCAATTTGGCGAAGTGCAAAACCACACTTGCCGAGTAAACATTTTAGTGTCGGTGCATCGACCCTCCAATACCAAAGAAACCCCACCTTAGAATTTATGCACAAGCAATCTTGATGTATCCACCACCGATCTAAAGCTCCCCGGACTAACATGTCCGTCATAACCAACAATCGAGCAAAAGCTCCCTGGACTATCCCGTCCATCACAATTATCTACCGAGCCATCGGCTCGCCGGACTATCTTGTCTGTCACAAAAACCACCGATCCTACTGCCCGTGTGACCCAACCTAACTTCCCGAGACACCGGGGTGTGTGAAAGTGAACCCCTTGTTATACTAGTTACTCCTAAACACTGATTATTCTTACGTCTTATGTTAACCTTGGACTGCCTAGGGTATTCCCCGTTAAGGGATCTCGAGGGCAATAGGAACTACGATTGGCTGAAAACCAAACCTCCCTTTTACAAGGCACTTACTGTTATTGTTAATACACGATTCCCGATCCCTTTTAATATTACTCTGGATCTAACCATAGTGTGTTCTGACCCTCTCTCTCTCCACAGGAAAGACGATCTTTCGTTGATCCCGAGCACCACCTAATCCTAGTCACCCAGCATTCTACTCATCCCAACTTCCTATGATGAACTCTATTTCATTTTACCCAAACTAGCAAACTATTAACCCAAGGCCATATGCGCTACTCAAATTTTATCACATTTTCTGCAGTTTTACTATATGCAGACCAACCTATACAATATGTTGTACATGATAGGAGGTACTACATATTTTCATCGATATTCCCTAAGATATTTAATGTGTGTCAATCATGACATGATTGGCCTAATCTAGAATCCTATA
Source organism: Platanthera zijinensis (assembly GCA_039513925.1). Classification (NCBI taxonomy): domain Eukaryota; kingdom Viridiplantae; phylum Streptophyta; class Magnoliopsida; order Asparagales; family Orchidaceae; genus Platanthera; species Platanthera zijinensis. The sequence continues at coordinate 128,802,873 of CM077096.1, forward strand.
ATTTTCCTAATTAATTTTGTATTTAATTAATTTTTCCCAAAGTTTGGCCATGGGTCATTTGAACATGAAGTATAATATTTTCTCAAGTAATGGCCCCCTAAAAATTATGAACACTAGATAACAGAGGTATAACTGTAAATATCAAATTTGATGATTTACCAGAAATGATATGGCCTCTAATTAATTACTCCAATAATAAGCCATTAATTATGGGTAAAGAAGAAAGTACTAAAGTTAATCATCAGAAAATTGTATAAAAATTACTAAATCTCAAGGATGACACCAAAGGGCCTATGACCAAAAATAATTTTTTATTAAGCTTACTAAGTACAAAAATAAATTAAATTACTTACTTAGAAAACAGCACCTTGCGAAACAACCCCTATAGATAGACTTCAAAAAAATTCCATAAAAATTCACAGAGCTTTAAAATGTCAACGAAGGTTTACTTACCAAATTTCAGAAGTTTCCATTGAGTGGTTTGTTCAAAAGAAATAATCTAAGTAGAAGGTGTAACTTGATGGGTTGTGAATGAAGTACCACATTTAATGATCTAAAATTTATATTAATAATTCCTAAGGCTTGCTATAGTCTTAAAACATAGCTTGACTTAGTATCATCCAAACCCAAGGTTAGCAAGTCACATAATAAAATTCTTCAAGACAACGTATGATAGTGCACTTTTCAAAGGAATCAACTTGTAATCTCATCCAAACCATATGTAGTATATTTCAGTGGATAATATGGTTTTGAAAACGACCTCGACCAAAATGTCATTCAATTATAAGGTCATATGAGCCACTGGACATTCCCTAAGGTGTACGGACCCAAAAACATACCCTATGGTTTAAGTGGTGTGCATATGTCCAAATCCCACTATATCCCTCCCTAGGGCTTATCACCACCCTAGGATCACAGGGACTAAACACCAAGTCCATACAAGGGCAACCTTAGGGTTTGTACTTGTGTCCTAGGGCAAATCTACAAAAATCCACCCCAAATTCCATGTTAGGGTGTCTAGCATCATACCAAACTAATGGACCAAGTTTCATCCTCTGTTGAGGTGATTTTACCACTCAAACGCAGTAGGAACACTTTAACCTAAATACCCCCTTAAGGCTAAGGCAAGGGTTTACAAAACTTCAACCCAAATCATCTCTAAATGAGATGAAATTTTATCCAGAGCCTTAATATGACCCCAAGGACCACTCACCAAAATTTGGGAGGGTGTGGATGTCATTATTTCCCGTAATTAAATTAACCTATGATTATTAAATTATTTAAAAAACTATAAAAAAAGCATCTCAAAAAATTCATATTTTTGTACATGACCTAGGTATTGGTAAGATTGACTCCATGTCCAAATTTCAGATCATTTGGACATGTGGTGAAAAGGGGGCACACATTTAAATCTCTGACTAGTCCTAGGTATAAACCCTACCAAAATGAGTGCCCTGGTCAAACCAGATATCTAACTTGGTTCAAATAAATTTTAAAATAAACTAGACATCCAGACCTACGAACTTAATTTTGACCATTTTCTCTGTACCAACCTCTAGGTATTTTTAATAAATAGAAACATTAACTATATAATCTGTGACAGAAAATCACATGAAATGAAATATTTAATCCTAGATTAAAAATAAAGTAGCACGAATCTTGGCGCAAAAAGACGGCATCTTGTCATCTTCAAGCTCCAACCGACGGCCAGGAATCATTCTTCCTGGAGCTTATTCCAACCCCATTTTCCAGCCTCCCAGCCACCTCCCTAGCTGGCCACCACCACCTCCATCGAGGTGGTGGCTATCACTAGGCGACGACACTCCCGCCAGAGGGGCGGATTCCGGCGATCCCACAACCATGTTTTTTCTCGGAAAGACTAGGAAAACGTAGGCTTTGATCGGGCTCAATTGAGCCCGATTCTCAATCTAAATGAATCCTGGGATCTACCCATAGAAGAAGGAGCAAGGGAGGACCTGAGTTGCGGCCTGTGAGCGGTTGACGTGCCTCCTTGAAATTTTCGGTTGCTGATTTGGGCTTTTCTGCAACCTCCATAGCAACAGGAAGGAAATTTAAATTGGAATGGGGGAAACACCTACTCTTGTCCTAGTGAAAGTTCTTGAAGACTGAATTGGGGAGAGGAGGCTTGTAACTCCTCAATTCATCAAAGCACCATTAATGGCCATTAACCTTATTTTCAGTTTCAGCAAAATTGAGGGGGCTGAGCCACCCCACTTGCCGGCCACCTCCTAAAAACTCTTCCCCTGCCTCCAAGGAGTAAAAGCCCCATCAAAGTGAGGGGTTATGAAACTTTCATGGCCATGATGGCCATTAAGCCCCCATTTTCTCTCTCCTCCAAAGTGGGTAACTCCTTCCTCTCTCTCTCCTAGTCACCATTCTCTAAATTTGGTGGGCCCAAAATGTGTCTCTTCACTCCTTAGAGTAATGGGCCACACCACATGGGCTTAGCCCACTTGAATTGGGCTAGGTTAACTTAAGTTGACCACTTTGACCCATGAGTTGACTTTGGTCAACATGACTATTTGGGTTGACCTAAAGGGGACCTTGGTGACCCCTTGGCTTCACCTAAGGTCTAGGAAGGGTTTGTAGGGTTGAATTGGCACCTTGGTGGTCACTTGCCCCTAAGTTATAACACTTTGACCACTTTAGGTCTAGGGGTTACTTGGGTCAATTCAGCCTCTAAGGTTGACCCCAATGTGTCTTTGGTGACCCATTTACTTCACCTTAGGTCTAGGAAGACATAGGTGTGGTTGGTTTGGAACATTAGGGGCACATTGCCCTTACTTAGGGCATCTTGCCTAGTTTAGAACTTGGAAGATCCTAGCTCAACTTGGTAATCCTGGGTTGACTCCAATTAACCCTTAGGGCTCTAATGGACCTTCCAATAGGTTGGTGAGGTTGTGGCGGGGTCTTGCAGTCATGGTGAAGCCCCATGATCATCCTAAACAAGTGTTTAAAAAACTACTATTTGCAGACCATAGTGATCTCACCTACATTCCTCGGTCCACTTGGTCTTCATGGGCTTCCTAGGGTTTTGTCATGACCTAGTCATGACAAAACAATTCCTAGGGTCTAGTTTTCTGAGGGATGTTACAAATCCCAATACATAAATAAAAAATTCCGTACTCGAAATTTAAGTTAGGCCTACGGGGTTTCAAGTATGAGAAATAAAATATAACATCCCGAGAGGATATAAGGATTACCTGAATGGAAAGCCCTGGGTTCTTTTATTGCATCAAATCCTGTGGTTCCCATATGTGCTCCTCTTGCCAATGATTCCTCCAAAAGACCTTGACCAACGGGACCTTCTTATGTCGCAAGACCCGCATCCCAATATCGTCCCTCCGGACAGAATCCAAGTGCACCGATCTATAAGAAGCTGTAGGACCATCTGTAGTCGTAATCTCCTGCTCTGGCCGAAGTAGAGCTCTCCTTAGGGAGGTGATGTGAAAGACATTGTGCAAACCCGCTAGCTCTGGCGGCACAGCTCCAGTCTATAAGCCAAGGGGCCGATCCGTTCCAGGATCCTGTAAGGCCCTAGGCAGTCTAATTTGGCGAAGTGCTAAACCACACATGCCGAGTCAACGTATTTGTGTCGGTGCATCGACCCTCCAACACCAAATATCCACTAGCTTAGAAATAATGAACATGCAATCTTGATGTATTGTAATGACTCTATCCGTTAAATACCATATAATAGAAGGTCTGGTCGGGGCCCCACACCATATGCCAAAAACAGGCGGCGTGGTTACAGGTTAATACCAACACATATTCACATCCTAATACAGAGCATACTAGAGGAAGATTGTAACATTAATATTGAACTCACAACCATGAATGTCCACTACATATATAAATAATCACATTTATATAAACCCAAAGGAATATACATCAAATACACAAAAGTTTGTCCTTAAGGCCTTACTATTATACTTTATAAGTGTAGATTACAAACATCGGCACGCAGGCCGGCACATATGAACATTACAACATTCTTTGTTATCCTTTGAGGGCAAGCAGTAGCAGCAGCAGTAGCAGTAGCAATAGGGGCTTCAGCCCTCTATTTCCCACTTGGCTCTCCAACACCTGTATAGGGACAGCCCACCTTAATGGTGGCAAACAAAGCAACGGTTAGTATTCAGCTGACCAATTTATAACGAACCTTCCCCTTTCACGGGGCAATGGTATTCCTTCCCTGTAGGCATAGCAATTCACAAGAAGATATATCCCATAGTGTGCTCTCACGCACAACCAATACATCACAAATGCCGGCCACCTGGTCCGACTCTCCGTGCACTCAGGCCACATTTTTGGTGTACCCCAGGGTTCCACCACCACAAGGTCTGAAACCAAACGATAAAATTTGAGCATTATGTCTTACTGGCACGCAGGCCTATGTCTCTCAATATGCGCTCCAACGAGACCAATAACTTATGTCTACCAGTCAGTCAGACATAACGCAGGTACAGTTCAGCCACCCCCCCCCCCATTTCTCAAGTAGTCATGCCATCACTGAATACCGAAGTACTGATGGACAATTTATAGACACGGTTTGGTTTGAACTTCCTATTTTGCACAAAGCCTGTTTAAGAGCAGACAACTCATAGTAGCCATACTGTCCACTAAGGACAGACTTCAAAATCTTAAAATGGGAGCTAGTGCCAGCGTCCTTCGCGATCGCTTGGCGGGTTCAGCAGAACTCTTTATCTGTACACAAACTCAACCCAAACCCTGCAGTATCCTACAGTGACAGAAAACTGGTCTTTTATAGCATACAGCACAAGAATATCGAGGGTATTTTCCTGGAATTCCACTCCAGTACTTCCTGCTACTTCCCTTCACAGACACTACCCATCGACTCCAAAAATTACATGGTACTGCTCGGAGTCTTCTTCGGTGCGCAAAATGAAACATCACCATTCCAGACCAACCTGTCTATATGTGCTTCACACAGCATGCCTATTTCATACTACACATTTCTAGATCTATATGCAACACTTATTAGGGGATTTCAAGGATCAACCCGAGGGAACTCCCTTAGTAATCTACCCTTTGGTGGGGGAAATCCATGCATATTTGATAATGCATATTTTAGCTTAATTTATTAGGGTAAAAATATATTATTTTCGATTTAAATCTCTCCCTTTAGGTAATTTTATGTCACTTTTTATGTAAATATTATAACTAATGTTTATTTTCTGTTTTTGCAGGTTTCAACAAGTTTGCGGCCAAAAATGACCTGTCACGCCTCCCTGTCATGCCCTCCCCGGGCGTGACCTAGGGCGTGTCACCTGTTCCCAAGGAACCTAGCCGCAAGAGAGAGTTTCCCGCCAAAATCCCTTGTCACGCCCCACCGACACGCCCTCCCCGGGTGTGTCACAGGGCGTGACACGGGGCGTGTCGCCCTCTGCCCGAAGTCTGCCGCCTCCTTCAATGCATTCTACACCGCTGCATGCAATAGTACTGTCACGCCCCATGTCACGGGCGTGACCTAGGGCGTGACTACCACGATTCCCACGTCTGATGGAGTTGCGACTGCTGACTTTGACTTGACACGCCTGTCACGCCCCCCTGTCACGGGCGTGACCTAGGGCGTGACCACCATCGTACCGAAATAATCATCGTTCGCGCCAGATTCCAGCCCCCGAGGTCAACTCCGTATCTGTCACGCCCTATGACACGCCCTACCCGAGCGTGTCGCCGGGCGTGACCAACCCGTGGAAAAATATATAAATACAGGACCCCCCCCCCCCTTCCATTTCAGTAACTTTGGGGAGAGGGGGAGGTGCTGCCCCTCTATTTCATGGCCCCTTTTATGTTTTTTTCTCTCTCTCTCTCCCTCTCTCTCTCTCTCTCTTATTTTGTAATTATTTTCTTAAACCTAGCTTAGTGTTTTGCTTTTAGCTCCTGCATTTCTTCTAAGTGGCTTGTTGTAGGGCTAGAATAGGTTTTACTTTGATGCACCTGTAATTTCCATTTCGTAGCTGTAGCTCTCTTTTTCATTAATAAAAGTGCTCCTTTCTTATTCCTGTATTTTTATGCTCTACTACTCATTCCCCCCTCCTCCACTTCATTATGATTAACTAATCCTCCTTGTACTCGATCTTGATGATCCGAGGTTCGAGCGATTAAGTTATGATGTTTTAATTAACCTTTCCTTTTTAGGTTCTAGGCCTTGGATTATTCTTGATTTTTCACGTGTTGGAGGTATATTATCGATATATACTCTCCACCTTTGCTTTCATTCTGGGATAGCCGAGAGGCCGATAGAATGAAGTGAGCATTCAAGAGTAAAGGGAGTTGTACGCACCCCTTGAGAGAGGCAGACGTCCAAATCACCCGGATTGGAGTAAAATCCAATAGAGGGGTTCACCGCGTAAAGCGAGCTTTAGGCCTCCGATTTAGACGAGAGTCAGTCGGACCTTCTTAAACTTAGTTGGGCACGACTTCGAGAGAAGCGTGTTCAAGCTTTAGGAACCTCCACGGTCAAGGACCTTTACCCTATTAAGCTTAGGTTTATTTATCGTTTTTTTAATCATCTCTTGCTGAGGTAATTCTAGAATCGAGTGCGCCCTTTTATTATTAGCTCTAACTCTTTTTATCCTGCAAGTAGTTTAGTTTTCTTTTTATTTTAGTACTTTAATTCCTGTTTTTAGTTTAACATTTAATATAAATATCATTTGATAAAATAATAGCGAACGCCTCTGAGTAGAAGTAGTCATTACGCACCAGGGAAATACGACCTTGATACTAATCTTTAGTATCCTATACTATAACCGATAAGGTACGCTTGCCTTTATCGGATATAGAATCGGAGAATATTTTCAACCACCACATCCACTTTCTCTTCTCTAACCCTCTCTCCGCAGTTGCGAATTTTTGTACCAAGTTTTTGGCGCCGTTGCCGGGGACTATTTTGATATTTTTAAAAAAGGATAGCTATTAATTTTATCGTTTTTGTTTTGTTTTTTTTTCTCTCGTCTCTCTCACCCCACTCTCGCGGTTGATTAATTTTATTTTGTAATGTGTAATCTTTGTTTTAATTATGGAGAGTTCGGTCACTCTCGTGAGGAGTGTTGGGTAAGGTATCCTTCATCCTCCCATGATTTTATCCCTTCCGGATCGAATCAATTTGGCCATATTGATCCGTCTGCGAATTTTTTTTCATGGGGTTACGATGGTTTTCAAACGCCTTCCTACCCTTCTCCTCCGAATTTTTCTGATTTTAATTCTTACAGAAATTTCTTAAATGGATATTTTGATCCTAGCCCTATGTTGGGTACATTGTAAAATGTGTACCTGATTTGAAGAATTCCAACTTAGCTCAATGATATACATCAAGGTGTATTTGATGTTGTTTTAAGTTGACATGTGCAGGTGAAGTAGTATTAAAGAATGCAGAAAAATATTCTAAGTCCATGTGTCGACACCTGAAGAAACAGTGTCGACACTTCAGAATATTTGTGTTGACACCTGAAGAAACAGTGTCGACACTTCAGAATATTTGTGTCGACACTTGTCGGAAGCTGTGTCGACACAGAGATTGTCGACCACAATAATGTCGACACTGAGAAGCAGCGTCGACTCATAGAAAGATAGTCGACCACATTTGTGTCGACACTAAGAGGCTGTGTCGACACAATGAGACAGAGTCGACACACTTTGGCAGAAGTCGACAATACTTATGTCGACACCAGAAGACTAAGTCGACACATTTTGGCAGAGTCGACAATTGCTGTGTCGACACCTGAAGGCTGTGTCGACACATACTGAGTTCTGAATCTACAATAACTATGTCGACACACAGGACTTGTGTCGACACACTGCAGAGTCAAGACCAAGTTATTTTCTGAAGAAGCTGTGTCGACTTAATGGCAAACTTGTCGACATCTTCAAAGACTGTGTTGACACCAAAGTCACTTGTGTCGACACAGATAGACAGTTGGTCTTGACACTTTCTCACAGACTGTCTCGACACTTTGCTGTCCAAGACTAAGGCACAGGATTTGTTTGAAGACTTGACAGCTGTGGGTTATTACCGGTTAACTGATGCTGGCAGACTTGTCAGAAATCAGTTAGAAACTTGATTAGCCGGTTACCATAAAGAAGGTCTATAAATAGACAGATTCAGAAGGAAGTAAAAAGAAAATAGAGATATAAAAAAAGAAAGGAAGGATTACAATCCAATTGAAATATCAATTCAAGAACGTGCTAGGCACTAAAGAAGATCTTCATCAGAAGATCTAAGCAGTCGATCTCAGGATCGATCTAAGAAGAGTTCTAACAAGAATTCAGAAGTATCATCAAAGGTGTTGGATAGAGAGGGATCCACCCATTTGAAGAAGAAGAAGGAAGCCGTCAGTGGTTTCTCAAGAAGCTATTTGGAAATCAACTCAGCTAAGTTCAGATTCAAGAAGCTTTGAGGAAAGCTCAGTTTCAGTTGATTTCATCAGCTGATCAAGAATTGTCTTGTCCTATTCTCTCTCAACAAAGGCAAGACATTAAAACTTCTTTTCTAAATTTCTGTAGGATATGTTTTACACAGATCTGAGTTGTAAGCCTGTGATATAAAGGCTGAGTGTAGGAGATTTGATCTCTGAGAGGTAGGGCTGTTTGCCTGAGTGTAGGAGAAGGTTCTTCTCTGAGTTGTAGGCCTTGTGGCAAGGCTGAGGTAGGGCAGTTGTGCCTGAGGTATAGGAATCATTCTGGGTTCTGAGTTGTAGGAACCTATCTAGGTTCTGAGCTGTAGGATCTGTTGATCTGAGAATAGTGGAAGTTTGGCCGAATCTAGCATACTACTAGATAGGTGAAGGGGGAAAGTGGATGTACCCAAACCTTGGGGAACCACTATAAAACATTGTGCAATCTGTGATGATTAAATTTCTGTGATTGCTGTGCTGGATGTTTTAATTCTGTAATTGAATTCTGCCTAAAAGTATAAACAAGCAATTAGAACTTATTCACCCCCCCCTCTAGGTATTTAGGTTGTCTTGAAAGTAAAACTATCAAGTGGTATCAGAGGCAGGTTCCTCAAAAAGGACTTAACAGTCTAAGGTAGATCTGAAAGGCAGAATCAAGATTCAAGAAGATGGGTTCTGGAGAAAATCACAAGGAGTTAGGGTCAATGAAGTTACCCATCTGCAGGAAGGAAATCTTTGGAATTTGGAAAGAAAGAGTCAGATTGTTCATGGAAGCATCTGACCCAAGAATATACATCACAGTTCAGGAAGGACCCTTCATTCCAATGAAGGTATCAGTTCTTGATGCTAATATTCAAACTCCAATGAGTTATTCTGAATTGACCAAGGATGAAATAATTTTGGCAACCATGGACAAGAGAGCTCAGAATATTATTGTGAGTGCCATAGATGATTATACATTTCAGAATCTGATTCACTGCAAGACCTTTAAAGAAATGTGGGACACCTTGATTGTCTACATGGAGGGATCTGAAGAAGTTAGACAGGATAGGAAGTCTATGCTCAACCAGGAATATGAAAGTTTTAGACAAGGAAAAACTGATAGCATAACTGAATGCTATAAGAAATTCTATAGAATTGTGAATGAGTTGATGTCCTATGGAAGAGTCTTCAGTACCTATAAACTGATTGACAAATTCTTAAGATCCTTAACAAAGGATTGGGACACAAAGATCTGTGCCATAAGAGAAGTGGCTAAATTGGCAGAAATCTCTCCTCCCACTTTGTTTGGAAAGCTGTTATCCTATGAAATGCAACTTATGGTAAGGAAGGAGGAGGAAAAGAATTCAAGAGGAGAGCATAGAAAAAAGACTGTGGCATTCAATGCAGAAGACATCAGAAAGAATAGGAGGATATCACCATCCCCTCCTAAGGAAATTGCAGAAGTTAGTTCTGAAAATTCAGATAATCAGGGTTCAGAAAGCTGTGATTCAGATGCAGACTTTGCTGCATTCACAAGGCAATTCCAGAGGTTCTTGAAAAACAAGAAGCAGTGGAAGTCTAAGCCCTCCACTTCACAGCAAGTTGATGACTATTATCAGAAGAAAAAGTCATCAAGGAAAGAAAAGAGCAGATCATAGACAAGCAAGGCTACTACTTCAAAGATTGTCTGCTATTGTTGCAATAGACCTGGACATGTAGTGGCTTACTGTCCTGATAAGAGAAAGGAGTCTTCAGACAAGAAGAAGACTCATAAAAAGGGAAAGAAGGAAAAATCTTTTATTGCAAAGAAGGATAAGAGCCTAACAGTTCAGTCAACTTCAGAGTCAGAATCTGAAGCAGAAGCATATATTGGACTATATGCTGCATCTGAAGAAGAGTAGTTTCTGCAGTTGCTAGACTCCATATATGATCAAGAGGATCATCAGTGCATAGGGCTGATGGCAGGATCTGAAGAGGACATATGCCAAAATCAGTCTGGTCCTAATAAGTTAAAATGTCCTTCTATGAAATCTGTTTGTAGTAGAAGTACAGAATCAGCTACATCTGCATCAAGTGATGTAGATGCATCTGATTCTGAAGGAGATGTCTATCAATGGATAGATAAGTATGGGGATTTGTTGCAGGCCCTTAAGAAAAGCAAGAACCTGGTTAAATCTCAGGCTCATGAGATTGCTAAACTAAGGGTAGCTGCAACTGAGTTAGAGAAAGTAATTGATCAGAAGTTAAATGAAATTGCCAAGCTGAAGAATATAACTATTATTCAGATGGGCACAATTAATTTTACCAATGATCAAGTGAAGAGTCTGGAGGCCAGACTAAGAATTGAAAAAGATTTAGTGGCTAGTTACTCTAAGCCAAAGTCTATCTTACCCTTGATAGATGAATTTGTGAATCAAAAGGGTAAGGCAGGATTAGGATTCAAAGGTAACTCTAGAGCTGGCCGATTCAAGAGGAAAGGCAAAGCTCCTGTCAAGCCACTGAACTTTTCGGTTCCTATTAAGTTTAGAAAGGTGCAAGTGCCTTCTAACCAATATGATCATGAAAATATTCATGGTCATATTAAGACTAATGTTCTGAAAAATAAGGGTGTAAATGACAACAGGCCTACCCATGTTCATAAACCCAATGGTTATAAAAAATCAGTGGGTGAAGCTGCTGCAGCACCAACAATGGACAGAAATTCTTTTGTCAAGGATGTATCTAGAACTAGATATAATAGGTTTGAATGTTGGTGCTGTGGCAAGAGAGGCCATTTTGCACTAGACTGCTGGTACAACACAAGTGTTAGAAAGAACAATAGTTTGTCTGTTAGAAGAGATAATGGTAGTCTTGGTTATGCTAACCTGAACCAAGGACCCAAGACTTGCTTGGGTTCTAAGGGTAAGTAAATCTGTGTTGCAGGTGAATCCAAGTAGTCATGCCCCTATATGGTACTTGGATAGTGGTTGTTCCAGGCACATGACTGGAACAAAGGGGCTGCTGAAGGAGTATTCATCTGTCAAAGATGGACCTAAAGAGATCTTTGGTGGATCTGAAAAAGGAGTCATCAAAGGGTTTGGTAACATTTCTTCTAACCTAATTACTATCACCCAAGTGGCTTATGTAAAAGGTTTGAAACATAATCTAATAAGCATAAGCCAGCTGAGTGATTTAGGATATGACATTTCATTTGTTAAGGATGGATGTCATATCAAAAGGTCAAGTGATCAAGAGATCATTTTGACTGGGTATAGGAAGAGAAATGTATATTGTCTTAATTTTGTATGTGAGAATAAGGCTACTCCCATCTGTCTTGTAGCTGATGACAATGCTTCTCATTGTGTTAAGTGGCACAAGTGATTGGCTCATCTTAACTACGAGACAATTGGCCAACTCTTTAGCAAAGAGTTGGTGAGGAATGGTCCTCAAGTTAAGTGTGTAAAGGAAGGGATATGCTCAGCTTGTCAAAAGGGCAAGCAGACAAAATCCTCCTTTCAAAGCCTTGAAACAAGGATTCTGTGAGGTGCTTATATCTCTTGCATATGGATCTTTTTGGTCCTATGCCAGTTCATAGTCTAGGTAGGAAGGTCTATACTTTTGTGGTTATAGATGACTATTCTAGATTTACATGGGTGTTCTTTCTGAGACAGAAATCTGAAACCCCAAGTGTCTTACTTAATTTTGTGAAGCAAATTCAGAATGAACTGAATTGTACAGTGGTCAAAATCAGAAGTGACCATGGTATTGAGTTTCAATCTGAAAGCATGACAAAGTTATGTGAAGACTTTGGGATATTCCAAGAGTTCTCCTCACCTAGAACACCTCAGCAAAATGGAATTGCTGAAAGAAAGAATAGAACATTAATTGAAGCTGGTAGAACTCTATTGAGTGACACCTCTCTTCCAGAATATTTCTGGGCTGAGGCAGTAAACACTGCTTGTCATGTGATCAATAGGGCTTCTATCACCAAGAGCCACAAAAAGACTCCTTATGAGATTATGAAAGATAGAAAACCAAATCTATCCTACTTCAGGATCTTTGGTTGCAAATGCTATATACTTAACAATGGTAAGTCATATTTGACTAAGTTTGCTGCCAAATCCCAGGATGGGATATTTGTTGGGTACAACATAAATAGTAAGGCCTATAGAATCTTCAACTTGACTACTCAAGTTATTGAAGAATCTGTGCATGTTGTGTTTGATGTAACAAGATTAATCAACTGTGAGTTATCTTGTAGATCAAATGACTCAACAGGTATAAGCAAAAGAATGGACAAGCTCTCCATTGCTGAAGCTTCAAGGAAAGATGGAGCATTGGAAAATGAAGGCTACTGTCCAGGGGGAGTACAAGACACAATAGAAGATGAAGAAAACCAAGAGGTTCAGCATAATGAAGGAGCTGGAGATGTTCAACCAGAAGGGAATCTTCCTCCAGCTACAAGACATTTAAGAGATCATCCAGCTGATCAGATAATAGGTGATCCAAGACAGGGAGTGCAGACTATAAGCAGAAGTCAAAGCACAGTTCTGCATTCAAGTTTCCTGTCACAAATGGAGCCTAAGAAGTTTGAAGAAGCTATCCAAGACCAGTACTGGATTGATGCTATGCAAGAGGAGCTGAATCAATTCAGAATGTGCAATGTCTGGGAGCTTGTTCCTAAACCAAGAGGCCACAATATAATTGGGACAAAATGGATCTATAGGAACAAGTTGGATGAGAGTGGAGTAATAGTGAAGAATAAAGCAAGATTGGTTGCTAAAGGATACAGGCAGGAAGAAGGGATTGACTTTGATCAAACCTTTGCCCCAGTAGCAAGACTGGAGGCAATCAGAATGTTCCTTGCCAATACAGCCTATAAAGACTTCAAAGTATACCAGATGGATGTGAAGTCAGCATTTCTGAATGGTGATCTTAAAGAAGAAGTATATGTAGAGCAGCCATCAGGTTTTGTAGATTCTCTTAAACCTGATTATGTTTATAAGCTTAGAAAAGCTTTGTATGGGTTAAAGCAAGCCCCAAGGGCTTGGTATGAAACCCTGTCTACTTTCCTTATTGAGAATAAATTCTCTAGAGGAAAAATAGACAAAACTCTATTCCTTAGGGAATCCAAAGGCAAGATCATCTTAGTTCAGATCTATGTTGATGACATAATCTTTGGATCTACTGAAAACAACCTTTGTAAAAAGTTTGCCAATCTTATGCAAGGGAAGTTTGAGATGAGTAGTATGGGTGAACTTAAGTTCTTCTTGGGACTCCAAGTAAGACAGACTGATAATGGCTTGTCCATATCCCAGTCAAAGTTCACCAAAGAATTAATTAAGAAGTATGGTATGGAGTCATCATCTATCATGAGAACTCCTATGGGAACAAGTATGCCTATATGCAAAGATAATGCAGGTAAACCTGTTGATGAGACTTTGTATAGAGGAATAGTTGGTTCTCTACTATATCTCACTGCTAGTAGACCAGATATTATGTATGCTACATGTGTTTGTGCTAAGTACCAAGCCTGCCCTAAAGAGTCTCATTATACTGCAATCAAAAGGATTCTGAGATATCTTAAGGGCACACCTAATCTAGGTCTGTGGTACCCTATGAATAGAGATTCTCTACTAACAGGTTATTCAGATGCATATTTTGCAGGCTGTAGAGAGGATAGGAAGAGTACTACAGGTACTTGTCAATTCCTGGGAGGAAGACTGATTTCATGGAGTAGTAAGAAGCAGACCAGTGTGACTATATCCACAGCTGAGTCAGAGTATGTTGCTGCTGGCAGCTGCTGTGCACAACTATTGTGGATACAACATCAGCTTAAAGATTATGGTATTCAAGTAAGTAGAACACCTCTTTTGTGTGATTCTAAGAGTGTAATTTCTATTGCTAATAATCCCGTTTCTCATAGTAGAACTAAGCATATAGAAATTAAATACCATTTTCTTAGAGAACATGTAGAAAGAGAAGACATCACATTGGAATTTGTTAAAACAGATTATCAAATAGCAGATGTATTTACTAAGCCACTGGATGAAACAATATTCAATAAATTTAAAATTGAATTAGGCATGCTGACTATTGATTAGTTTATCAACAAAATTAGAAGTAACATATTAGATTATCAAGTGGTCTCAAGTGGTATTGACAAAAACAGAAAATGGCTAAGTAAAATGGTGTCGACACATTCAGTGATAATGTGTCGACTCGGTGGAGTAATGTCGACAAGTCAGAGATATTGTGTCGACACAGAGAATATGTGTCGACACTTAAGAATCATATTGTCGACTTATCCAGGAATATAGTGTTGACTTCACCAGAATAATGGTGTCGACACTTACAGATTTTGTGTCGACACTTATACTAAGAGTCGACACAGAATTTCTGATGCTCTACTATATATCCCAGGTGTCGACATATCCACAAATTGGTGTCGACACATAGTAGACAGACTTGATGTCGAGATAATAGAAGTTTGTGTCGACACATTCCATCTGTGTCGACACTCTATTTTTACCGAATTTTGATCTTCTTTCAATAGAAAGTATAAATAGGTCAAGATCTTAATCTGTCGACACGCTTACAAGGTTTTCAAGACTGAAACCCTGTGTCGACATTCTCTCTTTCTTCTCTCAAGCTTTCTAAACTGATCAATGGCGCCAAAGATTGAAGACAACATCAACGAAGGTTATGAGTTGGTCTGGAATGCCTTTGCAGAAGCCCCAACAGATGTTCAACGGGTTATTACTCTTATTTCCGAATCCAGATTAGAGTTTTTAGTTTCTGAACCTTCTAAGATATGGAAGAAGGAGGTGCATGAATTCTTCAACTCTGCATCAGTGGATTCAGATATTCTTAAGATAAAGTCCACTGTTCATGGGTCGATAGTGAAGATTACCCCAAGAAGTTTAAGGAAGATTCTCCGATTACCAATAATTGAGAATGAAGAAGAAGTTCCTGCTTCTAAATCAAGGGAGGCTCTCCAATGATGCGGATTGGATCCCACTCTAAAGATTGGAGCTGCTTTCAACAGGAAAGGGATGAATCAGCAAGGGAAATTTTTGTCTGAAGTAGTTGGCAAGGTGATTCTGTGCAAACCAGGGGGACAAGATAGGATTTCAGGCTATATGTTCTGCCTAATGACCAGAATTGTGTTTACAATTCCAACTGATTGGTCAGCTGTAATCTTTGAAAAGATCAAGGAAGGAATCAAGAAGCCAAATCTGGCTAGAATTATGAGTTTATATCTGACTGGAGTGATCCCTGAGGTAATGCAACACTGCCAGGAACAAAGATCAATCACATGAGAAAGATGGACATGAGATTTTTTTCTAGGTGGGATAGGGTGCTGTCTAAGGATGTGCCTGATGAGAGCAGGTAGGACACCCCGGTGAAATCCCCTTCTCATGCTCAAGATACTGAGCAGCTTCAAGAAGAACTATTGAGAAAGCAGGTTGAAGATCAGCCTGAATCTACTCCAGCCCAATAAGGAACTATACCTGCACAGATGCAGGGGGAGCAAGCTCATTCTCCTGCCCAGAATGTATCTATTCCTGACCAGGTACAGTTGCAGGGGGAGCTTGTGTATTTTCCTACAAAAGACATTTCTAAAATTTCTATTTCTACACAGGTACAGGGGGAGCAAGTGTACTCACCTGTCCAGGACTTTACCAATACTGAACAAGTATAGGGGGAGAAGATGTCTGACCCAGTGCAAGAGGCAGAACAAATTGATATCTCCAAAGAATTGAATATTGAAGATCTGAATGCCACATCTTCTGTTCAAACTCAGAAGAAATATACTCTAGATGAGTTATTCCCTAATGTTGATATTGCTACTGATAAAGTAGTAGAGGGGCAGGATATTGAGAAGGCCCTAGACATGGAGATAGAGCAAGAATATGAGATCGAGCAAGAGGTTGAGAAGGAGAAAGATATTGAGGAGGAGCAAGTAGTGGGGGGGGGGAGAGTCTGTGCATGTTGAGGCTGAACAACATGGCACTGAGACAGATATTCCTCCTCCTCCTCAAGAAAGAGTTCAAATTGATAGTTCATCTGAATCTGAGACTGAAGAAGCCAGAATGGCTAAAAAGAGAAAACTTGTTGTCTTCCAGAGAAGGAGCAAAAGTTATAAGCAAGCTCTACAAACTACAACTCAACAATCCCATTCTAAATTTAATTATAACAAGTTTATGGTTGATTTGCAAGTTAAGTTGGATGAACATAGATTGGTTGTTGAAAAATATGTTGATGAGAGCAATAAGTCCCTTCAATTTGACTTGGCTCAAGATATAAAGTCAATTAGATTTGAAGTCAATATGCATAAGAAGGAGATGACAGATTGCTTCCATAAGGGAGGTAATGCTGTAGTATTCTTGGCAAAACAACAGCAATCAATTATTACCGAAGCAGATGATATAGCACTGAAGCAAGGCTATGTTCTTACAAATCAGATAAACATGAATGCCAATTTTGAAGACTCTCACAATGAGATTCTGAATGAGATGAAAAAGACTACTGAAGGGTTGCCTGTGGCAAGGGGAAAAGAAATGGAAGAATTTGATAAGAAACTTCAAGATGCTATTGAATCAGTTAAAACTGCTATCACTACCTCTCAAAAGGACATATCTGACAAGCTTCAAAAGTTAAAACCATTTTTTAAAGAGGGTGTGAATTATCTGGATGGCCAGATCAGATTTCAGAAGGAAGATCTAAGAGATCATATTACCAGAGAAGTCATAAAGGGGGAGAGGTTGTTAGTTCATGCTGGCTCAGAGCACACCAAATGGGTGACAAATAGTATTCGAGCCACATTGGGATATCCACCTTTGTGTGATGATGCTATGGTGGCTGAGTCTGGCATTCAAACAGGTCTACTTGAAGGCAATCAACTTGAGATTACCCAAGTCATTTACCCTCCTCCAGATTTTGATATGATTGATCAGCAAGTTCAGGATATGTATAGTCCTCCAAAGGAGGTTACCAAGGTTATTATTGAGAAAGTGGATAAGCCTGAGGCTAACTTGAAAGAACAGCAAGATGCTCTACTATCCAAGAAGAGATTTAGAGAGCAGGCTGAACTTAAGCCAGATTTTGAGAAGTGGAGCCCTACTTCAAGAAATATTATACTCACTACATGGAAGGCTGTAAAAGACCAAGTTCATGAAAGATGAAAGTGGTATAATGAAATGGAATGGCAAAAGCATGAAGCTAGGCAAGAGGCAATAGTACAGTTCAGAAGAAAAGCCAAGCTGGGTAGGCTGCCACCAGATGCTCAGGAGCCGAGCAAGTACTTTCCAAAGCCATATCATTACTTTGAAAGGCTAAGGCTCAAGGAAGAAGCACAGAAGAAGGCTGATCAAAAATGCAAGAAGCCAGCTGAAGTTGCTGAAGCTCCTGTGAAGGCTCAAATCCAATCTGGCAAAGGGATTGTCATAAGAGAGCCTGATCAGTCTTAATTTTAAGTTCTTTCAAAAGTATTTTGTAATGTTTTGATTAAATCATTCAATGTAAAAATCTGTAATCAAACATTACTAAGTTATAAACAAAGTATTGTTTGGAATCATATAATGTTCACTCTGTGATGGATTGTTCATATTTTGTTTTTTATTAAGTATTCTTGTTATGTCATATATCATCATATTATACTTTTTATAAATGGTGTATATCATGGGCTTTAAGGGTTATGACTTCTCCAAATAGGGGGAGATTGTTGGGTATATTAGAAAATGTGTACCTGATTTAAAGAAGTCCAACTTAGCTCAATGATATACATCAAGGTGTATTTGATGTTGTTTTAAGTTGATATGTGCAGGTGAAGAAGTATTAAAGAATGCAGAAAAATATTCTAAGTCCATGTGTCGACACCTGAAGAAACAGTGTCGACACTTCAGAATATTTGTGTCGACACCTGAAGAAACAGTGTCGACACTTCAGAATATTTGTGTCGACACTTGACGGAAGCTGTATCGACACAGAGATTGTCGACCACATTAATGTCGACACTGAGAAGCAGCGTCGACTCACAGAAAGATAGTCGACCACATTTGTGTCGACACTAGGAGGTTGTGTCGACAGAATGTGACAGAGTCGACACACTTTGGCAGAAGTCGACAATACTTGTGTCAACACCAGAGGACTATGTCGACACATTTTGGCAGAGTCGACAATTGCTGTGTTGACACCTGAAGGCTGTGTCGACACATACTGAGTTCTGAATCTACAACAACTATGTCGACACACAGGACTTGTGTCGACACACTGCAGAGTCAAGACCAAGTTATTTTCTGAAGAAGCTGTGTCGACTTAATGGCAAACTTGTCGACATCTTCAAAGACTGTGTCGACACCAAAGTCACTTGTGTCGACACAGATAGACAGTTGGTCTCGACACTTTCTGACAGACTGTCTCGATACTTTGCTGTCCAAGACTAAGGCACAGGATTTGTTTGAAGACTTGACAGCTTTGGGTTGTTATCGGTTAACTGATGCAGGCAGACTTGTCAGAAATCAATTAGAAACTTGATCAGCCGGTTATCATGAAGAAGGTCTATAAATAGACAGATTCAGAAGGAAGTAAAAAGAAAATAGAGATATAAAAAAAGAAAGGAAGGATTACAATCCAATTGAAATATCAATTCAAGAAAGTGCTAGGCACTAAAGAAGATCTTCATCAGAAGATCTAAGCAGACGATCTCAGGATCGATCTAAGAAGAGTTCTAATAAGAATTCAGAAGTATCATCAAAGGTGTTGGATATAGAGGGATCCACCCATTTGAAGAGGAAGAAGGAAACTGTCAGTGGTTTCTCAAGAAGCTGTTTGGAAATCAACTCAGCTAAGTTCAGATTCAAGAAGCTTTGAGGAAAGCTCAGTTTCAGTTGATTTCATCAGCAGATCAAGAATTGTCTTGTCCTCTTCTCTCTCAACAAAGGCAAGACATTAAAACTTCTTTTCCAAATTTCTGTAGGATTTGTTTTACACAAATCTGAGTTGTAAGCCTGTGATATAAAGGCTGAGTGTAGGAGAGTTGATCTCTGAGAGGTAGGGCTGTTTGTCTAAGTGTAGGAGAAGGTTTTTCTCTGAGTTGTAGGCCTTGTGGCAAGGCTGAGGTAGGGCGGTTGTGCCTGAGGTGTAGGAATCATTCTGGGTTCTGAGTTGTAGGAACCTATCCAGGTTCTGAGCTGTAGGATCTGTTGATCTGAGAATAGTGGAAGTTTGGCCGAATCTAGCATACTGCTAGATAGGTGAAGGGGGAAAGTGGATGTACCCAAACCTTGGGGAACCACTATAAAACATTGTGCAATCTGTGATGATTAAATTTCTGTGATTGCTGTGCTGGATGTTTTAATTCTGTAATTGAATTCTGCCTAAAAGTATAAACAAGCAATTAGAACCTATTCATCCCCCTCTAGGTGTTTAGGTTGTCTTGAAAGTAAAACTATCACCCTACTTTGAACTACTCAGGGTGGCAACACCCTGATCATTCTTGGGGCCAAGGTGATCATCAATCCATTCTATCTCAAGATTTTTCCACTTTTTCTCCGCAAGTTTGCGCGGCTCCCGTTTTGGATTCTAGTAAAAATGAAGTCATTTTTGATGGTGTAGCATTTGATCCACGCATCAATGCTCACTTCAAAGTGATTTTTGACGCTTTGGCTGCTGAGGCCGCATCTTTTCTTCCCCTCCTCCTCCTATTTATCGTTCGAATGATGAAACTTCGGATATTCCGCAGTGCCTTCAATCACTTGCGGAAGACGATTATTCAGAAATTCCATTGTGCCTTCAACCTCTCAAGGAGGAAATTTCCCCCGATATTCCGATTTTTTCAAGTTTTCGAGGAAGACAAACTTTCTTGTGTTCGATCTTCTGAAGAGATTGATTTTTTGGATATCCCGGTTTGCTCCCAATCTACCGAAATGATTGATATTCAGGTGGAGCAACCAGATTTTTCTATCCAACCATTTTCTTGTGATCAACTGCCGTCTCCTTCTTCTTTTTCTTCTCTTCCCCCTCCTTGCGAAAATTCTGTTTTCTTTTCTTGTTTTATTTTTCCTTCTAGTTTAATTTCTACCTCCTCTTCGCCCCCTTCTAATAGTATAGTTTCTTTTTCGAGTTTTTTTTCTTTTTCTAAATCTTCTTGTTTTTTGTTTTATTTATAAAATAAAAAATTACAAAAAAATATTTTTATTTACTTAAAAAATGTTTTGGCACTCGCGCCGAAACGCATATTGCGCGAGCTGCCATTACATTTCTCTTTTTATTTTCCATTTAGCTAACAAAAAAACGTCGAGCTCAATGATGTTTTAAATAAAGAGCGCTCTTGGGAGGCACCCCTTGCTTATCTTTATCTTTTTTATATTTTTGTTTTTTTTTATTTTTTGTTTTGTGCAGGAATAAGCTCCCGCGTGTTTGTGCAGCTTATCGCCTCGTAACTTGGACTGAAGCCGATCTTTAGCTCATGTTTGGGGGACGCATTTTCCAACGTCTAGGCATCAAATGCTAGGGAAGCATCTTCTCCCTCTCTTTGCATTTCTTTTTTCTCTTTTTTCTCTCTTCTCACTCTCTTTATACTTAACTTTAAACATTGGGGACAATGTTTAACTTTAAGTATGGGGGAGTGTTCCCTCAATATTTTACTTAAGAAAAATCAAAAAATTAATTATAAAAATTTTAGAAAAATCAAAATAAAAAATATTGTATATATAATATTTTTGAAAAATCCAAAAAAAAAAAATATATAAAAATTTTTGAAAAAAAAAATCCCAAATTAAATTGAGTTAATTTTTGCCAAATCAATTAGTACCCCGCTACTTTGCTTTTTATTGTTTTTTTTTCAAGCTCATGTCTACTTGCTTAGTTAGAATAAATTTGATTAATTTTGTGTTTAAATATGTTTAGCGAGTAGTACGTTGACTCATGTAGTGTTCCTATTTAGGGTTGTATGCTATTTTTGAAAAAAATTTGAATTTTTCTTTACTTTTCCATAGCCTTTCTTTTATTTCTTTTACTTTTTTAAAACCCATCATCCCTTATTTTTCATTATTAAAATCTTTTTAAACGTTAATTAGTATTAAGTGTAGTAGACACAAAACAGTCTAGACGCTTATTATCATTATTTTCATGAAAGCAAATTCTATATTTTTTTTGTGCTTATCCTCTTTTGAAATTTCGAATCTTTACTTTGAGTAGATTTAGGAAGCATGAAAATGATTTAGGCATTTCTTTTGTAACGTTTGAGCCTTTGCACCTCGCCTAAAAATAACCATTGCTAGTCATTTTTGTGCCTTTTCCTTTCCTTTTTGTAGCCCCACTTTTTATTTCACCACAGCCAAATAGCCTACCTACATGCACACTTTAAAATTATTTTTGAGCTTTAATTGCTAATGTGTATCTTTTTGAAAAAATTAGTGGAAAATCTTTGTGTTATCTTTTGCTACAAAAGTGAAAAGTTTTAAGTATAAAAAAAATGAAAAAAAATGTTGAAAATAATTGAAAAAAAAAGTAAAAGAAAAAAAAAGTTTTTATTTTGGCTAGTTTATTTTGGCAAAGCTCATTTTCTTTTTGTTTTATGTGTGCAAATATCCCTCGTGTTAATCTTTTTGAATATCACACCCTTAAAAACCTAAGCCTAACTATACGCCAAATTAAAGCCCTAATGATTCATGCTTTCTACGTTTACTTTTTAGTATAGTAGCGAGAAACTAGATTGAGTAAGTATTTTTGATAGAAATATTGAATTTTGTCTTGATTGACTATGGTTTTAATTTGTCTCTTAGGCTTTAGTAGTGACTCAATGCACTTTTTACTCATTACTTTATTAAGTTTTAATTCTGTAAAAATTTGGGATGATTTATTTTTATATTTAGTAAAATTTATAAAATTCTATGCTAAGTTAAAGTAGGACTTTTCGGTTCTTTTTCAAAAATTTCTCTACCTCTAAATTCCAGTCTTACTCGTTTATAGCACTTTTAAACTTTTCAATTAATCCTCTTTATTTTCTCTAACTCGTAGTCTTTGCTTGAGGACAAGCAAAATAATAAGTATGGGGGAATATGATAATACATATTTTAGCTTAATTTATTAGGGTAAAATTATATTATTTTTGATTTAAATCTCTCCCTTTAGGTAATTTTAAGTCACTTTTTATGTAAATATTATAACTAATGTTTATTTTTTTTTTGCAGGTTTCAACAAGTTTGCGGCCAAAAATGACCTGTCACGCCCCCCTGTCACGCCCTCCCCGGGCGTGACCTAGGGCATGTCACCTGTTCCCAAGGAACCCAGCCGCAAGAGAGAGTTTCCCGCCAAAATCCCTTGTCACACCCCAGCGACATGCCCTCCCCGGGCGTGACACGGGGCGTGTCACCCTCTGCCCGAATTCTGCTGCCTCTTTCAATGCATTCTACACCACTGCACGCAACAGTACTGTCATGCCCCATGTCACGGGCATGACCTGGGGCGTGACTGCCCCGATTCCGACGTCTGATGGACCTGCGACTGCTGACTTTGACTTGACACGCCTGTCACGCCCCCCTATCACGGGTGTGACCTAGGGCGTGACCACCATCGTACCGAAATAATCATCGTTCGCACCAGATTCCAGCCCACGAGGTCAACTCCGTATCTGTCACGCCCCATGACACGCCCTACCCGGGTGTGTCGCCGAGCGTGACCAACCCGTGGGAAAAATCTATAAATACAGGACCCCCCCTTCCATTTCAGCAACTTTTGGGGAGAGGGGGAGGTGCTGCCCCTCTATTTCTTGGCCCCTTTTATGTTTTTTTTCTCTCTCTCACTCCCTATCTCTCTCTCTCTCTCTTATTTTGTAATTATTTTCTTAACCTAGCTTAGTGTTTTGCTTTTAGCTCTTGCATTTCTTCTAAGTAGCTTGTTGTAGGGCTAGAATAGGTTTTACTTTGATGCACCTGTAATTTCCATTTCGTAGCTGTAGCTCTCTTTTTCATTAATAAAAGTGCACCTTTCTTATTCCTGTATTTTTATGCTCTACTACTCATTCCCCCCTCCTCCACTTCATTATGATTAACTAATCCTCCTTGTACTCGATCTTGATGATCCGAGGTTCAAGCGATTAAGTTATGATGTTTTAATTAACCTTTCCTTTTTAGGTTCTAGGCCTTGGATTACTCATGATTTTTCATGGGTTGGAGGTATATTATCGATATATACTCTCCACCTTTCCTTTCATTCTGGGCTAGCCGAGAGGCCGATAGAATGAAGTGAGCATTCAAGAGTAAAAGGAGTTGTACGCACCCTCGTGAGAGGCAGACGTCCAAATCTCCCGGATTGGAGTAAAATCCAATAGAGGGGTTCACCGCATAAAGTGAGCCTTAAGCCTCCGATTTAGACGAGAGTCGATCGGACCTTCTTAAACTCAGTTGGGCACGACTTCGAGAGAAGTGTGTTCAAGCTTTAGGAACCTCCACGGTCAAGGACCTTTACCCTATTAAGCTTAGGTTTATTTATCATCTTTTTAATCGTCTCTTGCTGAGGTAATTCTAGAATCGAGTGCGCCCTTTTATTATTAGCCCTAACTCTTTTTATCCTGCAAGTAGTTTAGTTTTCTTTTTATTTTAGTACTTTAATTCCTGTTTTTAGTTTAACATTTAATATAAATATCATTTGATAAAATAATAGCGAACGCCTCTGAGTAGAAGTAGTCATTACGCCTCAGGGAAATACGACCTTGATACTAATCTTTAGTATCCTATACTGTAATGCCCCCGATTTTTCTGCGTTTATTTGTATTCTCGTTGGTGTTACGATGATGCGTTTCCGTGGCTTGTGCCATGTGTGGAGTATGGTTTAGCTCCTTAGAACTGAGTGCCCTGTTTGGTAGCCTGTTGGCAAGATCTCCCTAGCAAGCCGAGTCGTTTTGGGTGACCCGGTGTGGCCTCTCGGGGGGATGTTTGAGTTTGGCTTTATTTGTGTATAACTCGGGTTCTGTTCGTCGAAAATTAATTTCGACTTCGCCGTTGTGTTCGTAGCATGGGTATTTAGCTACGGTGCGAATTTCGTCGAATTCCGAGGTGATTCGATTTTTGTGTCGTTTGGTGTGTTAATAGTATTTGTGATCAATTAATTAAATTGATTTGGCTGAATATTAAATTCTTGCGGGAGAATTTATTGAGCATTTATTTTCCTTGCTAGGTGGCGGCCGTGTATTGGCTTACCCTTTTTTTTTGTATTCGCTTATTGTAATTAAGCGATTAGGCGTTTTTAGGGTTCGGTTTTTAGGCTGAACCGGCAGGTTAGCTTTAGTATAAAAGCTCTGTTTAAGAAGTGACGACCCACTTCTTCCTCTTTTCCTGAGAGAGAAACCATCGGCTTGTTCTCGGAAGAACAGAGGAGAAAATCGCCCGTCCTGTACCTCCTTTGGTCGGCGATTCCGGGCTTGTTCGTGGACGGAATTCGATTCCGAAAACAGCGTTGGCTTGCTCTCTCCGAGATCTTCGTTTCGACGGTAAGATATTTGATTTTCGTGGAGTTTTGATGAGATTTGGGTTTTCGATTTTGGAGTTTTCCGCCATTAATGGCCGTGAGATTAATTCTAGGTTCTGCGGCTGTTCGTTCCGTGTGAAGAGGAGGAGAGCCGTCCGTGCTTCGCCGAAAGTTGAGGCAAGTGGTATTCTTGCCCTTGCCAAGTTTCTTTTGAATTATTCTTGTTGTATTTGAAATCCCTGTTAGCCCTAGGGTAGAGGCCTTGTTGTTCTCTTTTTCTTGCTAACTATAGGATTTAGTTCTTCATATTTGAACCCCCCCTACTTGTGCCGTTGGAACCCAACCTTGCTGGCGTGTTGCCGTTTATCTTTGCTCAGATCTTTGCTCTGGTTTGGGTGTAGCCGAGAGGAAGTGTTAGGAGAGGTGGGTGATTTCTTTTCCCGAATTTGCTAAGTGTATTACTCGAGTGGTGGCTTTGAGATACTCGAGTAGAAGGCATTAACTCGAGTATAATCCTTGGAGTACCCGAGTAGTAGGTAACTACTCGAGTAGGGGATCTGAGTTACTCGAGTAGTGGTTTCGAGATTCTCGAGTATTAGCCTTGGAGTACCCGAGTAGTAGGTAACTACTCGAGTAGGGGATTGGAGTTACTCGAGTAGTAGGTAACTACTTGAGTAGGGGATTTGAGTTACTCGAGTAGTGGACTCGAGATACTCGAGTAGGTGGTTTGGTTTACTCGAGTAGTAGGCATCTACTCGAGTGCAGGTTTGTAGCTACGCGAGTAGTGGTTTTAGCATACTCGAGTAGTAGGCAACTACTCGAGTAGCGTGTTGGGGTACTCAAGTAGTTGGAATCTACTCGAGTGCTGGTTATGTTTGTATACTCGAGTAGTAGGCGACTACTCGAGTAGAGGGATGAGGTACTCGAGTAGTAGGCGACTAATCGAGTAGAAGGTTTGAGGTACACGAGTAGTTGGTAACTACTCGAGTGCTGGAATTTGATGTACACGAGTAGTAGGAAACTACTCGAGTACTGGAAATTCCCTGCCGTCTTTTTGTCATAGAATCATTCGACTATCGTCGATCTCTGAATGGAGATCGTCGATCTCGGTTTCTGCATTAGGCCGTTCGACTATCGTCGACCTCCGGTCGACAATCGTCGAGCTTCGTATTACCTTAGTAGGATTGTGGTTAGAGTTTGGTTTGGCTTTAAGTGAGGCTAGCTCACTTAACGCCAAGGTTTAGGTAGGCACTGAGTGGGTCTCACTCAGCGCCTTGTCGTGTTGATTCTTTTCAACACTCTTCCTTTACCTTTTTTTTCATTCCCTAGTGGTTTTCTTGTTATATTTCTGGTATTTCCTTGTCGGCCATTTTCTTTACCTCCTTAAAGGCCGAATCGTGGGTTGGGGTTAGTAGTGGTGGTTTATAGCTCTTTGTGGGGGTGAAGTTGTGTGATTTAGCCAAGGCCACTCTTGTTTTTCTTGCTCCAGGTACGGGCTGGGCATGTGTGGGTGGAAGGTCCCTTGTGCTTTCACGTGTAGACCCTCGAGCTTGTTGACTTGGACATGCTGGATGGGGGGACTGAGTTTGCATCCGATCCGGTTCCTCGTTGATTGTTTTTGCTACTACCACTTCCCACAGTTTAGGGTGTTAGAAGTTCCTTCCTTGGTAGCTTGCAGCACTTTTGGCTCTTGGTAGCCTAGCAGGCCCGACAGGATGTTGTTCCTAAGTTGGGTTGTTGCTGTTTTCTTTGCTCGTTGTGCTTTTCTTGTTGTCCTGTTTTGGACAATTGTGACTCTTTCTACTGCATGTTTTCAGTTACTTCTTCCTTTTGGTTGACTCTTACATGCAGTTGTTTTTACCTTGTTGCTTGCTGAGGTATTCTGTTTTCTTTTGGAATACCCCAGGTTCTGAGCCATAGCCAGTTGGGTGGCTAGTTTGCAGTGGTGGTGTTGGTGGTCCCTTGGACTTTGGAGTTCCGTTTGCCGTGTTGGTGAGGTAGTTTTTCAGTACTTTCTCACAAACATACATACGTGTCAGTGGGTTCGTGTCAAGTTGTTGGCGCCCACTGGTAGTTGTTGCCCTTGTACTTGATATATTTACTTATGCTGCTACCATTTTCTGGAGATAGTCTACTTGCTCTGAGAAGGATTTATGCTAGGTGGCTAGTTATTTTCAAACCATAATTATTGTTATAAATAAAGCTCATGATTGGCATGTTTCTATAAAACTTAATCACTATTTTCCAAACAACGTATAAAGACCGTCTTCTTATATATTATATAAATTAAATGTAGGGTCTTGCATAGTATGAGTGGTTCTCTTGGGACCCTTATGCGCTCTTTACGGTGTAAAACCTAATTAAAGTATTTTTCTTTCCGCAGCGTATAAATATTGTTTTCTTTTGTGGACTAGGTGATCCACTGAGCCGAGGGATACGGAATCTAAAACATAACTGATTTTCTATTCATTAAGCACATGATTTTCTTGCATAGGGACTGTAGTTGGTTTGCCTGAGCGTCTGCAGTTATCCCTTGCTTGACGTGGCATCATGGCGCGTATTTTCTCATACTCTGATATTTCCTAAATTCGGAGAAAATGCGGGTTGTGACAGTTGGTATTAGAGGGAGGTTGCTTGACAAGTTAGTTGAGTAACCTTCCTTAGTTTGCTTTAGTAGTTCAGCATCATGTCATTCACACATCGATATGTCATCAGCACGTCTTGGCAAAAGCACGAACACTACACTCATGGCATAACATGAAGTATACGAGGCATATTATGTAGTATGGGATGCATAATATGTGTTCGTATATGGATCCACCATAGGGGCTACATGTGAGGGTTATGTAGTATGGGATGCATAACCTCACCACATGACTGCGACTAGCACATTTCTTTTTCGTTGCATGGGAATGTTATGTAGTATGGGATGCATAACATTTTCATGCGTACGCCGCTCATAACATGCATTAGGGCCTTTTTAGAATGCATAGCACAAACATGCATAGCATATCATTGCATAAGCACAACGTGCCAAGCTAAAGATTTACAGGATGGCATCTGTACACACATAAGTTTTCTAAACAAAATAAAGTCATGCATTCCCGATCTAGGCACGAGAGTTAGCAAGGTGATGGTTAACTATCCTAGGTTAGGGCATGTCATCAAATTTTTGTTAAAAAGATAAACTCTCACAGCAAGTTTAGCAGCTTTAAGCCTATATCTATATATATATGGTCTGTACTTGTGTTTGGGTTCTAGTCATTGATTGGGGATCTGATTTGGGGTGGTTATGATTTTAGGATGGCTAGGCGACCTACGACGCGTTCGACTCCCCTGTCTGAAGGTGAGTCGTCCGGAGCTCAGAATGGTGCGGTGATCGAGAGTCTGCGTCAGCGTTGCGAAGCTATGGGCAGACAGTTGGAGGAGGTGCGAGCCCAGATTCAGTCTTTGGTGGCAGTTGTGGCAGGACAGGCTCAGGGTGCGCAAATTCCTGCTGGGGGGTTAGCTGTCCCTCCTCCCCCTGCACTCGTGAGACCTCCAGTGGTGGTGCTAGCGGAGATGGCCTTCATCTCGCAGTTTCAGAGGCTGAGCCCTCCCACTTATGACGGGAAGGCAGATTTCATGGTTATTGATGATTGGCTGATCTCCATGGAGGAGATGTTTTCGTATTCAGGGATTGCAGGTGACCAGAGGGTAATGCTAGCCACCTATCAGCTTAAAGGATTGGCTAAGAGTTGGTGGCTGAGAGAGAAGAAGAGCTTAGTAGCTGGATGCTCTTGGGAAATGTTTAAGGAGATGTTGTTGAGGAAGTTCTTGCCTTTGGTCGAGCGTGACCGCCTCATGAATGACTTTCTCGATCTGAAGCAAAGACAACTCACGGTGGGTGAGTATGAAATAGAATTTAGTAAGTTGAGCCGTTTTTCCCCTACTTTGGTCAGCGTTGAGGCTGATCGAGTTAAGAGATTTCTTGGTGGTTTTAGGAGCGAAGTGCAGCAGTGCTTATGGGTCAGTGACTTATGCTGGAGTCGTAGAGGCTGCTCTTAAGGTTGAGGCTATTGAAACGGCAAAGAGCAGAGGCCAGCAGATGAGAAAGGACAAGAGAAAGTCTGTGGATGGGAAGAAGCCCCTAGTACCCGATGCTGTTCCGGGAAAGAGGAGCCGAGTAGTGTGCAGTTTCTGTGGCCGGTCAGGCCATCTTGTCGAGAAATGTTTTTAGAAGTCAGCAGCTCAGAAGAAGGAGCAGGTTCATGCGATCCAGGGTGCTCCTAGGAGAGATGTCTCCTGTTCAGTTTGCAAGCGGTCCGGGCATGATGCGGCCCAGTGTTGGACCAAGGATAGAGTCTGCTTTCAGTGTGGGCAGAAGGGTCATATCAAGTCGAGGTGTCCTCAGGTTCAGACAGCACTTCCTGCAGTTCTGTTGCAGGCTTTAGCTCCATCTCCGCGTGTGGACAAGGGAAAAGAGAAGCTGAACGTGATTTCTTTTGAAGAGGCTCAGACTTCGACCCAGGTTATTTCAGGTTAGCGGTTTGTTGTTTTTCTAGCCTGGTAGTTTCATTTGATTGTTTGTTGTGGTATTGCTGTGGTAGTTTCTTAGTTTATGTGTTCCTATAGGGAAGTTTAAGGTGAAGAACCGCTGGGCGCGTGTTCTGTTTGACTCCGGCGCTACCCACTCTTTCGTAGCTAGAGCCTTTGTAGAGCGTCATCAGTTGACTCTAGATCGTGTTCGGGATTCCTTCCGTGTTAAGTTTCCTTCTAGTGAATCTGTGTTGTCACATTTGGGCATTTTGGATTGCGCGGTTTTGTTGGGGGACTTTCTGGTGAAAGCGGACCTGAAAATGATCGATCTTGAGGACTTCGATGTCATTTTGGGCATGGACTGGCTCTCTCGGTATAATGCGGTCATTCAGTGTAAAGGAAAGCGCTTGGACTTCATCAGGGACGACGGTCAGCCCGGCAGCGTGTATGCTGATCTGTGTCAGGACTTTCCTGTCATCTCTGCGGTATGTGCTCAGAGGTTGTTTCTTTCTGATTGTTGTGTTTGTTTAGTCTCGGCGGTTGGAGCCGCTGTTAGCGTGTCACGCTTGGAAGAGATTCCTATTGTTCGTTGTTTCGCCGATGTTTTTCCTGATGATCTTCCTGGTCTTCCTCCTGATCGGGATGTTGAGTTTGTGATCGATTTAGAGCCGAGTACGCGTCCTATTGCTAAGGCGCCGTACCGGATGGCCCTCGTGAGTTAGAGGAGTTGCGAGTTCAGTTGGATGAGCTGTTAGCTAAGGGATTTATTAGGCAGAGTTCATCGCCTTGGGGTGCTCCTGTTTTGTTTGTAAAGAAGAAAGATGGGTCGATGCGGCTCTGCATCGACTATAGAGAGTTGAACAAGGTCACTAAAAAGAACAGGTACCCTCTACCGAGGATCGATGATTTATTTGACCAGTTGCGTGGTAGCGCGGTGTTCTCCAAGATCGATCTTCGTTCTGGTTATCATCAACTCAGGATCCGTGAGGCGGACATTCCACGGACTGCGTTTAGGTCGAGGCATGGACACTTTGAGTTTCTGGTAATGTCGTTTGGTCTGACCAACGCACCATCAGCCTTCATGGATATGATGAACCGGGTGTTCAAGAATTTCCTCGACAAGTTCGTTGTGGTCTTCATTGATGATGTGTTAGTTTATTCTCGCAGTGCCGAGGAGCATGAGCAGCATTTGCATTTGGTCCTATCAGAGTTGAGGAATCACAAGTTATTTGCCAAATTGAGCAAGTGCGAATTTTGGTTGCCTCAGGTTTCTTTTCTAGTCCACAAGGTGAATAAGGATGGGATCTCGGTCGATCCAGAAAAGATTGCAGCAGTGATGGATTGGAATAGGCCGATTACTCCTAAGGAGATCAGGAGTTTCTTAGGGTTGGCTGGCTATTACAGAAGATTTGTGGAGGGTTTCTCTTCCCTAGCCTCACCTTTGACCAAGTTGACTCAGAAGAATGTGGTATTTGTTTTGAGCGAAAAGTGCGAGGAGGCTTTTCTGGAGCTTAAGGAGAGATTGTGCACTGCTCCCGTTCTGACCCTGCCTACCGAGGGAGTAGATTATGATGTTTTTGTGGATGCTTTGCTTGTAGGTCTGGGATGCGTATTAATGCAAGATGGAAAAGTAATTGCCTATGGGTCAAGGCAACTGAAGACTCATGAGAAGAATTATCCCACACATGACCTTGAGTTTGCAGCGGTTATTTATGCTTTGTAGTTGTGGAGGCACCCACTTTATGGGGCTCAATGCAAGATCTTCACTGACCATAAGATCCTAAAGTACGTGTTCACGCAGAAGGAGTTGAATCTGCGTCAGTGGCAGTGGCTGGAGTATGTGGCTGATTATGATGTAGAAATCCAGTATTATCCGGGCAAGGCCAACGTGGTGGCCGACGCCCTGAGCCGAAGGACGCGAAAGATCTTTAACCTCACCGC
The DNA here is from genome assembly GCA_039513925.1 of Platanthera zijinensis. NCBI lineage: Eukaryota > Viridiplantae > Streptophyta > Magnoliopsida > Asparagales > Orchidaceae > Platanthera > Platanthera zijinensis. Next base: position 128,834,207 of record CM077096.1, read on the forward strand.
CGATCGTTTAGTGGAGGAGTTCCTCCTTATGGATATTTCAGTGGGATGCTGTAGTTTGCAGAGTGCCTTGTCAGTGGCGGAGCCGTCCTGGATTTCTTTGACTAGGCTGTACCAGAAGGACGATCCTGATCTTATGCACCTCTTCACCAGGACTGAGGAGGGTGAGTTGCCCGACTTTACTATCGATGATGCGGGTACTTTGAAGTACCGCGGCAGGTTTTGCGTTCCCGCTGTCGGGGATATTAGGAGGATGATTTGCAGTGAGGCTCAGGGTTCCAGCGTTTCCTACCATCCAGGATCTACGAAGATGTACCGTGACTTAAGGCAAATTGCCTGGTGGTATGGCATGAAAGGAGATATAGCCCGATTTGTTGCTGAGTGTCACACTTGCAAACGTGTGAAGGCCGATCATGGAAGGCCTGGTGGTAAGTTGACTCCGCTAGAGATCCCGACTTGGATGTGGGAAAGTATATCTATGGATTTCATTATGGGATTACCGAAATCCCCCAGGGGATTTGATTTTGTTTGGGTTATAGTGGATAGATTGATGAAGTGTGCTCACTTCGTACCTTATAAGATTGATTACCCGATGAAGAAGATAGCGGAGTTATACATGAATGAAGTCATCCGACTCCACGGTGTGCCGGTTAGCATCATTTCCGATCGAGACTCCCGGTTTACTTCTCGTTTTTGGCAGAGTCTGCAGGAGGGTTTGGGTATTGATCTGAGATATTCTACTGCCTACCACCCGCAGACCAATGGGCAGACGGAGAGGGTGAACCAAATTGTTGAGGATATGATCCGGTGCTATATTTTAGACCATGGTGGAGCGTGGGATGAGCGATTACGACTCATGGAATTTGCCTACAACAACAGTTATCAGGAAAGTTTGCAGATGGCTCCGTTCGAAGCCTTGTATGGGAGGCGCTGTAGGACTCCGTTGTTTTGGGCTGAGGCTGGTGAGAGGCCTTTGTTGGGTCCCGATGCGCTTGAGGAAATGGAAGTCGCAGTGAAGCTTATTCGGGAGAAGCTTCGTATATCCCAGGAGAGATATGAAAAGAATGCCAATCGGCGTAGATCTGCTTTGGAGTTTTTCGTCGGGGACTTTGTATTCCTCAAATTTTCCCCGACAGTAGGTGTTAAGAGATTTGGTAAGAATCGGAAGTTAGACCCAAGGTATGTGGGCCCGTTTGAGATCTTGGAACGGATTGGTGTGTCAGCTTAAAGATTGGATTTGTCAGCGAACTTCCCAGCTGTGCATAATGCTTTTCATGTTTGCCAATTGCGGAAGTGTGTGCGCGGCAGTGGGCAGCTCTTGGATGTTGTGCCCCAGTTGGAGCCCAACCTCTCTTTTGTTGAGATGCCGGTTCGTATTTTGGATACTCAGGAGCGTGTGCTGCGAAAGAAGTCCATACCGATGGTTAAGGTTCTATGGAAGAATCAGGATTTGGAAAGCACGACTTGGGAGTTAGCGTCGGCTATGAGGAGGGCTTACCCTCACCTGTTTCGTTGATTTAATCGGTATGTTTTCCTTCTTGTAACTCCTATTAGTTGTTTCTCCTTCTTTAGTAGGAGTGTTGTGCGCAAAGTTTCGGGACGAAACTTTCTTTTAGGGGGAGTGACTGTAACGCCCCCGATTTTCCTGCGTTTATTTGTATTCTCATTGGCGTTACGATGACGCATTTCCGTGGCTTGTGCCATGTGTGTAGTATGGTTTAGCTCCTTAGAACTGAGTGCCCTGTTTGGTAGCCTGTTGGCAAGATCTCCCTAGCAAGCCGAGTCGTTTTGGGTGACCCGGTGTGGCCTCTCGGGGGGATGTTTGAGTTTGGCTTTATTTTGGTATAACTCGGGTTCTGTTCGTCGAAAGTTAATTTCGACTTCGCCGTTGTGTTCGTAGCATGGGTATTTAGCTACGGTGCGAATTTCGTCGAATTCCGAGGTGATTCGGTTTTCGTGTCGTTTGGTGTGTTAATAGTATTTGTGATCAATTAATTAAATTGATTTGGATGAATATTAAATTCTTGCGGGAGAATTTATTGAGCATTTATTTTCCTTGCTAAGTGGCGGCCGTGTATTGGCTTACCCTTTTTTTTGGTATTCGCTTATTGTAATTAAGCGATTAGGCGTTTTAGGGTTCGGTTTTTAGGCTGAACCGGCGGGTTAACTTTAGTATAAAAGCTCTGTTTAAGAATTGATGACCCACTTCTTCCTCTTTTCCTGAGAGAGAAACCGTCGGCTTGTTCTCGGAAGAACAGAGGAGAAAACCGCCCGTCCTGTACCTCCTTTGGTCGGCGATTTCGGGCTTGTTCGTGGACGGAATTCGATTCCGAAAACGGCGTTGGCTTGCTCTCTCCAAGATCTTCGTTTCGACGGTAAGATATTTGATTTTCGTGGAGTTTTGATGAGATTTGGGTTTTCGGTTTTGGAGTTTTCCGCCATTAATGGCCGTGAGATTAATTCTAGGTGCTGCGGCTGTTCGTTCCGTGTGAAGAGGAGGAGAGCCGTCCGTGCTTCGCCGAAAGTTGAGGCAAGTGGTATTCTTGCCCTTGCCATGTTTCTTTTGAATTATTCTTGCTGTATTTGAAATCCCTGTTAGCCCTAGGGTAGAGGCCTTGTTGTTCTCTTTTTCTTGCTAACTATAGGATTTAGTTCTTCCTATTTGAACCCCCCCCTACTTGTGCCGTTGGAACCCAACCTTGCCGGCGTGTTGCCGTTTATCTTTGCTCAGATCTTTGCTCTGGTTTGGGTGTAGCCGAGAGGAAGTGTTAGGAGAGGGTGGTGATTTCTTTTCCCGAATTTGGTAAGTGTATTACTCGAGTGGTGGCTTTGAGATACTCGAGTAGAAGGCATTAACTCGAGTATTAGCCTTGGAGTACCCGAGTAGTAGGTAACTACTCGAGTAGGGGATCTGAGTTACTCGAGTAGTGGTTTCGAGATACTCGAGTACTAGCCTTGGAGTACCCGAGTAGTAGGTAACTACTCGAGTAGGGGATTGGAGTTACTCGAGTAGTAGGTAACTACTCGAGTAGGGGATTTGAGTTACTCGAGTAGTGGACTCGAGATACTCGAGTAGGTGGTTTGGTTTACTCGAGTAGTAGGCATCTACTCGAGTGCAGGTTTGTAGCTACGCGAGTAGTGGTTTTAGCATACTCGAGTAGTAGGCAACTACTCGAGTAGCGGGTTGGGGTACTCGAGTAGTTGGTAACTACTCGAGTGCTGGTTATGTTTGTATACTCGAGTAGTAGGCGACTACTCAAGTAGAGGGATGAGGTACTCGAGTAGTAGGCGACTACTCGAGTAGAAGGTTTGAGGTACACGAGTAGTTGGTAACTACTCGAGTGCTGGAATTTGAGGTACACGAGTAGTAGGCGACTACTCGAGTACTGGAAATTCCCTGCCGTCTTTTTGACTTAGAATCATTCGACTATCGTCGATCTCTAAATGGAGATCGTCGATCTCGGTTTCTGCATTAGGCCGTGACTATCGTTGACCTCCGGTCGACAATCGTCGAGCTCCGTATTACCTTAGTGGGATTATGGTTAGAGTTTGGTTTTGGCTTTAAGTGAGGCTAGCTCACTCAACGCCAAGGTTTAGGTAGGCACTGAGTGGGTCTCACTCAGCGTGTTGTCGTGTTGATTCTTTTCAACACTCTTCCTTTACCTTGTTTTTCGTTCCCGAGTGGTTTTCTTGTTATATTTCTGGTATTTTCTTGTCGGCCGTTTTCTTTACCTCCTTAAAGGCCGAATCGTGGGTCGGGGTTAGTAGTGGTGGTTTATAGCTCTTTGTGGGGGTGGAGTTGTGTGATTTAGCCAAGGCCACTCTTGTTTTTCTTGCTCCAGGTACGGGCTGGGCATGTGTGGGAGGAAGGTCCCTTGTGCTTTCACGTGTAGACCCTCGAGCTTGTTGACTTGGACATGCTGGATGGGGGACTGAGTTTGCCTCCGATCCGGTTCCTCATTGATTGTTTTTGCTATTACCACTTCCCACAGTTTAGGGTGTTAGAAGTTCCTTCCTTGGTAGCTTGCAGCACTTTTGGCTCTTGGTAGCCTAGTAGGCCCGGCAGGATGTTGTTCCTAAGTTGGGTTGTTGCTGTTTTCTTTGCTCGTTCTGCTTTTCTTGTTGTCCTGTTTTGGACAGTTGTGACTCTTTCTACTGCATGTTTTCAGTTACTTCTTCCTTTTGGTTGACTCTTACATGCAGTTGTTTTTACCTTGTTGCTTGCTGAGGTATTCTGTTTTCTTTTGGAATACCCCAGGTTCTGAGCCATAGCCAGTTGGGTGGCTAGTTTGCAGTGGTGGTGTTGGTGGTCCCTTGGACTTTGGAGTTCCGTTTGCCGTGTTGGTGAGGTAGTTTTTCAGTACTTTCTCACAGACATACATATGTGTCAGTGGGTTCGTGTCAGGTTGTTGGCGCCCACTGGTAGTTGTTGCCCTTATACTTGATTTATTTACTTATGCTGCTACCATTTTCTGGAGATAGTCTACTTGCTCTGAGAAGGATTTATGCTAGGTGGCTAGTTATTTTCAAACCATAATTATTGTTATAAATAAAGCTCATGATTGACATGTTTCTATAAAACTTAATCACTATTTTCCAAACAACGTATAAAGACCGTCTTCTTATATATTATATAAATTAAATGTAGGGTCTTGCATAGCATGAGTGGTTCTCTTGGGACCCTTATGCACTCTTTAAGGTGTAAAACCTAATTAAAGTATTTTTCTTTCCGCAGCGTATAAATATAGTTTTCTTTTTTGGACTAGGTGATCCACTGAGCTGAGGGATACGGTCTCTAAAACATAATTGATTTTCTATTCATTAAGCACATGATTTTCTTGCATAGGGATTGTAGTTGGTTTGCCTGAGCGTCAGCAGTTATCCCCTGCTTGACGTGGAATCATGGCGCGTATTTTCTCATACTCTGATATTTCCTAAATTCGGAGAAAATGCGGGTTGTGACATATACTATAACCGATAAGGTACGCTTGCCTTTATCGGATATAGAATCGGAGAATATTCTCAACCACCACATCCACTTTCTCTTCTCTTACCCTCTCTCCGCAGTTGCGAATTTTTGTACCAATATTCCAAAAGAAGGACTTCATATGTCCAAGAAGGAAGATTGTTACCCTTGACGATCTTTTTTGATCCATGGAAATCTAGCCAGATGGAAAGCATTGCAGTGGACTTGCCTCAACAAATCTGACTTCGGCCCTCGATTCGAAACTCGGAAGCTCCACCGGCGGCCGGATTCTTTCGCCTCCTCCTTCCTTCCTCTCCCTTCTCTCTATCTCTTTTGTAAAGAGAACGGCTAAAATTGAATGAAAGTAATGTCTCAATTCCTGGTCTTAATACAGCAAGGAGAAGCTTGGACCATTAGATCCCAAGTGAAGGAAATGAACAACCACAAATCGCCCTGAAATTTCAATTTTTGGCTGAACACAACCTGTGATACGCTCATGTCACAGGTCGTGTACCATAAGCGGCACACAAACCTACTCAACCTGAACAGGACACGGCCATGTGACATGCCCGTGTGATAAGCTATGTGCCATAACACGGCTTCAGATACAACAGTGTCTAGACCGTGTTCACCAGGCTTCATAGACTTGGCCAAATCTAGAGAAAGACACGGCCTCTGACACGCCCGTGTCGCAGGCCGTGTGCCCAAATCGAGTTGCCTCTCGAGAATCGTCGAATGGATTTCGTCGAGTGGAGTTTGTCGAACCATAGTAGGACACGGCCTAGGACACGCCCGTGTCATAAGCCGTGTTCCCTCTCGAGACTCGTCGAGTGCATTTCGTCGAGCACTCGACTGTCTGTGTGTCAACATGACAACACAGAGCAGGACACGGCTTAGGACATGCCTGTGTCCCAGGCCATGTTGCTCAGCCTATAAGCATTCTTTAGATTTGGGGTGTTACAACCCTCCCCTCCTTACAAGAAATTTCGTCCCGAAATTTGTAGATATTAAGGACACAACAATCCCGATAGTATAACTTAAACACAATACGTTCCAACATGATACGTACGGTACAATAGTTTAGACAAATAGTTCGAGAAAATTTAGCATGCCTGGTTTGCTCCTGCTCCCATGTTAGCTCCTCACGGCCACTGTTGTCCTATCTAACCTTTACCATACCGATTGTCTGTTTTACACTGTTTATCGGCTCAATCGTCAATCTGAATGGGCCTAACTTTCATCGTTAGCCCATATTCTACTGGTATGCGATCATTTGCAATCACTTGAGATGGATCTTTTACGGCTTTTCGAAGCACTGATATGTGGAACACCTCATGCAATCCACTCAATTCTGCCGAAAGAGTTAGCCAATAGGCAGCTTCCCCAATTCACTCCACCACTTTAAATGAATCAAGATATCTCGGACTTAACTTTTTCAAATGCCGAATCCTGGACATGTCTTTGAAGGTATTGATCTTCAAACAGACCCAATTGCACACAACAAACTCCACGTTCCGGTGCTTGGCATTGTATTATTTTGTTTGTGTATCTTGGGATATCAATAGTCTCTCCCGAAAAGAGCGTATCATCGAATTAGCTTCTTTGACTACCTTACGGTTATACTATTTAGATTCGCCTGCTTCTGCCCAAGCTAATGGTGTACAGCAGTTCCGACCATACAAAGCTTCAAATTGTACTATAATAATGCTTGCTTTGTAGATATTATTATAGGCAAATTCTACCACGTAGAGATGATCTTTCAATCTCTTACTAAAATCCAAGGCACACATTCGGAGTATGTCCTCCATTGTTCTGTTGGTCCTCTCAGTTTGGCCATCCATTTTGGGCATACTGAACGTTAACCTTGTTCCCAACAGTTGATGGATTAGCCTCCAATTATTCGATGGGAATCGCTCGTCACGGTCACCTACGATGCTACAGGGAACACCGTGTAATTATACAATTTTCTCAACATTAAGTTTCCCTATGATTTCCACAAAATCTTCCTTCTTGTTTGGAAGGAAGTGAGCAACTTTATTCAACCAATCTACTATCACCCAGATCGAATCATTCCCGTGTTGAGATCTCGGAAAACCATGCATGAAATACATCGAATGGCAGCAAACTTCCATTCCGGAATAGGTAATGACTTCAAGAAACCTCCGGGTTCTGGCAATCCGCTTTTACCAAGGCTCAAGTTTGATATTTAGCCACATAATGTTCTATGTATTTCTTTAATCCTGACCACCAGAATAACTTCTTCATATCTCTATACATCTATGTGCTCCCTTGGTGAACTGAGTATTTTGTAAAGAGAGTTTCATCCATCAATTCATCTCCAAAGTTACCCATACTGGGGACGCACAACCGACCATCATTCCGTAAAAGGCCGTCATCCCAGGAGAATTGGTCATTTGACCCATCCTTAGCATAGCGTTGGAGACTTTCATCTAGTTCCGTTTCTCGCCAAACCCTGTCTGCAAGATCATATTGTACCTCCGTCCAGTTCAAGCATGCATCGACTATGGAATTCTTGTCAACGCAAGAAATCTCAAATGCTTCCAACTCCTGGATCAGTCGCTTATCACACATCTGCAACCAATTTGCACTTGATGGAGCCCTACGATTCAATGCATCTTCGACCACATTTCCATTCCCGGGAATATAGTTAATATCAAAGGTGTAGTCCCAAGTGTAACATCCAATTTCCGGCTAGACCCCTAGGAGTCGGTCTGTCGTGACAGAACCCTAATAAACCCAAGAATTGAAGTCCATCGACCAAGATTTCGAGTCACGGGTTGGTCACGCCCGTGACCTACGTGTCACACCTGTGACCTAGGGCGTGACCACCTTTGACGATCGTCGATCTCAAAGAGACGATCGGCGAGCTCTCAATTTTAAGTCACGGGTTGGTCACGCCCATGACCTATCTGTCACGCCCGTGACCTAGGGCGTTACCCCCTTCGATGATCGTCTATCTCAGTACGACGATCGGCAAACTCAGAATTTGCATCACGTGCCTGTCACGCCCGTGATCGACATGTCACACCCGTGACCTAGGGTGTGACCCCCTTCGACGATTGTCGATCTCCGGTAGACGATCGTCGAGCGCAGAATTTGTAACCCGTGCATGTCACGCCTGTGATCGACATGTCACGCCCATGACCTAGGGTGTGACCCCCCTTCGACGATCGTCAATCTCCGGTAGACAATCGTCGAGCGCAGAATTTGCAACCCGAGCCTGTCACACCCGTGACCGACGTGTCACGCCGCTGACCTAGGGTGTGACCACCCTTCGACGATCGTCGATCTCAGGAAGACGATCGTCGAACTAAAAATTTGCCACCCAGGCCTGTCACGCCTGTGACCTACGTGTCACGCCCGTGACAAAGGCCGAAATGTCGGTTCTGGCCCGAAATTATTCTAACACGCGTTATAATAAATTCTGGTGTGGGAAGTTACACCAGGAGTATTTATGGGCCGTTTCCTTCTATAATTACTTAATAAAATGAGGAAGTGTTGGTCCAATAGGAAATCGCCACCTGGATCGGTCTTCTCATCTTCCACCGTTTCCATTCCTCCACCATAACCGAAATATTATTAAGAGAGACCATTCATGGCCATGAATGCTTCACCCTTTCCCCTCCCCACTTGGAGATCTATAAAAGCCCCCTTAGAGCAAGATGAGAAGGTTACACTCTTGACCAAATGGATTTATATTATTGTTCTTGCTGTAGGAGAAGTTCGGGAACGCCACCACGGCGCCATGACAATCCGACATTCATCTCGCCTCCAAACCGCGAACATGTTCCTCCTCTACTTCTTCTCTTATGGGTAGATCTTAGGATCTTATAAAGGAGTTCGTGCTTAAAGGAGCCGAACCTATCTCGCGTTTTCATGGAAAACCATGAAAAATATATTTTTTGGGTATGCTGGAAACCGCCACCTCCGGCGGCCAAACCACCGCCGACCGATAGCCATTGCCTCGACGGAGGTGGTGGTGGTGGTGGCTGGCCAGGGAAGTGATCGGACGGCCGACGATGGATCGCGGAGGAGCTTCAGGAAAAATATTTTTATGAGTTCAGTTTACGGGTTCTGTTTGGTAGGGGAGATGAACAGTAAAATTTTATTATTATTCATTTATTAATTATAATGAATTATTATCTCCTTTTTAACACACCTTTTGATATTACCAAACGAGGCACTTAGAGGCCTATTTAGGAAAAATCGCCAGTCACGAAAGTTGTAGCTCTTCAAGTCAAGATTAATTTAAAATTTATTTCAACTCGTTTGGGTAAGCGGTTTGACCGCAGCATTCATTTTAGTGGGGTCTGTACCTAGAGTTGGGCAGGAACTAAAATTAATTCCCACTCTTCGTCCCTTGTCCAAATGACCTGAAACTTGGGCAGAGAGTTACCCTTAGCCATATCTAGAGGCTTTCCAAAAATGGAAATTTTTGGAGATACTTTGCCTAAGGTATTTGTTTTAATTTAATAAAGATAGAGTAATTTATCTAAGTGGTCAAATATCCTCCAAACCCTCCCAAATTTTGGTGAGTGGTCCCTGGCTAAAAAACCTAGCTCTGTACAAAATTTAAATTCATTTGGATGAGTTTTGTGTAAGAAATCTCCTATCCTTAACTATGTATTTATGAGACGTTTTGAGAAAAAAGTGCACTAAGAGGTTGGAACAGTCGAAAAACCTCAACGGAGGCTGATATGTTGACCACTGACTTAGAAGGGTTATTACAACCCACTTGGAGAAAATGGTGTGGTTTAGGGTTGATTTACCATAGGATCCAAGCTCAAACCCTTAATGGAGGGTTTTGAGGGTTGTGAAGGACATGGGGGCAAATTCCCTTGTATTGCCTTGAAATTATGTAGAGTTGACCTTGACATAATATATATCATCTGGTTGGAATCTCGGAGGATTCGGAGATAGGTAGATACCTCAAAACCCTAACCTTAGCTTTAGGGTAAAATACAAAATAAGTAAAATCTATCTCTAAACATTATCTAAAAGCTGTGAAACTTGGGTAGAGTGAGATTTGAGTGGATAGAATCTATAGCAATTTTACTGGAATTTTATGATGTCTATTTCCAGCACTTCATTTGTAACGATTGTTATTGCCCTAATTGATGTTTTAATTCTTTGGATCTTTCTATTCATTAAAACCCCATGAAATCTTGGAAGTAAATGTTTTAGGTAAGAATGGTTGCTCTAATATTTTTGTATAATTTTTAGTTGAGTAAATCTTGTACTTCTTTCACAAATGTTAAAAAGGGCTTTTATAATTTAAAAATTAATTATGGATGATATTTCTGTTGAAAAATTATGAGGCTTAGGATTTGAGACTTTCAGGCCATTATATGCTTGTAGACATTTATTCATGATTTTTAGAATTGTTCTTACGGCACTTTCCTTACAAGTCCACCTTAAGGAGATATTTGATAATTAATTTATTCCGAGATTAATACTTACTGAAAAATTATGAAACAGGGTCAATGCTATTTTTAAGGTTGTATCTACATAGTATAATTATTTTATAATTTTTGGATGGATATTCTTTGTATTTGATTCACAAATAACGAAATATAGAAGATATTGCTAAAATTGTTTTAGTGCCCTTTGATGATAGAAAAATTGTGATACTTTGGATTTACTATATTGAGATACCATACTATTTATTATAATTTTGTTGGACATCTTGCATAAGAACTTAGGGTAGTTCATGTTCAAAATGGTAGCCCTTGGAATTTTTGAGGATATTAATTAAATGCCAGATAAATTAGGAAAATTACCATTTTATGGATTTAAGCTAATTACATCATGATTAGTCTCCAGTAAATAATTTAGGGCATTTGGATGAGTATCGGATCATTATCGAACCGGTTCGACATATAGTCTAGGTTGGTCTGCATATAGCAAATTGTTAAATTGCAATAGAACATGATCTGGGATAGTTATTGGAGTTACTCATTTTGTCTGGGTGGACAGTTGTGCATAATATCGCAATAGAATGATATGAAGAGTAGTAAGAAGTGGTGTTAGCTAGAGTTAAGAGGTGCTCGGGTTTGACGAAAGATCGTCTCTCCCAAAGAGAGTGAGAGGACTTAGCGCTACCAACTGCACCAAAAGACCGGCCTAAAGGTCAAAGGCGCATACTAATCTTTATATCAAGATTTTGACCGGGTACGAGGCAGCCAGTTAAGCCATTACCGCATAGTGCCGCAACGCGGGGGCGATTCCGGACCGCAGCCCCAACAATCCCCCCCCCGGAAATGACCCCGGGGTTTCGAACCCGTACCCCACATCTCCACCAATTGAGAGGACTTAGCGCTACCAACTGCACCAAAAGACCGGCCTAAAGGTCAAAGGCGCATACTAATCTTTATATCAAGATTTTGACCGGGGACGGGGCAGCCAGTTAAGCCATTACCGCATAGCGCCGCAACGCGGGGGTGATTCCGGACCGCAGCCCCAACAGAGAGGAAGGTTAAAAATCACCCTAGGTTAGTCTATCGTAATATGAGATTGGAATGGGTAAAGGGAATCAACCAATAACAATAAATGCCTTGCGAAAGGGAACGATGGGCTTCAGCTACCATCATAGTTCCTAGTGCCCTTTGAGAGCCCTTCACAGGGAATACCGGGGGCAGGCCTGGGTTAACGTAAACTGTAATAACAAACTTATAAGAGTAACTTAGTAATTAGGGTTGCACGTTTCACAAATAACGTTAGCACAGGAAGATGGTTGGGAACTTCGGCTCGGTTGGTTAAGAGACAGACGGAATAGTCCGGGGATCTTCGACTCGGTTGGTTATGAGACGGACGAAATTGTCCGGGGAGCTTCATCTCGTTTGGTTAAGAGACGGGCGTTTTGGTCCTGGAGCTTCGGCTTGGTTTTTGGTTGATTATGATTAAACTTGCATGTGCATAAAAGGAAAGAAAATTAAGGTGGTGGGTCTTCAGTATTGGTGGGTTGATGCACCGACGCCAATACGCTGACTCGGCAAGTGTGGTTAGCACTTCGCCAACAGAAGTCCGGTGCGTTAGCCGACAAGAGTACGCAGGCGTCCGCTTAGTGCACCAAGCGTTGAGGCGTACGATAGGTCTGACCGATAGTGCTTTACTGGTTTAGAGGTGGGCGAGGCCCCACACACCGCTTCCGTCTGCCACTACGGAGATATCCTGGGAGGTAACGGCTCCGAAAGCGGGAACTAAAGGTCTGTGTGCACAGAGTCGGGTGTGTGAGTTGCACTTGCATGTTCCATCATACCCACTTGCATGTCATAGCATAATCGATTAATTTAACCCCTGACACCTAATGTATAAGTGGAATGGGACGCTTATACAATTGGCCTTGCAAAACGACCCCTTGGTCTATAAGCTTGTGTGGGAAAGTTTATAAATTAAGGTTAAATTCAATATATATATATATGTTGCTGTTTGATAACCGACACCCCAATGTATAAGTGGTATGAGACACTTTATACGATGGGAGCCTTGCAGAAGATCCCTTGGCGTAGGTGCTTCCGCACATAAGTTAAGGTTACATTTCCTACTTTTTGTTATTGTCATTATTTATTATAGAATTGCTAGATTAGTTCCGCTGCAACCTGTTTTCTTTTGATTTCATCTCCACCTTCATGTCCTTCCCTTTCTTCCTCTCCGCTCGGTACCTAGGAGCCATGGGGGAAGGGATAGGGAATGATAGGGCTTAGTCTTTATGACTAATGGTTTTCGAACAGCATCTTTTAGGGGATCGTGGAGCCAAGCACGGGGGAGTAGCCCCAGATACCGGCGCGCTTGGAGATGGGCCAGTCTAGCTTCCGAGTTCATACAGTCGGGACCGTGAGTCTCGACATTGAGTAGATTTTTGTTTTTGCTTCCGCATGAGTGATCTGTAGTGAGGATTATGATGTACCGGGCATAAGCCCGTATTTTAGTACTCCTGATATATTATTATGTGGACACTCCCTTCGTGGAGATTTTATTACTTTTCTATATATGTGATATTTCAGTGGACTTGCTTTTACTTCTTTATTGTGCTACCTTTCTGTGATCGAATTGGCTGGAAGAATCGGCGCTTTGTGGTGATGACCCTTCAGGGTGTGAAGGTGTCACCGCAAAGTGGCGGTTCTGGTCCTAAGACCCCGGGGTTTTAAAAGAAAAAAGGGGGTCTTACTAGTGGTATTAGAGGGAAACATCGATATGAAAAAGGTAGCAGTCCACTAACCCTGGGTCACCCCCGCTCAAGTTTAGTTTGGGGACAAACTAAGCAGCGGAAGCAGTGGTGTGCCTATAAGGGAAATCACATGTAGAAGTCCACTTCTTCATTAATTGGAATTCTTCTTTGTAGCCTATGGAAAACCCTGCCCCCAGTAGGAAGCACCTTCAGCTGCAAAGAACATATCATTTAATTATCTAGTCAACGAGTTAGACCCAGCCCACTAGGACTCACTACTAACCATGACGACTTATAGTATGTCCTAGTCCGAAATAGATAATGGGTATTGATTTGGTTAATGTAAGGAGATACCCAATGAGAATAAAGGAGGAGTTCAACATGAGAATGATAACCTGATAGATAACTCAGGTGACCCTACGGTCCCTATTAAGGATTACTCAAAGCAGTAGACTTCTTTAAGGAGAATTGAGACCAATAATACATTGGTAGAATGGTAAAAGACAAGTAGTCTTAACCCTCATACCGGTAATAAGATTACTCGGAGACAACCACCAAGAAAAACACCGAGGGTCGGATAGGAATTCAAGTTCGGAAGATACCCATTTGGGATTGGGAACATTTTGACCCAGATAAGGTTGTCGTAAATGTGACTTAGAGAGTTTAAGGTATGGAGTATATCAACACGTTTCAGGTTGTAACCCCAAGTCGGATATTGATGCCCTAGGGATTGTGCACCCAGCTACGACGGATATAACATTGTAATAACAAAGATACATAGCCCAAAGTAGTTAGGGGCTTATCTTTTGTTTATTGGGGGCTTGCCTTTGTTTATTGGGCCTATCTTTTAACTTGAGATTTTATGTAGTCCACTGCGACATCTACTCTGACCACAAGAACCTGAAATACATAGACACGCAGAAGGAGCTGAATATAAGGCAGAGGCGCTGGGTGGAGTTCTTAGAGGATTACCATTACAAGATGCACTACCAAACCAGGGAAGGCAAATGTGGTTGCCGACGCGTTGAGTCGGAGAGCTGTCACTTCTGAAGCCAGGCCCCAGGTTATGTCTATGGAGCTGGTGAGGAGATTTTAGGATATGCACATCACACTTGTGTCATCCGAGGACCCCGAGCTTTACATAGAGTATTTGGCTGCGATGAGTGCTACAGACGATATCCGGGACCGAGTTAGATATGGGCAGAGGCGGGATGCCAAATTGGAGCCGATATTCTAGGCCTTGGATAATGGTGCAGCAGGGGATTACTCGATGAGGTACGACGTGCTATGCTTTAGAGGTCAGACTTATATAACGGAAGGAGGCCAGGTACGGGAAGATATCATGGCGGAGGCCCACCACAGCAGATACTCGGTGCACCAGGGGATCACGAAGAAAACTGTGGACTTGAAGAAGATGATGTTTTGGTTGGGGACGAAGAAGGACATTACATACTTTGTGACACATTGCGAGGCATGCCAGTTGGTGAAGGCGGAATGCAGGAACCCCGCTAGATTGGTACATCCACTCCCGGTTCCGGAGTGGAAATTTGAGGACATCGCGATGGATTTTATACATGGACTCCCCCGATCACGGACGGAAAATGACTCGATTTGGGTCATCGTCGATCGGTTGAGAAGGTGGCCAGATTCATTCCGATCAGGAAGGATGACTCTATGGGAGTACTAGTGAGGAGATTTGTGGAGCAGTTCGTTCGATATCACGGGGTGCCCAAGGCGATCGTGTCGGATCAGGATGGCCGGTTGACTTCTGGGGAGTGGAGATCCATGCAGGCTTACTTAGGCACGTGATTGACATTCAGCACCACATTCCATCCCCAGATGGATGGGCAGACGGAACGCACCAACCGAACGCTGGAAGATATTTTTAGACTATGCATTTTGGACAGCGGAGAATCGTGGGAGAAGCTCTTACCCCTATTCGAGTTCTCCTATAACAACAGCTACCATTACTGCATCAGGATGGCGCCTTATGAATCCTTTTATGGAATGAAATGAAGGACCCCACTTTCTTGGATTCAGGATGAGGATCCAAAGGCGTTGGGATCGGATTTTGTCGAAGGCACTGAGGCTCCGATGAGACTGATCAGAGACAGGATATTAGAGGCGCAAATCAGACAGGCTAAGTATTATGATGCCCGACATCGTCAGGTGGAGTTTGAGGGGGGGGATCGAGTGTTTTTGAAGATCCGACCCATACATGGAGTTTCACGGTTGTGCGGTCGGAGAACGAAGCTCAGCCCTTGGTATATAGGCCCTTACAAGATCCTGGAGCGGATCAGGGCCCTAGCCTACAGGATGGAGTTGCCACCAGAGCTGGCAGCTCTACGCGACGTCTTCAACATTTCTTCGCTGAGGAGGGCAATACTACGCCCGGAGCAGCAGATTTTGACTACCGGAGGGCCGGTAGCTTCAGATCGGTCTGTTCACTTTGAGCCGGTTCAGATCGATGATAAAGGAGTATGGATCTTGCGTCGCAAGAAGATCCCTTTAGTCAAAGTTCTGTGGAGGAACCATGGTTAGGAGGAGCACACTTGGGAACCGCAGGACCTAATGAGGCAAAGATACCCGGAGTTGTTCAGTCAGGTACACCTCACCACCTCTTGGTATACTATAAATTACCTTCTTGTATTGAACCGGTAGGACTAGATAAGGGAAATTGAGAACCTAGGTATGCGCAGGAAAGTAGGGGCTAATCTTTTGTTTATTGGGGAGATTGCCATCGTTTATCAAACAAGTAATCTCGCTTCGACCTAATAGGAAAACCATATGGGATGTTACAAGTTATTTTATTTCGGTAGAAATCCCCGTAGGCTCAACCTCAATTTCGGGAACGAAATTTTTGTTTTGTTTATTGGGATTTATAACATCCCATTTCCGGCTAGACCACTAGGAGTCGGTCTGTCGTGACAAAACCCTAGGAAACCCAAGAATTGAAGTCCATCAACCAAGATTTTGAGTCACGGGATGGTCAAGCCCGTGACCTACGTGTCACGCCAGTGATCTAGGGCGTGACCCCCTTTGACGATCGTCGATCTCAGAGAGACGATCGGCGAGCTCTGAATTTTCAGTCACGGGTTGGTCACACCCGTGGCCTACCTATCACGCCCGTGACCTAGGGCATGACCCCCTTCGACGATCGTCGATCTCAGGAAGACGATCGGCGAACTCAGAATTTTAATCACGTGCATGTCACGCCCGTGATCAACAAGTCATGCCCATGACCTAGGGCGTGACCCCCCTTCGACGATCGTCGATCTCCGGTAGACGATCGTCGAGCGCAGAATTTTCAACCTGTGCCTGTCATGCCCGTGATCGACATGTCACGCCCGTGACCTAGGGCGTGACCCCCCTTCGAAGATCGTCGATCTCCGGTAGACGATCGTCGAGCGCAGAATTTGCAACCCGAGCCTGTCACGCCCGTGACCGACGTGTCACACCCGTGACCTAGGGCTTGACCACCTTTCGACGATTGTCGATCTAGGGAAGATGATCGTCGAACTCAGAATTTGCAACCCGGGCCTGTCACGCCCGTAACCTACGTGTCACGCTCGTGACAAAGGCTGAAACGTCGGTTCTGGCCCGAAATTATTCTAACACGCGTTATAATAAAATCTGGTGTGGGAAGTTACACCAGGAGTATTTATGGGCCGTTTCATTCTCTAATTACTTAAAAAAATGAGGAAGTGTTGGTATAATAGGAAATCACCACCTGGATAAGTCTTCTCATCTTCTACCATTTCCTTTCCTCCACCATAACCGAAATATTATTAAGAGAGAGCATTCATGGCCATGAATGCTTCACCCTCTCCCCTCCCCACTTGAAGATCTATAAAAGCCCCCTTATATCAAGAAGAGAAGGTTACACTCTTGACCAAACGGATTCATATTATTGTTCTTGCTTTAGGAGAAGTTCGGGAACGCCACCACCGCGCCATAATAATCCGACGTTCATCTCGCCTCCAAACCGCGAACAAGGTCCTCCTCTACTTCTTCTCTTATGGGTAGATCTTAGGATATTAGAAAGGAGTTTGTGCTCAAAGGAGACGAATCTATCTCGCATTTTCATGGAAAACCATGAAAAATATATTTTTCGGGTATGCCAGAAACCGCCACCTCCGGCGGCCAAACCACCGCCGACCGATAGCCATCGCCTCGACAAAGGTGGTGGTGGGTGGCCAGGGAAGTGACCAGACGGCTGACGATGGATCGCGGAAGAGCTACAGGAAAAATATGTTTTTGAGTTCAATTTACGGGTTCTGTTTGGTAAGGGAGATGAACAATAAAATTCTATTATTATTCATTTATTAATTATAATGAATTATTATCTCCTTTTTAACACACCTTTTGATATTACAAAACGAGTCACTTAGAAGCCGATTTTGGAAAAATGGCCAGTCAAGAAAGTTGTAGCCCTTCGAGTCTAGATTAATTCTAAATTGATTTCAACTCGTTTGGATAAGTTGTTTTACCGCAGAATTTGTTTTAGTGGGGGTTGT
Source organism: Platanthera zijinensis (assembly GCA_039513925.1). Classification (NCBI taxonomy): domain Eukaryota; kingdom Viridiplantae; phylum Streptophyta; class Magnoliopsida; order Asparagales; family Orchidaceae; genus Platanthera; species Platanthera zijinensis. The sequence goes on from CM077096.1 coordinate 128,851,875, forward strand.
ACCTAGAGGTGGGCAAGAACTAAAATGAATTCCCACTCTTCGTCCCTTGTCCAAATGACCTGAAATTTGGGCAGGGGTTTCCCTTTGCCATATCTAAAGGCTGTCCAAAAATGGGAATTTTTGGAGGTACTTTGCCTATGGTTTTTGTTTTAATTTAATAAAGTTAGAGTAATTTATCTAAGTGGTCAAATGACCTCCAAACCCTCCCAAATTTTGGTGAGTGGTCCCTGGCTATAAAATCTAGCTCTGTACAAAATTGCAATTAATTTGGATGAGTTTTGGGTAGGAAATCTCCTATCCTTAACTAGGCATTAATGAGACATTTTGAGTAAAAAGTGCACTAAGAGGTTGGAACGGTCGAATAACCTCAACGGAGGCTGATATGTTGACCACAGACTTAGAATGGTTATTACAACCCACTTTGAGAAAATGGTGTGGTTTATGGTTGATTTATGATGATGCATATTTTAGCTTAATTTATTAGGGTAAAAATATGTTATTTTCGTTTTAAATCTCTTTCTTTATGTTATTTTATGCTTCATTTTATGTAAATATTATTAATAATATTAATTTTCTATTTTTTGCAGGTTTCAGCCAATTTCCAGAAAAAATCCCATGATACGCCCCCCTGTCACGCCCTCCCTGGGCGTGACCCAGGGCGTGTCACCTGTTCCCGTTGATGAAAGCCGCAACAGACCGCTTCTCGCCAAAAATACCCTGTCACGCCCCATCGACACGCCCTCCTAGGGCGTGTCACCGGGCGTGACGCAGGGCGTGTCGCCCTCTGCCCGAAGTCTGCCGCCTCCTTCAATGCATTCTACAATGCTGCACGCAACAGTACTGTCACGCCCCATGTCACGGGCGTGACCTGGTGCGTGACTGCCCCCATGTCGACGTCTGATGGACCTGCGACTGCTGAATTTGACTTGACACGCCTGTCACGCTCCCCTGTCACGGGCGTGACCTAGGGCGTGACCACCATCGTACCGAAATAATCATCATTCCCGCCAGAATTCAGCTCCCGAGGTCAAATCTGTACTTGTCACGCCCCCTGACACGCCCCCCCTAGGGCGTGTCGGAGGGCGTGACCGACCCGAGAAAAAAATCTATAAATAGAGACCCCCTTCTTCATTTCAGGATGCTTTTGGAGAGAGGGGGAGGTGCTGCCCTTTGGTTCTTCATCTTTTTTTATGCCCTCTCTCTTTCTCTCTCTCCCTCTCTCTCTCTCTCTTATTTTGTAATTATTTTCTTAACCTAGCTTAGTGTTTTGCTTTTATCTCTTGCATTTCTTTTACTTGCTTAATATAGGGATAGAATAGGGCTTTAATTCATGCACTTGTAATTTTAATTTCATTAGTGTAACTTGCTTCTTTTAATTAATATAAGTGCTCTTCCTATTACTAGTGTTCTTTTTATGCTTTACTACTCATCCCCCCCCCTCCTCCACTCCATTATGATTAACTAATCCTCCTTGTACTCGATCTTGATGATCCGAGGTTCGAGCGATTAAGTTATGATGCTTTAATTTACCTTTTCTTTTTAGGTTTTGGGCCTTGAATTACTCTTGATTAATCACGGGTTGGAGGTATATTTTCGATATATACTCTCCGCCTTTGCTTTCATTCTGGGCTAGCCGAGAGGCCGATAGAATGAAGTGAGCATTCAAGAGTAAAGGGAGTTGTACGCACCCCTCGAGAGATGCAGACGTCCAAATCTCCCGGATTGGAGTAAAATCCAATAGAGGGGTTCACCGCGTAAAGCGAGCTTTAGGCCTCCGATTTAGACGAGAGTCGGTCGGACCTTCCTAAACTCAGTTGGGCACGACTTCGAGAGAAGCGTGTTCAAGCTTTAGGAACCTCCATGGTCAAGGACTTTTACCCTATTAAGCTTAGGTTTATTTATCGTCTTTTTAATCGTCTCCTGCTGAAGTGATTCTTGATCGAGTGCGCCTCTTTATTATTAGCTCTAACTCTTTTTATCCTGCAAGTGTTGCGCGCTAGGGTTCGAAGAAAATAAATGCAACCGAACTAGCAACCCGATGAGGCAAGTATACCTATCAAATTGTAGCAAGGGGACACAAGTGTCGTATTGAAATCCGGAAACTGTTGGCTAAGCTTACTCACACGAACGCTATTATCTTATCGACGGAAAAACTAGGGTTTTAGAAAATCTAAGCGCAATGGAGAAATTAAAGCAAACTAGAAAGAGAACTACCGCAATTAAGTTACGCTATTAAGAAAAGAACTATGCTAGAAAGGAAACTACTGCAGTTAATTAAAGAGCACAAGATAGGAGATTACTACTAAAGGAAGAAAATATGAAATGGAAATGCACCCGATCGAGATTCACCTCGGCTAAAGACAATTAAGAAAATGCGATAAAAATCTAAACTTAATAGGATAAGGGTCCTTGACCGTGGAGGTTCCTAAAGCTTGAACACGCTTCTCTCGAAGTCGTGCCCAACTGAGTTTAGGAAGGTCCGACCGACTCTCGTCTAAATCGGAGGCCTAAAACTTGCTTTACGCGGTGAACCCCACTATTGGATTTTACTCCAATCCGGGAGATTTGGACGTCTGCCTCTCTCGAGGGGTGCGTACAACTCCCTTTACTCTTGAATGCTCACTTCATTCTTTCGGCCTCTCGGCTAGCCCAGAATGAAAGCAAAGGCGGAGAGTATATATCGAAAATATACCCCCAACCCGTGATTAATCAAGAGTAATTCAAGGCCCTAACCTAAAAAAGAAAAGATTGATTAAAACATCATAACATAATCGCTCTAACCTCGGATCATCAAGATCGAGTACAAGGAGGATTAGTTAATCATAATGGAGTGGAGGGGGGGAGATGAGTAGAAAAACATAAGAAGAACACAAGCTAAGGGAAGAACAATTTTATTAATGAAAAAGGGCAAGTTACACTAATGAAAATAAAATTACAAGTGCATGAAAATTAAACCCTATTCTAGCCCTACATTAAGCACTAAGCAAGAAGAAAATTACAATAAAAGCTAGCACAAACTAAGATTAAACTAGGGTTAACCAAAAAGTACAAAGAGAGGGGGAGAGAGAGAGAGAGAGAAAGCATGAAAAAGGATCAAGAAACAAAGGGGCAGCACCTCCCCCACTCAACCAAAGCTTGCTGAAATGGGGAGGAGGGGGGCTCAATTTATAGAAAATTTCTCGGGTTGGTCACGCCCTCCGACACGCCCTAGGGGGGCGTGTCAGGGGGCGTGATAGGTACGGATTTGACCTCGGGCTCTGGATTCTGGCGGGAGGGATGATTGCTTCGGTACGTCGGTGGTCACGCCCTAGGTCACGCCCGTGACAGGGGGGCGTGACAGGCATGTCATGTCCAAATGTCCAAATCATTGGTCGGAAATCCGTCAGTCGCCGAAAAAGGAAGGTGTCACGCCCATGTCACGGGCGTGACAGTACTATTTGCGTGCTGAGGCGGAAGGGCATTTAATGCGGCAGCAGCTTTGCGGCAGAGGGCGACACGCCCCTGGTCACGCCTTGTGACACGCCCGGGGAGGGCGTGTCAGGGGGGCGTGACAGCGGTTTTGGCCGTTTTCTGTCCCTTCCAGCAGGTGTCCTCGGGATCGGGTGACACGCCCTAGGTCACGCCCAAGGAGGGCGTGACAGGGGGGCGTGACAGGCCATTTTGGCAATTTTTCTGAAAACCTGCAAAAAGACAGGAAAAAGTTAGTGGCAATAAAATTTACATAAAAAGGATAAAAATAAACTAATAATAGACATAATTTGTACAATATAAAAAAAAATACTATAATAGTTTAGGCTACAAAACGTATTATCAAATTCCCCGAAGCTTAAGCTTTGCTTGTCCCCAAGCAAAAATATAAAAACTAGATATTTATAAAAAGGACTAATCAAAAAGTTCTAATTATGCCTACACAAGTACTATGCGAAATTCTAAGTAGGGAAAAGGTGAAATGTAAGTCTAAAACAATTATTTAGGTATGGTAAAACTTTTAAAAACTTTACTTAATAAAAACAAATCATCCAAAATTTTAGCGAGATTTTTTAAATGGACTTAAGTAAAGCAACGAAAATGAAAAACACGCATTGAGTTGTTACTAGATCCAAGCAACGCATTATAATTATATCAATTTAATTATCAAAAATCTAGGTTTAAATCTAAAACTAAAACTGATTTACTGTTTTTCTTTTCTTAGTTGTTAAATAAAAATCAAAAAGCGCGAATCAAAAGGACTTAAATAGGACAGAAACGTTTGGTTTAGGAAAATGATTAGGAGTGGAATTCAAAGATAAACGTGAAGGTTTAAAATCACACTAAACCAAAGCAAAGAGTTTCAAAAACTTTCATAAAAATATATACACATTTTTTTTTCTTTTTCTCTTTTTTTTTTCAAAACAAAGGCCATAAATATTTTTATTTTCCTTTTTTGAGTTGGCCAAACAAAAATAAATATCACTTTCGAACATACTTCTTTTTTTTTTTAAAAAATCTTTTTCCCGCAAAAATCACAAAATACCCTATCAAAATTGTCACAATAATTTATGAAACTCAAAAAGGCTAGTGTGATTCGATAGGTTGGAAATTTTTTGCTTTGGTGAAACTAAAATGAAGGGAGGAGCTATCAAATGAAATCGGAAAAAGGCTCAAAAACGGCTAACTAGTGGTAAAAGTTTTTTTAGGTTGGCAGGAAAGCTCAAACGAAAACAAAAATGGCCTAAATCATTTTCACGCTTTTGAATTTATTTAAAACAAAGGTTTGAAAAATTTTCAAAAAGCGAGTCCTAGATAATAAAAGAAGATTGATGAAATTAACTTGAAAATAGAAATAATAGGTGACTTGGATCATTCACATCTACTACGTTATTCAAAAGTTGACTTTACAAAAATTATTCAAAACGAAAAAGAAAATAGTGGATGATGAATTTTTGAGAAAGTAAAGGAAATAAAAAACAAAAAACCATAATAGAAATGCGAGTTTTAGAAAAATATTTCACCTTAACATGCTACCGCGAATTAGAAACACAGCATGGCCAACATTTTACTTGTGAAACATAATTAAAAAGAATGATTAGAAATATTATAATTAACTAAGTTGTTTATAGAAGATTTTGAGTAAAACAAAACTAAAAACTAGGGGTACTATTGAAATACTAAAATGTCTAAACTATTCAAAAACACATATATATTTTTTAATTTAATTTTGTGGAATATTCTCTTTTTTTGGATTTTGGAATTTTAAGATATTCATTTTTTTTGGAAATATTTACAATATATACAAAAAGAAGATTATTTACACTACGCAAAAATGAAGGAGGAAATCCTCCCCAAGCTTAAAACAGACATTGTCCTCGATGTCTAAAGAAGGGGATTGGAGAAGGAGAGAAAAATAAAGTACAGAATTGAAAGACAGAATTGAAATACAGGTACTTCCCCGGATTTATTTGCTGCGAAAGCTGAGTGATGCCGCTCCTCCGAATGTCTTCTTTGGACTTCGTGATGGATTCAGCAATGTTGGAGCAGGCGATCGCAGAAGCTTCAGCTTGTCGAAGCCGTCCGAGGCAAAAATTGTAAAATAAAGAAAACAGAAAAAGATAACTTGGGTTGCCTCCCAAGAGCGCCCTTTGGTTAAAGCGTCGTTGAGCTCGACGCATCAAAAAAATAATATTGTCCAAAAATATTGTTGTCCCGAAATAAAATTGTTTTTAGCAAAAAAAAAATTAAAAGTTTCAGATTAGAGTTCGTGAAGCAGAAATTTAATAATGTTTGGACTGACATCATCATCACCAGAAAAATAGAGTTTAAGACGCTGACCATTTACTTTGAAATTACCCTTATCTGGGTGAGAAATTAAAACAGTTCCATAAGGAAATACTTCTAACACAGAAAACGGGCCAGACCAGCGAGATTTTAATTTGCCCGGAAATAAACGTAAACGAGAATTATATAAAAGGACTTGGTCGCCCGGCTAAAGGTTTTTAGGGTGCCTTAAGTGTTTATCGTGTAAACGCTTCGTCCGCTCTTTATAAAGTTTATTATTTTCATAAGCATAAGAGCGCCACTCGTCGAGTTCATTTAGTTGAAATTTTCGAAGGTCACCGACTGAGTGGGGGTCGAAGTTTAAAAATTTTAAGGCCCAAAAGGCGCGGTGTTCTAACTCCACGGGCAGATGGCACGATTTTCCATAGACCAGCCGATACGGCGTACATCCGAGGGCGGTTTTGTACGCTGTTCGGTAGGCCCATAAGGCATCGTCAAGTTTGGCTGACCAGTCTTTTCTAGAAGTTGAAACAGTCTTTTCTAATATTCTTTTTATTTATCTATTAACTACTTCGACTTGACCGTTAGTTTGGGGGTGGTAGGCAGTGGATAGTTTATGCGTAACGCCGTATTTAGTGAGGATTTTTGAAAATTGCGCGTTACAGAAATGGGAACCCCTATCGCTAACGATTGCGCGAGGCGTACCGAATCTAGAAAATAATTTTTTTAAAAACGTGACTACAACTCGGGAGTCATTCGTAGGAAGAGCTTGGGCCTCAGCCCATCGTGAAACATAATCAACAGCAACTAAAATATATTTGTTTCCGAAGCTAGAAGGAAGGGGGCCAACAAAATCAATTCCCCAGAGGTCGAAAATTTCGCACTCTAAGAAATAATTTTACGGCATTTCATTTTTATTAGAAATATTGCCCGACCGTTGGCAACTATCACACCTGCTCACAAAGGCTTGCGCGTCTTTAAACAGGTTAGGCCAGTAAAAACCCGCGCAAAGCACCTTATGAACGGTGCGAGCAGCTTGATAGTGCCCACCTGTCGGACCTTCATGCAAATGTTTTAGAATATCAATTCCTTCATCAAAAGAAACACATCTCCTTATCACTTGATCCGCACAAATTTTGAAAAGATGCGGGTCTTCCCAGAAGTAGTTCTTCAGCTCAAAAAAGAATTTCTTCTTTTGCTGAGAGGAGAACTCTTTTGGGAGCACCCGGGCCACTAGATAGTTGGTGATGTGCGCGAACCAAGGAGAAGTAGATGTATTAACTAAAAGCAGCTTCTCATCAGGGAAATAGTCATTAAAAGATTTTTCATTTAATTTTTCTATAAAGGGGTTATCTAATCTTGATAAATGGTCGGCGGCCAAGTTCTCGGCTCCTCGCTTATCACGGATCTCTAAGTCAAACTCCTGGAGGAGTAAGACCCAGCGAATCAAGCGAGGCTTGGCATCCGTTTTGGCAAGAAGGTACTTGAGGGCCGAGTGGTCCGTAAAAACAATGATTTTTGAAAGTGTAATGTAAGGGCGAAATTTATCAAACGCAAATACTACAGCTAAGAGCTCCTTCTCGGTTGTGGTGTAATTTTCTTGTGCAGATGTGAGGGTTTTACTAGCGTAATAGATGGGGTGGAAGTTCTTAGATATGCGTTGACCTAATACGGCCCCCACCGCAAAACTACTCGCATCGCACATAATCTCGAAAGGAAGGTCCCACACCGGAGCTATCATAATTGGCGCGTTAATTAACTTTTCTTTAATTAATTCAAAGGCAGAAATACAAGAGTCATCAAAAATGAATGGAGCGTCTTTTTTTAAGAGATGGGTGAGGGGCTTAGTGATCTTGGAGAAGTCCTTTATAAAACGACGATAAAAACCAGCGTGGCCTAGGAAACTTCTTATAGCTTTTATGTTTGTAGGTGACGGCAACTTCTCAATAACTTCTATCTTGGCAACGTCTACCTCAATACCTTTAGCAGAGATTTTATGACCCAAAACTAACCCTTCCCTCACCATAAAATGGCATTTTTCCCAATTTAGGGCAAGGTTAGTTTCTTCGCATCGTTCTAAGACTTTTTCGAGGTTTTCTAAACATCTATCGAAGGAGTCACCGAACACGGAGAAATCGTCCATGAATACCTCCATAATGCTTTCTATGTACTTGTCAAATATTGCGAGCATACATCGTTGGAATGTAGCCGGTGCATTGCATAATCCAAATGGCATTCTTCGGTACGCGAAGGTGCCGAAGGGACAAGTAAACGTAGTTTTCTCTTGGTCCTCGGGAGAGATGGGTATTTGAAAGTACCCCGAGAGGCCATCGAGAAAACAATAAAAGCTATGGCCGGAGAGACGTTCTAAAATCTGGTCGATAAACGGTAGAGGAAAGTGGTCCTTACGGGTGGCGTCATTTAACTTACGATAATCTATGCACATACGCCAACCCGTCACCGTCCGTGTCGGGATTAATTCATTATTCTCATTACTAACTACGGTTATCCCTCCCTTTTTTGGAACTACTTGAACGGGGCTAACCCACTTACTGTCCGATATAGGGTAGATAATTCTTGTGTCTAATAGTTTCATTACCTCGCCCTTAACTACTTCTTTCTTATTCGGGTTTATACGGCGCTGAGGTTGAATAGAGTTACGTGAATTATCTTCCATTAGAATTTTATGTGTACAGAAAGATGGGCTTATGCCCTTGATATCAGAAATTTGCCAAGCAATAGCCCGGCGATGCTTACGTAGAACTAGAAGAAGTTTATCGTTCTGCGTATCCGTGAGGTAGGCCGAAACGATAACTGGTAACTTGGAGTCTTTTTCTAAGAAAGCATACTTAAGGTGTTCGGGAAGTTCTTTAAGTTCTAGGGTAGGGGGTTCTTCATAAGAGGATTTTGAGATTCTTTCTTTTTCGAAAATAATATCTTCATAAACTTTTTTATAAGGAACGTAATAAGGGGTGGGGCTAGCAGCCAAGACGGCTTCTTGTACAGATTCAGTGGTAAGAAAAGAGGAAGAACAAAAATCAGAAAACTCTTTTTCAAACTCAGAAAGACAATAAGAAGATTCATCACTTCCTTGCAGTGATTCTGTTGTAAGAGAAGAGGAGCAAAAAGTAGAAAATTCTTTTTCAAAGTCGGAGAGGCAGTAGGAAGAATCATCACTCACGACGTCTACGAAAAAACATGAGTCATCGTTCGCTAAGGTGTTCTTCATCGAAGGGGTGATAGGAAATGTGACTTCGTCATCGCATACTCGAAGAAAGAGCTTACCATTGCTTACGTCAATGATGGCTCGGGAGGTGGCGAGGAAGGGTCGGCCAAGGATCAGGGGAACCTCGACGTCTTCTTCGATGTCCAAAATGACAAAGTCCACCGGGAAGATGAGCTTGTCGACTTTCACTAGAACGTCCTCCACTATTCCTAGCGGGTACTTGACGGATCTATCAGCTAGCTGGATACTCATACGCGTGGGGTTAAGGCTACCAATCCCTAACTTTTTGAACAACGAAAAGGGCATCAGGTTTATACTTGCGCCTAAGTCGGCTAACGCGTGTTTAACAAAGAGATCACCGAAAACACACGGGATAGAGAAACTACCCGGGTCACTGATTTTCTTCGGCAAACCGTTTGTTAAAACGGCAGAGCACTCGGCGTTTAGCGTGACGTGCGAAAGATTCTCTAACTTCTTCTTGTTTGTGAGGAGGTCTTTAAGATATTTGGCGTATTTCGGCATTTGCGAAATAGCCTCGTGGAAGGGAAGATTAATGTGGATTTGTTTGAAAATTTCTAAGAAGCGGGAGTACTGATCATCTTGACGTTGTCTATTAAGTTCAGAGGGGTATGGAGGAGTTGAATTATTTTTGAAGATGGGTGGTGGAGTGAGATTATTTTCTAAAGTGGGGGTGATTACTTCTTCAGCAGAGGGTGGAAGCGGAGCAGAGCTTTGATTTTTAAAAGCGGGAGCGGAGCTTTGATTTTTAAAAGCAGGAGCGGAGTTTTGATTTTTAAAAGCGGAAGCGGAGCTTTGATTTTTAAAAGCAGGAGCGGAGCTTGCCTCGGGCTCTTCACTTACCATACCGGAGACTTGCTTCCCACTCCGAAGAGTTATAGCTTTCGCTTGCTCTCTCGGGTTGGGTTCGGTATTGGAAGGAAGAGACCCTGCGGGTCGCTCAGAAATTATTTTCGCGAGCTGTCCTACCTGATTTTCTAAACTTTTTACGCTTCCGGTTAAAGTTCTTATGGTAGCGTCATTTGTGGTGATATATTTAGAAAGTAATTCCTCCAAGCTTGGAGGTTTTGGGTAATTTTGAAGAGGTGGTGGTGATGGTGGTGGAGAAAAATCATTTTGCGGGGGTGGGCGCATCGCATTCGATGGATTACTCCATGAAAAGTTCGGGTGATTTCTTAAAGCGGGGTTATAACTATTCGGAAAATTAAAACCAGGCGGATGAAAATTCGCAGCAAAAAAATTATTAAAAGCAGTTCTAGGCAAATTATTAACATAATCTAAATGTTCTGGAGTAGGGGTTGCAGATTCCCATACCTGAGGGGCGGAGGCAGCAGTCATCTCCGTTATCTTTTTGCTTAGGATTTCTACCTGCAGAGCGAGCTGGGAGACGTTGTCCACTTCATAGATACCTGCAGGCTTGTTCGGGCGGGACCTAGGCACACTCCACTGATAAGTGTTCATGGCCATATCCTCAAAAAGCTCAAGAGCGGCTTCCGGGGTCTTATGATTTAAAGTACCGCCAGAAGCTGCGTCTATCATTTGCTTCGTGCTTTGATTTAGCCCGTTATAAAACGTCTGCACTTGTAACCATATAGGCAGCGCGTGATGTGGGCATCGTCTTAATAATTCTTTAAATCTCTCCCAGGTTTCGTAAAGGGTTTTAGAGTCTCTTTGTCCGAAGGCAGAGATGTCGTTCCTAAGTTTTGCCGTTTTAGCTGGCGGAAAATACTTCGCCAAAAATTTTTCAGTTAATTCATTCCAAGTGGTTATGCTATTTTTCGGAAGTGTGTTAAGCCACTGCTTAGCTTTAGTTCTTAGAGAGAAGGGGAAGAGTCTTAGCCTTATCGCATCATTTGTGACACCATTTATCTTGAAGGTGTCGCAAATTTCAAGAAAGCTAGCTATATGTGCGTTCGGATCTTCATCTTGAAGTCCGTCAAATTGCACATATTGCTGCACCATTTGAATTATGTTAGGCTTTAGTTCAAAGTTATTATTTGCTATAGTAGGACGGACTATACTCGATTCTGTTCCCTCGAGGTTCGGTCGTGCATAATAGGACATAGTCCTTTGAGCGGCCTCTTCTATGTTGGGTTCTTCCATTCTTAAAGTATTAAATGACTCGGAGTCCTCAACCGGCACTGGGATAGTAGGACCTTGAAATCGCGATCTTCTCCGAAGAGTACGCTCAATTTCGTGGTCCTAGTCAAAAATAACCGACGGACTCCTGCGGGTCATGCACTAAAAGAACAGAAAAGAAGAAGAGAAAGAGAAAAAGGATAAACTAGAAAGAAAAACTAGATTTAGAAAATTAAATTAAAATTTTTTTTTCTTTTTGAAATAGATTTTTTTTATAGATTAACTCCCGAACTTCCCAAGGACTACCCCGTGAAGGGTTCGCAAGGTACTAGACAAGACAGTGGCGCTTAAAGCCCTTTGCCCTTTTCGAGAGAATTAGGTGGCGTAGAAAAATTGTGAGGTTGGTTTCTATTAAGTGCGGTGATAATTTTTTTGATTTTTTAAAACTTTAAAGAAAAGGGGATGAGAAAGAGAAGAGTTAAAATTAATAGGTTCGTGTTTTCAAAATATCAACGGAAGTTGGGTCCCCGGCAACGGCGCCAAAAACTTGTTGCGCGCTAGGGTTCGAAGAAAATAAACGCAACCGAACTAGCAACCCGATGAGGCAAGTATACCTATCGTATTATAGCAAGGGGACACAAGTGTCGTATTGAAATCCGGGAACTGTTGGCTAAGCTTACTCACACGAACGCTATTATCTTATCGACGGAAAAACTAGGGTTTTAGAAAATCTAAGCACAATGGAGAAATTAAAGCAAACTAGAAAGAGAACTACCGCAATTAAGTTACGCTATTAAGAAAAGAACTATGCTAGAAAGGAAACTACTGCAGTTAATTAAAGAGCACAAGATAGGAGATTACTACTAAAGGAAGAAAATATGAAATGGAAATGCACCCGATCGAGATTCACCTCGGCTAAAGACGATTAAGAAAATGCGATAAAAATCTAAACTTAATAGGATAAGGGTCCTTGACCATGGAGGTTCCTAAAGCTTGAACACGCTTCTCTCGAAGTCGTGCCCAACTGAGTTTAGGAAGGTCCGACCGACTCTCGTCTAAATCGGAGGCCTAAAACTCGCTTTACGCGGTGAACCCCACTATTGGATTTTACTCCAATCCGGGAGATTTGGACGTCTGCCTCTCTCGAGGGGTGCGTACAACTCCCTTTACTCTTGAATGCTCACTTCATTCTTTCGGCCTCTCGGCTAGCCCAGAATGAAAGCAAAGGCGGAGAGTATATATCGAAAATATACCCCCAACCCGTGATTAATCAAGAGTAATTCAAGGCCCTAACCTAAAAAGAAAAGATTGATTAAAACATCATAACATAATCGCTCTAACCTCGGATCATCAAGATCGAGTACAAGGAGGATTAGTTAATCATAAGGGAGTGGAGGGGGGAGATGAGTAGAAAAACATAAGAACACAAGCTAAGGGAAGAACAATTTTATTAATGAAAAAGGGCAAGTTACACTAATGAAAATAAAATTACAAGTGCATGAAAATTAAACCCTATTCTAGCCCTACATTAAGCACTAAGCAAGAAGAAAATTACAATAAAAGCTAGCACAAACTAAGATTAAACTAGGGTTAACCAAAAAGTACAAAGAGAGGGGGAGAGAGAGAGAGAGAAAGCATGAAAAAGGATCAAGAAACAAAGGGGCAGCACCTCCCCCACCTAACCAAAGCTTACTGAAATGGGGAGGAGGGGGGCTCAATTTATAGAAAATTTCTCGGGTTGGTCACGCCCTCCGACACGCCCTAGGGGGGCGTGTCAGGGGGCGTGACAGGTACGGATTTGACCTCGGGCTCTGGATTCTGGCGGGAGGGATGATTGCTTCGGTACGTCAGTGGTCACGCCCTAGGTCACGCCCGTGATAGGGGGCGTGACAGGCATGTCATGTCCAAATCATTGGTCGGAAATCCGTCAGTCGCCGAAAAAGGAAGGTGTCACGCCCATGTCACGGGCGTGACATGGGGCGTGACAGTACTATTTGCATGTTGAGGCGGAAGGGCATTTAATGCGGCGGCAGCTTTGCGGCAGAGGGCGACACGCCCCTGGTCACGCCTTGTGACACGCCCGGGGAGGGCGTGTCAGGGGGGCGTGACAGCGGTTTTGGCCGTTTTCTGTCCCATCCAGCAGGTGTCCTCGGGATCGGGTGACACGCCCTAGGTCACGCCCAGGGAGGGCGTGACAGGGGGCGTGACAGGCCATTTTGGCAATTTTTCTGAAAACCTGCAAAAAGGCAGGAAAAAGTTAGTGGCAATAAAATTTACATAAAAAGGATAAAAATAAACTAGTAATAGACATAATTTGTACAATATAAAATATAAAATACGATAATAGTTTAGGCTACAAAACGTATTATCAGCAAGTAGTTTAGTTTTCTTTTTATTTTAGTTTTTTAATTCCTATTTTTAGTATAACATTTAATATAAATATCATTTGATAAAATAATAGCAAACGCCCTTGAGTAGAAGTAGTCATTACGCCCCAGGGAAATACGACCTTGATACTAATCTTTAGTATCCTATACTATAACCGATAAGGTACGCTTGCCTTTATCGGATATAGAATCAGAGAATATTCTCAACCACCACATCTACTTTCCCCTCTCTAACCCTCTCTCCGCAGTTGCGATATCGTTGTATCAAGTTTTTGGCGCCGTTGCCGGGGAATGTTTTGATATTTTGAAAAAAGGATAGCTATTAATTTTATCGTTTTTGTTTTATTTTTATTTTTTCTTTTCTTTTTTCTCTCGTCTCTTTCACCCCACTCTCGCGGTTGATTAATTTTATTTTAAAATGTGTAATCTTAGTTTTAATTGTGGAGAGTTCGGTCACTCTCGCGAGGAGTGTTGGGTAAGGTATCCTTCATCCTCCCATGATTTTATCCCTTCCGGATCGAATCAATTTTGCCAAATTGATCCGTCCGCGAATTTTTTTTCATGGGGTTACGATGGTTTTCAAACGCCTTCCTACCTTACTCCTCCGAATTTTTCTGATTTTAATTCTTATGGAAATTTCTTGAATGGACATTTTGATCCTAGCCCTACTTTGAACTACTCAGAGTGGTAACACCCTGATCATTCTTGGGGCCAAGGTGATCATCAATCCATTCCATCTCAAGATTTTTCCACTTTTTCTCCGCAAGTTTGCGCGCCTCCCATTTTTGATTCTAGCGAAAATGAAGTCATTTTTGATGGTGTAGCATTTGATGCACGCATCAATGCTCACTTCAAAGTGATTTTTGACGCTTTGGCTGCTGAGGCCACATCTTTTTCTTCCCCTCCTCCTCCTATTTATCTTTCGAATGATGAATCTTCGGATATTCCGCAGTGCCTTCAATCACTTGCGGAAGACGATTATTCAGAAATTCATTTGTGCCTTCAACCTCTCGAGGAGGAAATTTCCCCCGATATTCCGATTTTTTTTCAAGTTTCCGAGGAAGACGAACTTTCTTGTGTTCGATCTTCTGAAGAGATTGATTTTTCGGATATCCCGGTTTGCTCCCAATCTACCGAAATGATTGATATTCAGGTGGAGCAACCAGATTTTTCTTTCCAACCATTTTCTTGTGATCGACCGTCGTCGCCTTCTTCTTTTTCTTCTCTTCCCCCTTCTTGCGAAAATTCTGTTTTCTTTTCTTGTTTTATTTTTCCTTCTAGTTTAGTTTCTTCTTCTTCTTCGCCCCCTTCTAACAGTATAGTTTCTTTTTCTAGTTTTTTTTCTTTTTCTAAATCTTCTTGTTTTTTGTTTTATTTAAAAAATAAAAAATTACAAAAAAATATTTTTATTTTCTTAAAAAATGTTTTGGCACTCGCGCCGAAACGCATATTGCGCGAGCTGCCATTACATTTCTTTTTTTATTTTCCATTTAGCTAACCATAATATGTCGTGCTCAATGACGTTTTAAATAAAGAGCGCTCTTGGGAGGCACCCCTTGCTTATCTTTTTCTTTTTTTTTGTTTTTGTTTTTGTTTTTCCTTTTTTTTATCTTTTGTTTTGTGCAGGAATAAGCTCCCGCGTGTTTGTGCCGCTTTTCGCCTCGCAACTTGGACTGAAGCCGATCTTTAGCTCAACTTTGGGGGATACATTTTCCAACGTCTGGGCATCAATCGCTAGGGAAGCATCTTCTCCCTCTCTTTGCATTTCTTTTTTCTCTTTTCTCTCTCTTTTCTCTCTCTTTATACTTAACATTAAACATTGGGGACAATGTTTAACTTTAAGTATGGGGTAGTGTTCCCTTAATATTTTACTTTAGAAAAATCAAAATAAAAAAAAATTATAAAAATTTTAGAAAAATCAAGAAAAATTTAAAATATTTGTTGTATATATTATATTTTTGAAATATATATATATATATATATATATTTGAAAAAAAATCCCAAATTAAATTGAGTTAATTTTTGCCAAATCAATTAGTACCCCGCTACTTTGCTTTTTATTGTTTTTTCAAGCTCATGTCTACTTGCTTGGTTAGAATAAATTTGATTAATTTTCTGTTTAAATATGTTTAGCGAGTAGTATGTTGACTCATGTAGTGTTCCTATTTAGGGTAGTATGCTATTTTTGATTTTTTTTTGAAATTTACTTTACTTTTCCATAGCCTTTCTTTTATTTCTTTTACTTTTATAAAACCCATCATCCCTTATTTTTCATTATTAAAATCTTTTTAAACGTTAATTAGTATTAAGTGTAGTAGACACAAAACGGTCTAGACGCTTATTATCATTATTTTCATGAAAGCAAATTCTCTATTTTTTATTTTTTTGTGCTTATCCTCTTTTGAAATTTCAAAGCTTTACTTGAAGTAGATTTAGGAAGCATGAAAATGATTTAGGCATTTCTTTTATAACGTTTGAGCCTTTGCACCTCGCCTAACAATATCCATTGCTAGCCATTTTTGTGCCTTTTCCTTTCCTTTTTGTAGCCCCACTTTTTATTTCACCACGGCCAAATAGCCTATCTACATGCACACTTTAAAATTATTTTTGAGCTTTAATTGCTAATGTGCATCTTTTTGAAAGATTAGTGGAAAATCTTTGTGTTATCTTTTGCTACAAAAGTGAAAAGTTATAAGTATAAAAAAATGAAAAATATGATGAAAATAAGTGAAAAAAGAAAAGGTAAAAGAAAAGAAAAGAAAAGTATTTATTTTGGCTAGTTTTATTTTGGCAAAGCTCATTTTCTTTTTGTTTTAAGTGTGCAAATATCCCTCGTGTTTATCTTTTTGAATATCGCACCCTTAAAAACCTAAGCCTAACTATACGCCTAATTAAAGCCCTAATGATTCATGCTTTCTACGTTTACTTTTTAGTATAGTAGCTAGAAACTAGATTGAGTAAGTATTTTTGATAGAAATATTGAATTTTGTCTTGATTGACTATGGTTTTAATTTGTCTCTTAGGCTTTAGTAATGACTCAATGCACTTTTTACTCGTTACTTTATTAAGTTTTAATTCTGTAAAAATTTGGGATGATTTGTTTTTATATTTAGTAAAATTTATAAAATTCTATGGTAAGTTAAAGTAAGACTTTTCGGTTCTTTTTCAAAAATTTCTCTACCTCTAAATTCCCGTCTTACTCGTTTATAACATTTTTAAACTTTTCAATTAATCCTTTTTATTTTCTCTAACTCATAGCCTTTGCTTGAGGACAAGCAAAATAATAAGTATGGGGGAATTTGATGATGCATATTTTAGCTTAATTTATTAGGGTAAAAATATGTTATTTTCGTTTTAAATCTCTTTCTTTATGTTATTTTATGCTTCTTTTTATGTAAATATTATAAATAATATTTATTTTCTGTTTTTTTGCAGGTTTCAGCCAATTTCCAGAAAAAATCCCCTAACATGCCCCCCTGTCTCGCCCTCCCTGGGCGTGACCCCGGGCGTGTCACCTGTTCCCGTTGATGAAAGCCGCAACAGACAACTTCCCGCCAAAAATACCCTGTCACGCCCCATCGACACGCCCTCCCAGGGCATGTCACCGGGCGTGACGCAGGGCGTGTCGCCCTCTGCCCGAATTCTGCCGCCTCCTTCAATGCATTCTACAACGCTGCACGCAACAGTACTGTCATGCCCCATGTCACGGGCGTGACCTGGGGCGTGACTGCCCCCATGTCGACGTCTGATGGACCTACGACTGCTGAATTTGACTTGACACGCCTGTCACGCCCCCCTATCACGGGCGTGACCTAGGGCGTGACCACCATCGTACCGAAATAATCATCATTCCCGCCAGAATTCAGCTCCCGAGGTCAAATCCGTGCTTGTCACGCCCCCTGACACGCCCCCCTAGGGCGTGTCGGAGGGCGTGACCGACCCGAGAAAAAAATCTATAAATAGAGACCCCCCCTATTCATTTCACGATGCTTTTGGAGAGAGGGGGAGGTGCTGCCCCTTTGGTTCTTCATCTTTTTTTATGCCCTCTCTTTCTCTCTCTCCCTCTCTCTCTCTTATTTTGTAATTATTTTCTTAACCTAGCTTAGTGTTTTGCTTTTAGCTCTTGCATTTCTTTTACTTGCTTAATATAGGGATAGAATAGGGCTTTAATTCATGCACTTGTAATTTTAATTTCATTAGTGTAACTTGCTGCTTTTAATTAATATAAGTGCTCTTCCTATTACTAGTGTTCTTTTTATGCTTTACTACTCATCCCCCCCCTCCTCCACTCCATTATGATTAACTAATCCTCCTTGTACTCGATCTTGATGATCCGAGGTTCGAGCGATTAAGTTATGACGCTTTAATTTACCTTTTCTTTTTAGGTTTTGGGCCTTGAATTACTCTTGATTAATCACGGGTTGGAGGTATATTTTCGATATATACTCTCCGCCTTTGCTTTCATTCTTGGCTAGCCGAGAGGCCGATAGAATGAAGTGAGCATTCAAGAGTAAAGGGAGTTGTACGCACCCCTCGAGAGAGGCAGATGTCCAAATCTCCCGGATTGGAGTAAAATCCAATAGAGGGGTTCACCGCGTAAAGCGAGCTTTAGGCCTCCGATTTAGACGAGAGTCGGTCAGACCTTCCTAAACTCAGTTGGGCACGACTTCGAGAGAAGTGTGTTCAAGCTTTAGGAACCTCCACGGTCAAGGAATTTTACCCTATTAAGCTTAGGTTTATTTATCGTCTTTTTAATCGTCTCCTGCTGAAGTGATTCTTGATCGAGTGCGCCTCTTTATTATTAGCTCTAACTCTTTTTATCCTGCAAGTAGTTTAGTTTTCTTTTTATTTTAGTTCTTTAATTCCTGTTTTTAGTTTAACATTTAATATAAATTTCATTTGATAAAATAATAGCAAACGCCCTTGAGTAGAAGTAGTCATTACGCCCCAAGGAAATACGACCTTGATACTAATCTTTAGTATCCTATAGTATAACCGATAAGGTACGCTTGCCTTTATCGGATATAGAATCGGAGAATATTCTCAACCACCACATCCACTTTCCCCTCTCTAACCCTCTCTCCGCAGTTGCAATATCATTGTATCAATTTACCCTAGGATCTAAGCTCAAACCCTAAATGGAGGGTTTTGAGGGTTGTGAAGGACATGGGGAAAATGCCCTTGTATTGCCTTGAAATTAAGTAGAGTCGACGTTAACATTATATAAATCATCTGGTTGGAATCTCGGAGGATTCGGAGATAGGTAGATACCTCAAAACCCTAACCTTAACTTTAGGGTAAAATACTAAATAAGTAAAATCTGTCTCTGAACATTATCTAAAAGCTGTGAAACTCGGGTAGAGTGAGTTTTGGAGTGTTTAGAATCTATAGCAATTTTACTGGAATTTTATGATGTCTATTTACAGCACTTCATTTGTAACGTTTATTATAGCCCTAATTGATGTTTTAATAATTTAGATCTTTCTGTTCATTAAAACCCCATGAAATATTGGAAGTAAATGTTTTGGGTCAGATTGGTTGCTCCTGAATATTTGTATAATTTTAGTTGAGTAAATCTTGTACTTCCTTCACAAATGTTAAAAAGGGTTTTTATGATTTAAAAATTAAATATGGATGATATTTCTGTTGAAAAATTATGAGGCTAAGGATTTGAGATTTTCAAGCCATTATATGCTTGTAGACATTTATTCATGATTTTAAGAATTGTTGTTACGGCACTTTCTTTACAAGTCCACCTTAAGGAGATATTTGATAATTAATTTATTCTGAGATTAATACTTGCTGAAACATTAAAAAAATGAGTCAATGCTATTTTTAAGGTTTTATCTGCATAGTATAATTATTTTACAATTTTTGATGGATATTCTCTGTACTTGATTCACAAATAATGAAATATAGAAGATATTGCTAAAATTTTTAGTGCCTTTTGATGATAGAAAAATTGTGATACTTTGGATTTACCATATTGAGATAACATACTATTTATTATAATTTTGTTGGACATCTTGCATTAGAACTTAGGGTAGTTCATGTTCAAACCGGTAGCCCTTGGAATTTTTGAGGAAATTAATTAAATGCCAGATAAATTAAGAAAAGTACCATTTTCTAGATTTAGGCTAATTACATCATGATAAGTCTCCAGTAAATAATTTAGTGTATTTGGATGAGTATCGGATCATTGTCTAACCGGTTCGACATATAGTCTAGGTTGGTCATCATATAGCAAATTGTTAAATTACAATAGAACATGATCTGGGATAGTTGTTGGATTTAGTCATTTTGTCTGGGTGGACAGTTGTGCATGATATCGCAATAGAATGATATGAAGAGTAGTAAGAAGTGGTGTTAGCTAGAGTTAAAAGGTGCTCGGGTTCGACGAATGATCGTCTCTCCCAAAGAGAGGAAGGTTAAAAATCACCATAGGTTAGTTTATCATAATATGAGAAGGGAATGGTTAAAGGGAATCAACCAATAACAATAAGTTCCTTGCGAAAGGGAACAATGGACTTCAGCTACCATCATAGTTCCTAGTGCCCTTAGAGAGCCCTTCACAGGGAATACCGGGGGCAGGCCTGGGTTAATGTAAACTGTAATAACAAACAGATAAGAGTAACTTATTAATTAGGGTTGCACGTTTCACAAATACCGTTAGCACAGGAAGATGGTTGGGAGCTTCGGCTCGGTTGGTTAAGAGACGGACGGAATAGTCCGGGGAGCTTTGGCTCGGTTGGTTAAGAGACGGACGGAATGGTCCGGGGAGCTTCGACTCATTTGGTTAAGAGTTGGACGTTTTGGTTCGGGGAGCTTCGTCTCGGTTTTTGGTTGATTACGATTAAACTTGCATGTGCATAAAAGGAAAGAAAATTAAGGTGGTGGGTCTTCGGTATTATATGGTAGATGCACCGACGCCAATATGCTGACTCGACAAGTGTGGTTAGCAGTTCGCCAACAGAAGTCCGGTGCGCCAGCCGGCAAGTGTACACAGGCGTCCGCTTAGTGCACCAAGCGTTGAGGCATACGATAGGTCTTACCGGTAGTGCTTAACTGGTTTATAGGTGGGCGATGCCCCACCCACCGCTTCCGTCTGCCACTATGGAGGTATCCTGGGAGGTAACGACTCCGAAAGGGGGAACTAAACGTCTGTGTGCACAGATTTGGGTGTGTGAGTTTCACTTGCATGTTCCATCCTACCCACTTGCATGTAATAGCATAATCGATTCATTTAACCCCTGAAACCTAATGTATAAGTGGAATGGGACGCTTATACAATAGTCCTTGCAAAACGACCCCTTGGTCTTTATGCTTGTGTGGGCAAGTTTATAAATTAAGGTTAAATTCAATATATAAATATATATGCTGCTGTTTGATAACCGACACCCCAACGTATAAGTGGTATGGGACACTTTATACGATGGGAGCCTTGTAGAAGATCCCTTGGCTTAGGTTCTTCCGCACATAAGTTAAGGTTACATTTCCTACTTTCTGTTATTGTCATTATTTATTATAGAATTGCTAGATTAGTTCCGCTGCCACCTGTTTTATTTTGATTTCATCTCCACCTTCAATTCCTTCCATTTCTTCCTCTCCGCTTGGTACCTAGGAGACATGGGGGAAGGGGTAGGGGATGATAGGGCTTAGTATTTATGACTAACAGTTTTCGAACCGCATCATTTAGGGGATAGTGGAGCCCAGCACGGGGGAGCAGCCCCAGATACCGGCTCGCTTGGAGATGGGGAAGTCTAGCGCCGGGATTCATACAGTCGGGACCGTGAGTCTCGACCTTGAGTAGATGTTTGTTTTTGCTTCCGCATGAGTGACCTTTAGTGAGGATTATGATGTACCGGGCATAAGCCCGTATTTTAGTACTCCTGATATATTATTATGTGGACACTCCCTTCGTGGAGATTTTATTACTTTTCTGTATATGTGATTTTTAAGTGGACTTGCTTTTACTTCTTTATTGTGCTACCTTTCTGTGATCGAATTGGCCAGCAGAATCGGCGCTTTATGGTGATGACCCTTCAGGGCGTGAAGGTGTCACCGCAAAGTGGCGGTTCTGGGCCTAAGACCCCGGTGTTTTAAAAGAAAAAAAGGGGGTCTTACACCAAGGACCTCCTTCCATCTTTGTTTTCACATATTGAGATCCTTTTGATCCCACAGATACATTAGGCTCTTATGGTCTGTATATATTTCCACTTTTACGCCATATAGATAGTGCCGCCACAATTTAAGCACAAAGATCACCGCCGCCAACTCCAAGTCGTGGATGGGATAACTCTCAACTGGTATGAGACATAAGCAATAACCTTTCTAAACTGTAGAAGGACGCAGCCTAAGCCGCTTCCTGATGTATCACGATAGATCTCATAGCCGTCTGTGCCACATGACGATGGTAAAACAGGCATCGTGGTAAAACGATTCTTTAGCTCGTCAAAAGCTTGCGCACACTCTAGTGTTGAAATGAATTTTCGATCCTTTCTTGTTCATGTGGTAAGAGACAAAGCGATCAGTGATAAAGATTCTACAAAACATTTTTAGTAACCTGCCAATCAAAGGAAGCTCCTAACCTCAGCCACCTAGGACTACACTGGTCACTCTTGTCTGGCTCTTATAGTTGACAGATCGACTGCTCTGCCCTCTCCACTTACCACATGGCCAAGAAAAGCCACTGGCGACAGCCAAAACTCACACTTCGAGAACTTGGCATAGAGCTTATTCCTCCGCAAAGTATGCAATACCAAACATAAATGGTTCGCATGGTCAGCTTCCGGTTGAGAGTACACCAAGATATCATTATGAAGACAATCACAAACAAGTCCAAATACTCTTGCAATGTTTGGTGTATTAGATCCAAAAACACCGATGACGCATTACATAGCCCAAACGACATTACAGTGAACTCAGAATGACCGTAGCGTGTTCAAAATGCTGTCATGCAAATGTCACCTTCTTGAATCATCAATTGGTAATATCCAGATTTAAATTCGAATTTCGAACAGATGATTGATCTCACTAGCTGATCGAATAAGTCATCTATCTATGGAATCAGATACTTGTTCTTCTCCGTCAGCTTATTCAATTCACGATAATCAATACACAACCGCAAACTACCGTCCTTCTTTTTCACAAAAAGAACATGTGCGCTCCAAGGTGAAAAACTTTGGCATATGTATCCCCGTCCTAGCAATTCTTGCAATTGAACTTTCAATTCAGCCATTTACGTTGGCGCTACGCGATAAGGCGAGCGGGACACAGGTGTCACACTTGGCACCTTTACAATAGTGTCTTTGGTGCCCGATGGGCTTCATCATGCATTAAGGTTGTAACACCTCTATCCGTCACATAACATATAGCAGTAGGTACGACCGGAGCCCGACGCAATATAACATAGACAGACCGATTGGTTACTAGATGAAACCATCCTTCCAATGAAAATGTCCTACACAGAGCACCTAGCGGAAGCAATTTATTAAGTTGCAAAAGTAAGAACCCATCCACAAGCATGAATGTCCACTAATAAAACCCATCAGGAATGAAATACAAAGTACTTAAAGTACTAGCCTTATTGACTTACAATATTCACTAAATTTAAAACAATGTCTTATAAAATTCGTCTCGCAGGCCGGGCATACGTGAATTAAACAAGTAAACAAACAAGACCTTCGAGGGCCGGCTCAGCAACTTGGGCTTTGGCTCGCTATTTGCCACCCGGCTCCGCAGTACCTGCAAGCACAATTCACCCCAATGGTGGTAAATAAGAATAACGGTCAGCTAAAGCAGACCAAATTATATCGATTCTGCCCCCAAACTCGGTGCGGCAAAGCTCCTTCCCTGCACTTGTTAGCGTAACAAGCAATATAGTGAATAAACATAACATCACAGGTGCAGGCTCACACTGACACATACCCCGTGCTCTCAGGGCATTAACTAGGTGAACCCGGTCAAAACCGCGGTCTCCCAACCATCCCTTGGACGACAAATCTCTTGATCATTTAGCGTTTCCGGGTGTGTGGTGGGACCTCCCAGCTGAGGCTTTGGGTCAGTCTTTTGACCTTAGCAGCCAGTCAAGGGTCGAGATAAGAGAGAAGTAGGCGTCGGCTGTACTTTGGTTTGTGAACATTCGTTGGGGTCAATTTTGGCTTCAACAATCACCAAACAACATAGCCCGGGTCCGTTTTTACTTGCCCGTTGTTCACACCGCACTGTCAAATTTAAAATGAGCGCGCGGGCCAAGCTTCTCCCGGATCCCAAATTCGATCACACAAGCACATAACCCAGTTATGTTCAAGGTTGGCTCCCAGGCCACCAAATGGCAGAAATGCATTTCCACCCAGTTTTTTGGGTGCGTATTGGGGTTAATCCCAAAGGATACCTGCTGCAATCTACCACGTAGAAACCCGAAAACAACCAAAGGCACAGAGTCTTCTCCGGCTAATTAATGCATAACAAATCATCACCGATCCAGACAAACATGTCCGGGTAGGCTTCACACACCATGCCTATGTCCGTACTACAATTCTGGACTCTAAAAAAGGGGGACTTTACAAATATACCCCAGGGAACATCGAAACTCACAGCACACTCGTAGGAGAGGGTTTTCCCTATGCAAAAGAAGAAGAGTTTCACATGCTCAAGATGAGAATCGTTACTCTAGCATTCCTCTTTGGCGCCATGGAAATCTATGTTGGGATTTGTCTCCACAATACCTCAGATTTGTAGGAAGTCAGACCTTGAACTAAGATGAATTATGGTGTATTTGATATTGTGTTTAAGTTGTATGTGCACAGGTTCTTATTTCCAAGTGTAGATCAATGTCAGTCTATAATGGGTCACCAAACACAGGACCATACAGTGTAATTCCTCATTGTGTGATCCAAGGTGTTGGCTCATGTATAGCCTCTCTATTGGGATACACTTCATCAACATGCACTTGGACTATGGAGTTTTGAAGTCTATCTCAGAAGAATTTTCTAAGTCCACATACTCGAGTACTTCTATAGTATACTCGAGTAAGTGAGTCTGTACTCGAGTAGGTTGGACTACTTACTCGAGCGGATTCTCTATTTACTCAAGTATGAAAGCTTATACTCGAGTAGATTTTCCATCACTCGAGTAAGTGATACCTTATACTCGAGTAGATGGTTAGTTACTCGAGTAAGCGTTCTGGTTTTACTCGAGTAGATCTGGACTTCTTATCCTAGAAAGTTTCTAAGTCCTCATACTCGAGTAGTTCTCTGAAATACTAGAGTAAGTAACTCTATACTCGAGTAGATTGTTTTTTATACTCGAGTAGGTTAGTGGTCACTCGAGTAGTTTTCCTTACATACTCGAGTAGTCTATCTTCTCCATACTCGAGTATCTCAAACTCTTATACTCGAGTAGCTCTTCAAGTCTTATCTGAGAAATTTTTCTAAGTGCTTATACTCGAGTATATTTGCTCATACTCGAGTAGGTTCTCTAAGTCACTCGAGTATTGATCCCTGAAGCACTCGAGTAGTTTCTATCTTGATACTCGAGTATATCCCTCATACCCACTCGAGTATGTAACCTCTTACTCGAGTATGTCTCTGTCTCTCGAGTATGTCTGTTCGAATTTCCTAAATTTCTCTAAGTCAAGTTTCTTTGTGTATTTTCAAATAGTCCTTTCTGATTGGTCCACGTGTCATCCTTAATTATGTTTATGACCGTTGGAGACCACATATAAATAGGTCTTTTCAGACTTGACTAAATACACGCGTTTTACAGAGATTACTTTTTAAGAAAGAGAAAATCCCGAAAACTATAATCTTTCTGACCGCCACCATTACTATTTTCGGAAGAAGCTCTGGATCATCGTTCTCACGCCGCTGCTATCGATCTCAGTTTCTCCAGCGATCCAGACTCAAGAAGAATCATCCGATCACGTCGTGCTTCATCGATCTCTTATATTTCTATTCGATCGTGGTGATTCTAGATTTTAGATATCCAGATTTCGGTCAAGTCTTCCTCAAACTTTTTCTGTCCAAGCCGAAAGCTCTCAACGAAGAAGACAAAGCCAAAGATCCAGATCTATATTATTTTGATTGTATTTTTCTTCAAACAATTTCATTGTAGGAGATTTATCTCCGAGTGGTAGGAAGTTTTATCTTTCGAGTGTAGATCCGTTTGGGATCGAGTTTTGTAGGAACGTAGTTCCGAGGTGTAGGATTGGTTTGCAATCCGAGATTATGGAGTGGCCGAGTCTAGTGATTTGCAAGATCGGTGAGGAAAGTGGACGTACCCAAGATTGGGGAACCACTGTAAATCTCTTGTCGTCTGTGTGATTGCTTGATTACTTATCTGTGCTGTGTTAATTTTTTATTCGGCATTTGGCATGTATTTCACCTATTCACCCCCCTTTAGGTGATTTAGGTTGACAACTTAGTTCTCTCAATCTACACGGATGAAAAGCACCGCGATGATCTTGGATCCGTAGATCTGGACTCGATTTGTGATTTGGCGCTCTAAATCTCCTCCGGCGATCGGATCTCCCTCTTCCTTCTTCATCCTTGCTCTCCCTTCTCTCTAGGATTTAAAAAGAGAATGGCCAAAGGAATATGAGAGTTTAAACTCCCAATCACGGCCTTAACCCTAGCATAGAGATTCCTGAGCCGTTAGATCCCAAAATAAGGAAACAAACGGCAACGATTAACCGCGAAAAAAAACTTCCTGGGCCGAACACGGCTTGTGACATGCCCGTGTCCAAGGCCGTGTAACTCATTCGCCACCGAAATCGTCACGTCCCGAAAAGAACACGGGCACTCGAGACGCCGTGTCAGGATTGACACGCCCGTATAGATGGGCGTGTCCCTCCATCGACACAGGTCCAACACCAACCCAAGGAGAACACAGGTATTTTACACGCCCGTGTCAAATTTGACACGCCCGTGTCGAATTTGACACGCTCGTGTCGGACCCGAACACGCCTGGGCTCAGTCCGTGTCTCTCCCCCGACACAAATCAGCTTACAACTGAGTAGGAGACGGCCTAGGACACGCCCGTATCTTAGGCCGTGTTCACTGTTCGATGCTCGTCGACTGCAATTTCATCGATCGCACGATCATCGCCGAACCCGAGCACGACACGCCCCTGGGACACGCCCGTGTCCCATGCCGTGTCACCTCTACCAAATCCCAGACTTGGCTCAAAATGCCACCCATCTCTCTTTTGAGTTTCGGGGCGTTAGAGCTCTCTCTCTCTTAAAATAATTTCATCCACAAAATTACCGAAAGGAAAAGATACACAAAACCAAAAGCGGTACCAGAGTGGAATAACTCTGGGTACTCCTCAGGCATGGTCTTCTCTCGCTCCCAAGAGATCTTCACCTGAACGCAATTGTCCCAACGGACCTTTACCATCCTAATTTCCTTGTTACGAAGTCGCTTGACTTCATGGTCCTCAATATGAATGGGTTTGACCCTTGTCGTCGAACGTTCGTCCACCGGTACTTGATCAACCGAGATCACCTGCGAAGGCTCTTGAACAGCCTTCCGCAACGCTGATATATGGAATACATTGTGTAGACCACTCAACTCCACCGATAGCTTTAGACGATAAGCCGCTTCGCCGATTCGCTCCAGAATCTCAAATTGTCCAAGGTATCTCGGGCTCAGATTCTTCAAGCGTCGTACCAATGAAACACCATTGAACAGCTTTATCTTCAAATATACCCAATCGCCAACCGCGAACTCCATGTTCTGATGCTTGACATTATAGTATTTAGCTTGTCTATCCCGAGCGATCAGCAAACGCTCTCGAATGGTTCGCAACAATGAAGTGGCTCTTTCCACCTCTTGCTTTTTGTACAACCTCGCCTCATACATTTCTCACCACGACAACGGCGTGCGACATTTTCTACCATATAGGGTCTCGAAGAGCGCCATTTGTATGCTTGCTTTGTAGCTATTTTTGTATGCAAACTCTAACAAATATAGCTGGTCTTCCCACTGCTTTCTGAAGTCTAGGACGCACATGAAAAACATGTCCTCCATCGTCCTATTTACCTTCTCGGCCTGCCCATCCGTCTGCGGATGAAATGTTGTGCTGAACTTGAACTTTGTTCCCAGAATTTGCTGCACCAACCTCCAGTCATTGGACGTAAAACATCCATCTCTAGCGCTCACGATGTTGCGGGGCACACCGTTAAGTCTAACAATTGTATACACGTAAAGCTTCGTACGTTTCTCCACCGAATCATCCTTCCTATGCAAAATGAAGTGCGACACTTTTTTCAACCGATCTACGATAACCCCGATGGCGTTGTTTCCCTTCTGCAACCTTGGCAAACCATGCACAAAGTCCATCGAAATGTCGTCTATCTTCCACTCCGGAATAAGCAAAGATTTCAAGAAACCCCCTGACTTTTGGCACTCTTCCTTCACTAAGGCGCAAGTCTGACAATTTACCACATACAGATCCACATCCTTCTTGAGTCCTGGCCACCAGAAAAACTTCTTCAAATCTCGGTACATCTTCTTGCTCCCTGGGTGAATTGAGTACTTGGTATGATGAGCCTCGTACATCAACTGGACCCGTAAATTACCCATGTTTGGGACGCACAAATGACTATCCTTCCTTAGCAGTCCATCTTCAACTATAAATTGCGAATGTGACCCATCTGAAGCTGCATACATGATTTCCTTCATGCTGCTATCCAAATCCATAGCCTGCCAAATACGTTCAGCCAGATCATACTGAAGTTCCTTCCCATTCAATAACTCTTCAGCGCTAGTCTGCTTGTCAACACAACAGATATCTAACGCCTCCAACTCCCGAATCAATCTCTCATCATTAGCTGACAACCAGTTGGCTTGGGCGGGAGCGCTACGACTCAACACATCCGCAACTGCATTGCCTTTCCCGGGCTTGTAATGAATTTTAAATGTATAGTCCCCCAGGAACTCCATCCATCTCCGCTGCCTCATGTTCAGATCCTTCTGGTCCAACAAGTATTTGAGGCTCTTGTGGTCGGTATAAATATCGACCTTTATGCCTTACAAATAATGCCTTCACAGCTTTAGCGCATAAATCATGGCCGCTAACTCCAAGTCGTGGAAAGGATAATTCCTCTCGTGTAATTTCAGCTGATGCGAGCCATACGCAATAACACTTCCATGTCGCAGTAGCACACAACACAAACCATTGCCTGAATCATCGTTGTAGATCTCAAAGCCTTTTGTCCCACTCGGAGAACTTAGCACTGGCGTCGTGGTCAACCGACTATTTAACTCTTCAAAAGCTTGTGCGCACTCGCGCGTCAAAACGAACTTTTGATCTTTCCTGGTCAACGTCGTGAGAGGTAAATCTATCCGCAAGAAGTTCTCTATGAAGCGCCTATAATAGCCGGCAAGCGCCAGAAAACTCCGGACTTCCGCTACCGTAGATAATACAGGACACTCCCGTATCGCAACTATCTTCGCCGGATCCACAGCAATCACTTCACCACTGACTATGTGACCATGGAACGCTACTGAGGGAAAGCAGAACTCGCATCTGGAGAACATTGCATATAGTTTGTTCCTCCTCAGCGTCTCCAAAACCAAGTCCAGATGCTTGAAGTTTTCTTCTTCGTACTGCGAGTACACCAATATGTCATCGATAAAGACGATCACAAAATGGTATAAGTACTCCATGAAGGTCCTGTTCATCAGATCCATGAACACTGATGGTGCATTAGACAACCCGAACGTCATGACCGTAAACTTGACATGCTCATAAATTATGTTGAACGCTGTCTTTGGGATACCACTATCCCTTATCCTCAGCTGATAGTAACCGGACTTCAGGTCCAATTTTGAGTACACCGATGACCCGACTAACTGATCAAAAAGATCATCAATCCTTGGGATCGGGTACTTGTTTTTTTCCTTTAACTTGATCAGCTCTCTATGGTCGATATAGAGCTGCAAAATTCCGTCCTTCTTCTTAACGAAAAGGACCGATGCGCTCCAAGGCGATGAACTTGGACGCACATAGCCTTGCTCTAATAACTCCTCTAGTTGAACCTTTAGCTCTGCAATCTCCTTAGGCGCCAACCTATAAGGAGAGCATGACACTGCTTTGGCACCTAGCACCAACTCAATCTTGAAATCGATCTCCCGCTGAGGTGGGGCTCCGGGAAGATTGTTCGGGAAAACGTCAGGGTACTTGCACACTACTAGGATACTACCCAAGGTGGGCTTAGGATTTACAACCTCCACTAACGTGAAGAATAGCTCTGCACCTCCATAGACTGCCTTGACCACCTGAAGAGCAGAAATTGAAGTCTTGCTCGAGCCCTTCAGTCCTGTAAACGTTGTCTCCCGCCTAGCACCCAGCTTTACTTCTTTACGGTTACAATCTACGTATACCTTCTTCTCCGAAAACCAGTCCATATCAAAAATTATGTCGAACTCTACTAGAGGTAGAACGACGCTAGTAAGTCGAACCCCTGTCTTCCAATACGAATCTTTCGACACATACTCTGTCCACACGCATAGAACACCCATTCGGCAGCAACACGTCCAATTTGTACTTCGCCATCAAAGAAGGGACTCCGATGCGTGATATGAAACCTTCGGACAAAAAGGAGTGTGAAGCTCCCGTATCAAATAGTGCTCTTGCCGGACTATCGCAAATCATAACAAAGCCTATACAAACAGTAATAAGTTAACAAGCACTAGGTAATAGTATTTAGAGCTAACTTGCTATAAATTTAAACCGTACCTTTCACGACATTCGCTTGTTTGATGGCCTCCTACTGGCTAAGATTGTAGACTCTTGGTTGAGTCGAAGCATAATGGGATGCGGTAGACTCCACCGCCTTGCCCTTTTCCTCGTATGCTTCTCCCTACATCCTCTTGGACTTTGGACGTCCGCTGGAACAGTAATGAGCAAAGTGCCCCGTCTTCCCACAAGTAAAACAAGTGCCCGGGTTTTGGTCGGTAGTTGGCCCCGAGGCACACGAAGAAGGGGGTTGACCTGACGTCCTAGCCCTCTTATTCTACATGCGGAAATCGGATTTTGAATACGGCACCTTGAATTCAGACTTCCTAACACCGGAGTCTTTCTTCGCCTTAACATTCTTCATTTCTTTCTCCAAAGACCGGGCCGTGTTGACCAAGGTCAGGAAACCCTACGTCATCGCCCCGAGATTAGTAGTCTCAAATCATCTCTTAGACCTTCGTAGAATCGGTTTGTCTTTCGCTCCTCATCAGCGAAGATAGCCCTTACATACCGACCTAAGCGAGTAAACTCTTGGAGATATTCATCCACGCTACTCTCACCTTATACCAACTTCTGGAACTCGATTTCCATTGCTATCCTCTGAGCTGAGGGGTTGTATCGAGCTAAGAACAGTCTCAAAAATTCCTATATCGAGACATTAGTAAGCTACTTACCCCTCAAATGGTGTAGCTCCAAGAATTCCCACCATAACCTTGCGTCACCATCCAACAAGAATGTGGCAATTGTGGTCTTCTGTAACTCTTCCGTCTCAATAGCTATCAGAACTCTCTTGACTCTGGAGAGCCAATGCTCTGCTTGGGTTGGGGTTCTCGTCCCTGATAACACTGGAGGATTCAAGCCCATAACGTGCTTGAGCAATTTCTCTGTTGCTATCCTAGGCAACACTGGCTCCTCTACAACCATCTCCACTCTCCTTGGCTCCGCTGCTTGGAGTGGTACCTGATCCACAGTAGGGGCAGGCTGCTACACCTGTCTCGCAGGCTGCGTATTAATCATTACAAACACTGCCTCCGCTACCAATCGTATGGTCTCAGCTGAAGGAGGTGTTGTCGGCCCATCATTTGGTGCACTACTCGCGTCAGAAACTGGACGTTCTCACGGCACTGCACCACTCCTGGTCACCTATAGCCATACAAAACAATGATAGGTGACCAAACAACATTGCAAAAGCAATTATAGGAACACGCAGGTTCCTCAAACATGTGTATTTTCATTCCTATGTGGACATTTATGGGTTCTTTTCATGTTATAACGAAGAAGCATACACATGTGCTCACCACCCCTTAAAGTGAATTCGTCCATTAATTCATTTAAGTCTGACAAAAATCTGTAGTCTGATATTAAATTGTAACACCCCTATCCGTCACATAGCATATAGCAGTAGGTCCGGCCGGGACCCGACGCCATATACCACGGACAGACTTGTGGGTTACTAGATGAAACCATACTTCCAATCAAAACGTCCTACACAGGGCACCTAGCGGAAGAAATTTATTAAGTTACAAAAGTAAGAACCTAGCCACTAGCATGAATGTCCACTAATAAAACCCATCAGGAATGAAATACAAAGTACTTAAAGTACTAGCCTTATGGCCATATAATAGTTCACTAAATTTAAAACAGTGTCTTACAAACTTCGGCTCACAGGACAGCCACACGTGAATTAAATGAGTAAACAAACAAGGCCATCGAGGGACGGCTCAGCAACTTGGGCCATGGCCCGCTATTTGCCACTCGGCTCCGCAGCACCAGCAAGAATAATTCACCGCAACGATGGCATACAAGAATAACGGTCTGCTAAAGCCGACCAAATTATAACGATTCTGCCCCCAAACTCGTGGCGGCAAATCTCCTTCCCTGCACTTATTAGCGTAACATGCAATATAGTGAATAAACACAACATCACAGGTGCAGGCTCATACGGACACACACCCCATGCTCTTAGGGCACTAACTCAGTGAACCCGGTCAAAACCGCAGTTTTACCCATCCCTTGGACGGCAAATCTCGTGAGCATTTAGCCTTTTCGACCTATGCCTAAAGCTCGCATGACTATGCAAGTGGCCAGTCCCTTTTTCAGGTATCTGTCACCAAACCTTATAGCCCGGGTCCGTTTCCACTTGCCCGTTGCTCACACCGCACTATCAAACATAAGACGAGTGTACAGACCAAGCTTCTCACGGATCCCAAATTCGATCATACAAGCACATAACCCAGTTATGTTCAAGGTTGGCTCCCAGGACACCAAGATGGCAGAAATGCGTTTCCTCCTAGTTTTCCTAGTGCGCCTTAGGGTTAATCCCCATGGATCCCTGCTGCAATCTTCCACGTATAAACCCAAAAACAACCAAAGGCACAGAGTCTTCTTCGGCTAATCAATACATAACAAATTATCACCGATCCAGACCAACATGTCCGGTTAGGCTTCTCACACCATGCATATGTTCGTATTACGATTCTGGACTCTAAACAAGGGGGACTTTACATATCTACCTCAAGGAACACCGTAACTCACCGCACACTCGTGGGAGAGGGTTTTCCCTATGCAAAAGAAGAAGAGATTCACATACTCAAGATGAGAATCGTTACCCTATCATTCCTCTTCGTCGCCATGGAAATCTACACGGATGAAAAGCAACGTGATGATCTCGCCTCTGTAGATCTAGAATCGGTTTGCGATTTGGCGCTCCGAATCTCCTCCGGCGACCGGATCTCCCTCTTCCTTCTTCCTCCTTGCTCGCCCTTCTCTCTAGGATTTTGAAAGAGAATGGCCAAAGGAATATGAGAGTTTAAACTCCCAATTTTGGCCTTAACCCTAGCATGGAGAGGCCCTAGCTATTAGATCCCAAAATAAGGAAACAAACTGCCAGGATTCAGCCCGAAAATAAACTTATTAGGCCGAACACGGCTTGTGACATGCCCGTGTCCAAGGCCGTGTAACTCATTCACCGCCGAAACCGTCGTGTCCCAAAAAGAACACGGGCACTCGACACGCCCGTGTCAGGATGGACACGCCCGTGTCACCTAGTATACGCCTGTGTAGATGGGCGTGTTCCTCCATCAACACAGGTCCAACACCAACCCGAGGAGAACACGGGTATTCGATAAGCCCGTGTCGAATTGGACAAGCCCGTGTTGGACCCGAACATGCCTGGGCTCAGGCCATGTCTCTCTCCCAACACAACTCGGCTAATAATCCGAGTAGGATACGGCCTGGGACACGCCCGTGTATCAGTCTGTGTTCGCTATTTGACGCTCGTCGACTACAATTTCATCGACCGCACGACCATTACCGAACCCGAGCACGACACGCCCCTTGGACACGCTAGTGTCCCAGGCCATGTCACCTCTACCAAATCCCAGACTTGGCTCAAAATGCCACCCATATCTCTTTTGAGTTTCGGGCCATTACAAAGATCATTAGGAAACACATCTGTATAAGCCGACATAATAGAAGTGTCACTCAACCTGTCTTCGACCTAATTGCCGCTATAGGCATGAAGACTTACTTCGTGCATAACCAGACAAGTTTGATGACATGGAGAGCTGATATCAATATCCTTCTCAATCCTTGCATACAAGAAAACTTGTCCCTCGTTCGGTATTCTTTCCCAGGGTAACTTCCATGAAGGTGTAATCTACACCGGAACACTGCTCCAAGAGCTAGCCCATACCTATGATTACAAAAAACATAATTATGGTTAGCACAGACGCTAGTGTTGGATCCCTATGTTGGATTTGGCTAGGTTCACTAATCTAGGCTAAGTCATACCCACATTCTATAGCCAGGGTCTTGTCTAGTGCCCTAGGTGTCAGTTAGATCAATAAATCAGTGAGACAGGACCAAGACTTCAGATTTAGAAGACGGCAGAGACTGAACTAGGCAGAAAAGTCATTCGACGATCTCTGAAGAGAGTTTGACAATCTTCATTCTGCGTCTGACGATCTCAAGAGTTAAATCTCTAAGTGGTGAGATCGACGATTGCTGAACTTAGTTCGATGATCTCTGATCTACTTTCAAGATAGAGATCGACGATCAACCATCTCATTTCGATGATCTTGAAGCCCAGTTTATAAGGCAGATCTTCAGTACAACGATCACAGGGCTCAGCTCGATGATAAACGATGTTTGAGTTCGACGATCTCAGGACCAAATCGATGATTACTGCCAGATCAACATTTTATTCCCTGCCATTATTGTTTTCCTTAGTGACTGATTATTACAATACTTATATGACTCTGAGTGATTAATGCATATATTCTCTGAATATAGTTGTTCCTTGGCAAGCATTAATTTACTGGTATTCACAGAGTTATTATACAGCCATTCTAGAGACCATTAAGGAAATGAGTTAATTCTCTTATAGATATTGCACGAGTTCCCGTGATTCCGCAGACAATCAATGTGTGTCATTTCAAATTCAGTTTGGAATTATTCAAAGGGAAAGATACTTGGAGAATAAAAGAGATATAGAGAATTATTTCTGAGGCACACACATACAGACAGACACATCCAGATTTTTTTAGAGAACACAAGTCAGATAAAGAAGAACAGCTTTCAGTTCTTCATACCAGTGTTCATCCAGGATGCTTGTAGAGACATTCATCTTCAATCAGTCTTAGCTTTCTAGAATTCAAGACCTACACCTTGTACAAGGCTTTGGATTCCTAAACCAATCAAGATCATCGGGACAAGCCTTGACTCCATCAGGATCACTCTCAAGTTTTCTCTCATTTTGTTTGAGAAAAGATAAGACAACTCAAATTTTTTTCTTTCCCCCCTCTAGGTACAGGGTTCTTACTCCCTTCAAAAGTAATTCCTGGTTGTGGGTCTCCTGTTCAAAAGACTTCAAGTGGTTTTTCGGCACCTGATCAAAAGCCAGAAGGGTTGATGTATCTTCCTTGAAATAGATATTTCTTGGTGGCAGTCAACTGATCAAAAACCTGATAGTGATTCCTACCTGGGTGGTAGAAGAGTGGATGTACCCAGATTTGGGGAACCACTATAATTTATTTTGTCGTCTTGTTGCTCTTTCTCATTCTGTTCTTGTTGTTTGCTGTGATATTTAGAATAGCTGTTTAGTTTACTTTATTGATTTAATTATTGGTATCACCTATTTTAAACTCTGATAGAATATCATAAAATAGCCAAAAATTTTAAACACTCTATTCACCCCCCTCTAGAGTAGATCTGAATAACTCCCTCCTTTCAATTGGTATCAGAGGTTTGTTGTGTTTCCTGGTTGTACAAGCTAACACTTGAACCAAGATCCCTACTTATTCAGATTTGCTTTTCCTTAGATATTCATTTATCACATGGCACAGAACAAGGACTATGCAAGCACCAGACCTCCAGTCTGTAACTTAAACAAGTTCAGTATCTGGAAGGCAAGAGTTAGACTGTACATGAACTCAATTGATGAAGACATTTTCAACTCCATTTTGACAGGTCCACCTCAGCAAACTGCAGCTGCTTCTACATCTACTGACACACATGCAGTTCCACCACCAAATTGGACTGATGCACAGAAGAAAGCAAAGATTACTAATGCAAAGATTGCTGATGCAAAGGTCATTAACATACTAGCCCAGACAATGTCAGATGACATATTCCAAAAGATTGCTGATTGAATATCAGCAAAGGCCATCTAGGGCTATTTTAACCAGATGGTGGCTGCCTCAGTGGAAGAAATAAAGGATAGAAAATCCCTTCTCATTTCCAAGTATGAGAACTTCATAAAGGAATATGAGGAGACAGTTGAAGAATTGCATGGCAGACTGAGTGCCATCATCAGTGAACTGAGAACATTGGACAAGGACATTTCACTTACTGAGATCAATGACAAGATATTGATGTGTCTTCTCAGCTCATGGGACACAAGGATCTGACAAATCTAGGATGCCAGAAGTATGACAGAAATACTTCTAAGAATGTTCAAATCTTTTGAAAACTTGACAAAGACTTGGGAGATAGAGCAGAAGGCTTCTACTCTAGTCAGGAAAGAGCAGAATATTGCTTTTAAGGCTACAGAGGAAACAACAGCTCCTACTGTTAATGAAGAGTTCTTGAGCCTCATAGCAAAGAGATTCTACAAGATGGGCAAAAGAGACTTCAGGAAGAAGTCATCTAGACAAGAAGATTAACCCAGGTATGACAAAACACCAACTAAAGAAGTTGTTTGCTTTGGTTGACGGAAACTTGGACACTACATCTCTGAGTGTCCAGAAAATCAGAAGAAGGAGAAAAGAAAGGACAAGGACTCCATAAAACAAGAGTACAACAAGCCTTCCTCAAGCAGGCATTAAAGGAAAGAGAAAGGCTTTATAGCAGAAACCTGGAGTGATATAGAAGAGGACTCCTCCTCTAGCTCCAGTGATGAAGATGAAGAGGAATCAAAGGCAAAAAAAAGTTTGCCTAATGGCAATTGATGCTTCCAGCACTCATTAAGAAAATGACTCATCAAATGATGAAGAAACACTCTCTGAAGTGGATCAGGTACTCTCATCCTTTTACTTCAATTCTGAAGATTTTTTACATGAATTCAAAACTATGTGTATGGATTTTATTAGCTCAGAGAAAGAAATTAAACTACTTAGAGAGCAATTAAATAATCAAAGTAATTTAGTTACAGAAAACAATCAACTAAAAGATGATATTACACTTGCAAATGAATAGATAATTAAATTAAAAAATGAACTAGCTGATGCAAGGCAACTTGAAGAGTCTGTTAATGGGAGAAGCCTCAAGCTGATGGAAATTACAAGCACAGTTAATGCCAGACTCACTGGCAAGCTGGGCTTGGGTGCTTCATCAAGCTAACCCCCACTGGTTCAAAAAAATATATTAAGGATTCCTATAAAATTCATTTCTAAAAAGGGTAAAGAACTAATCTATAAGAAACCCTCAACTGCAAATAAGAACAAACCTAACAAACAAAAAAATAGAAACAGATAAAATGAAAACAAAAACAATGTTCAACAATTTTCGTCGAACTCAGATCGACGAAATGTGAACAAATCGTCGAACCCAGGAATACGATCTTTGAACGAAAATTTATACTATAATAAATCATCTTACTGCGATCGACGATTTCTATATGGATCATCAAGTAGAGATCAACAAACTTGGGGTACAGAGAATGAGTATTATCCTTCTCTGAGCAGAGATTGACGATCTCAACCCATGACGTCGAACTCAGATCGACGATCTCACTTCAATTCGTCGAACCCAGTAAAAAGTAATAAAACTTTTAACATTAACAAAAACTCTAATCAGAAAAGAGAAACAGTTAATCCTTTCACCCTTTGGGAATTGCCACCTAGGAGATATCATCCACTAGGATATAAATCTCAACCAGTTAGTTCTGTTATCTCAAGCTTTTCCTATCAAGAAAACAAAGGACCCAAGGAAACCTGGGTCAAGAACAATTAATCTTTTGATTGTGACAGGTGAAGAACTGTCCATCATATAACCAGCAATGGTAACTGGATAGTGGGTGCTCAAAGCACATGATTGGATGGAAGGATAACTTATTCAACTATAAGTCAAATTTAAGACCTAAAGTTATCTTTGGTGACTCCAACTTTTGCCAGAATGAAGGCTATGGAGAAATCCTGATAGGAGCTGCCACATTTAGGAAGGTTGCATATGTAAGTGGATTGAAACATAACTTGATCTCCATCAGTCAACTTTGTGATGAAGGATTTTAGGTAACATTCAATCAGTCCTTTTTCATTATTTCTTCAGGTGACAGCATAGTTATCTTAACAGGTTCTAGAGTAGGTAACATTTATATTTTTAACTTAAATTCATCCATAAACGAAATTTGTTTATTTAACCAATCGTGTAATCAAAATGAATTATGGCATAGGAGGTTAGGACATGTAAACTTAAAATACATTGCTAGGCTATCTAAGGACAACCTTGTAAGAGGATTGCCTTCTTACCTCTATAAGAAGGAAAGCCTGTGCAGGGCTTCTCAAATAGGCAAGCAAACTAAAAATAGTTTCAAATCCATTTATAAGAGAGACTCACCTAGGATTTTGTATTTGCTTCACATGGATCTCTTTGGACCCATTGTTGTACAAAGCCTAGGAGGGAAGTCTTACACCTTGGTTATTGTAGATGACTTCTCCAGGTTCACTTGAGTGTTCTTCTTGAAAAACAAGTCAGATAACTTCAAGGTTCTTATAGATTTTCTCAAGTGCATACAGAGTGAGTTCTCTACTCAAGTTGTATTGAGCATAAGTGATCATGGTACTGAGTTTGAGTCTCTTCCTATGCAAGAGTTCTGTGAGAAGGAAGGTATCATGCAATGATTTTCTGCTCCTATAACTCCTCAACAAAATGGGGTAGCTGAAAGGAAAAATAGAACCCTGATTGAAGTTACAGGTACATTACTTGCTGATGCATACTTGCCCCTTACCTTTTGGGCAGAGGCAGTGAGCACAGCTAACCATGTCCTGAATAGAAGTTTAATACATAAGCTAAAGGCTAAGACCCCCTATGATCTACACAAAGGGAAGAAACCTAAAGTAGACTATTTTAGAGTATTTGGTTTTGTTTGTTACATACATATTAACAATAAAAAATACACTAGAAAGTTTGAAGCCAAGTCTGAAATGGGAATTTTTCTAAGATATTCCCAAGTAAGCAAGGCTTACAGGGTCTATAATAAATCTACCTTGAAAATTGAAGAGTATGCACATGTATCTTTTGATGAAACTAACATGTTTTATAAGGAGAAGAATACTTCTACCAATCATACTTTACAGGTACCTACTTTGTGTGATAATTTAGAAACTGTGAGCCTCACCCCTGAGGCGGTTATATCATCTTCTCCATAAGTACTTGAAAACAGTGATGAGTAAATCAGTGAGCCCACTGATATTGTTCCAGCAGCTGAAATAATTCCATAAAAGGAATAACCCCCACCAACTGTTGAACAACCTACTCCTCTTGCTGATTTAGTCACACTTAGAGATCATCCTGTATCTCAAGTGATTAGAGACATATCAGCAAGTGTGAAGACTAGACATCAACTCCACTAGGACTTGATGCATTCCTACTTTATCTCTCAAGTTGAACCTCATTCCATTCAAGATGCTGAGCAAGATCCCCAATGGATCCTTGCAATGCAAGAGGAGCTTAACCAATTTGAGAGATGTAGAGTTTGGGAATTTGTCCCAAGACAAATAAACTACCCACTAATTGGAACAAAATTGGTGTTCAAAAACAAGATGGATGCACAAGGAGAAATTATAAGGAACAAGGCTAGGCTTGTTGCTCAAGGGTATAAGCATAACGAGGGCATTGATTATGATCAAACCTTTGCACCAGTGGCAACGTTAGAGGCAATTAGAATTTTTTTGGCCTATGCTGCTTCTAAAAAATTCAAAGTATATCAAATGGATTTAAAGAGTGCTTTTCTAAATTGAGAGCCAAAAGAAGAGGTGTATGTTGAACAACCACCAGGTTTTATCTCTCCCACTCAACCTTATTCTGTTTATAGGTTACATAAAGCTCTCTATGGCCTCAAGCAAGCACCAAGAGCTTGGTATGAGACCATAGCTATCTTCTTGTTAGAATATAGATTCTCTAGAGGCATAGTAGATAGGACTTTATTTATTAAGCATCATCATGACAAAATATTGTTAGTACAAATATATGTAGATGACATAATACTTGGCTCTACAGATCCCAAACTGTGCAAGAGGTTTTCCAACCTTATGCTTTCAAAGTTTGAGATGAGTAGTATGGGTAAGCTCTCCTACTTCCTTGGTTTCCAAGTAAAGAAGGCACTTGATGGCATTTTCCTATCCCAATCCAAGTATGCTAATGAGCTGATAAAAAGGTTTGGGATGGCAAGTGCTTTAGCTAAGAAAACACCCATGGCTACCAATGTTGTGATTGACTCTGATGAGCATGGGAAACCAATTGATCATAAATTATATAGGGCCATTATTGGGTCCCTGTTATATCTCACAACAAGTAGGCCAGATATCATGTTTGCCACATGTCTTTGTGCTAGGTTCCAGGTGAACCCTAAATAATCCCACATTATTTTACTTAAAAGTATCTTGAGATATATAAAGAGTTTTCCAAATCTAGGACTCTGGTATCCTGCTGAGTCAGAATTTGAGTTGACTGGATACTCAGATGCTGACTTTGCAGGATGTAGAGTAGACAGGAAAAGCACCTCTGGAATATGTAAGTTCCTGGGAGCTAGGCTTGTCTCTTGGTTTTGTAAAAAGCAGACATCTGTATCTACATTAACAGCAGAAGCTTAATACATAGCTGCTGGCAGCTGCTGTTCTCAGATGTTATGGATACAAAATCAGCTACTAGACTATGGATACAACTTAAATAATTCAACAATAATTTGTGATAGTACTAGTGCTATTTCTATAGCACAGAATCCATTTCATCATTCTAGGACTAAGCATATATATGTAAGGCATCATTTCATTAGGGAGTGTATAGACAACAAGAAAATTAATCTCACCTTCATCCTTACTGATTTGCAAAGGGTAGATATTTTCACCAAACCCCTGGATTAAAAGAAACATCAATTCTTCATGAATCAGCTAGGTATGATTAATGGAGATGAAATTATTTAACTTTTTGTCTGAGATCGACGCTTTGTTGACAGATCGCCGAATGGAGATCGACGATCTTCTAGCATCTCGTGAAGTCGATCATCGAACGGAGATCGACGATCACTTCTTTGCAAAACAATTATCGCCGAACGGAGATCGACGATTTTTTTAGCTCAGAGAATTTATCATCGATCTAAGATTGACGATTTATTCCTTCTCTTCGATCTTGAGGTTGCCGAACTCATTTTTCATTAAAATATTTTGCCAACCTTGGTTTTGAAGTTGTTTTAGTGGTTAATTCGCTTGACTAATCCCGTCTCTTCTTTTTCTTAAACCTTATAAACTACGGTTTTGACGGAAATAGTCCTGCGCTTTCCATTTCCCTTATGCACTTGATCTTTATTTTTCTCTACAGGTACTCTGAAATGGCAATTACAGCGGCGATTTTGTCAAGCATAAAATTCAATTCTTGTTTTGATATTGATCTTGCATCATTCAAGCATAGTGATCAGATTTTTCAGGATGTGTTGAAACTGTTTGATGCGCTGAAGTTACAGAAGTCTATGACAATAAGGATGAAGCTGCCCGTGACAAAAATCAATGAATGGGCTTATACTTCATCATCAGACAAACAGTCATTGGTAGGAACTATTTCTTGACAATAGGTAAGTCTAACCCCTGTCGTTCTTACTGAAATTTTTGGTTTTGTTAATGGAGAAGTTGATATTGATTTTGATAAGAAGAATTTGCTGCCATGCTTGCCAGAATGGGTCATGCTGATGCAAACCCTAGCAAGCTTCTGAAAAAGAACTTGTCCCCTCAATACAAGTTCTTGGTAGACATTATGAGTAAAGTGCTGCTTGGGAAGCACACTGCCCATGATAA
Organism: Platanthera zijinensis; assembly: GCA_039513925.1. Classification (NCBI taxonomy): domain Eukaryota; kingdom Viridiplantae; phylum Streptophyta; class Magnoliopsida; order Asparagales; family Orchidaceae; genus Platanthera; species Platanthera zijinensis. Next base: position 128,893,586 of record CM077096.1, read on the forward strand.
CATATCCAGGCACCAGTTTCTCTTGATGAGTTCCTTGGTTAATCTGAAGGCAGTAAATTGGGCTGAAACCTTGTTTGAGTTGATAAAGAAGAAGACAAATAAGAGAGAGGTCTCTCTTGGCAGGATTCTATTGATTTTTCTTACTGAAAAATTCGTTGAGCTGTTCACATCCCCAACAACCTTCATCAATGCTTCCAAGAGGATGACCAAAGTTCTCTTTGGAAAGTGGGAGAGAACTATCTCAAAGCCCTCCAGGGCTCCCTCCACCCATAGGGTTTCTGAGGACACAAGGACTGATTCAGTCACTCCTCACCCTAGGGAAGATAAGCCAGAGATCCCTCCTCCTCCACCTTCACACCCAACCAGACAAACTTCTCACCTTTTACATCCATCAACTCCACCTCCAAGCCATACTCTAGCATCTCCTCCTCCTCTATCACCTCTATAAAATTATCTCAAAGAGATCCCTACCACTACCATATCTATCCAAACCTGACCAACCTTTGATCTTAACTTTTCATCACCTTCACCATCCCTTCCCCACCTAACTACCATTCAAAACAAATAGTTATCCCTGACTCAATCACTCAACCTACAATTTCCACCATCTGTACATCTTGTGGGCATTCTACTTCTTCCCTACCATCCACATCATCTGACCCATCCACTCTAATTGGTCTCCTCACCCCTTCCATCAAAACCATTGTTGAGGATGCCATCGCACCTCTTTTAGCTTCTCTCTCTTCTTTTGTTGCCTCTTTCTCTGGCCCTTCATCATCTAGGGGCTTGGCAGCAGAAAATACTACAACCAAGCAGGGGGATATGTGCAGTGAAGAAGTACCTCCTCCTCCAGCAGTTACATCATTGGTACTTGTAGATACAGAGATTGTAGATACAGTGTTATGAAATGCAGAGCATGAAACTTTTCTGATAGATGATTCTTTGGATTCATTGGAAGTAGAAACTCTTTCAGTTGAACATATTGTACATCCTTCAAAAGAATTGTCTACTATCTTAGATCTTTTTGATCTCTCTTTTAGCACAATACCTTCTTTTGGAATTCCTCCATTTTGTACAGATCTTGTATGTTATATTGCTCCAGTGAGCACTGATATTTTATGTCAGTTTATTCAGAGTCTTTCAGCTCCAGTGCCTGAGCTCTCTGTAGCTCTAGAGACTGAGCTTATCAGTATGCCAGAGGTTGAGATTTCAGAGCCCAAGACTTTCCCCCCTCCAACCTATGTCTGTTCTACTTCTCCAATCCCAGACTTGGATGAAATTATGGCTGCTGATGCAGTTGAAGAACTTTCAGTTATCAAAGAGATTGATGAATTGTATGATAATCCACTAGGCTCATCTGATAATGATTCAGATTTAGATTATGACTCAGATCATGATGTCAGCAAGAAGAAGAAAGTGACCAAGAAAATAAAAGCTCCAATGAAGGAAGTGCCTATGTCTAATCCTCAAGATGGCATTACTTACTTCATTAGGGACAATATTACTCTTACATCAACTACTCCTAACTGGATGAGATTTTCCAAGAAGATATGAAGTCTCGGAAGAAAAGGAGAAAGACTGGATCTTCTCCTGTCAAAGTTTTCTGGAAGAATCCACCTCCTCCTCCTCCTCCTCCTTCAGCAGGTGCTAGTTGTAAAATTTCTTCTAGGGCTGCTACCTCCTCCCATCAGCAGAGTTCTTATGCCCATCACTCTCACAGTAGATCATCCAGGTCCTACTCTAAGGGTTATTGAAGAAGGAGAGGTAGACAGCAAGATCAGGCTGACAAAGAAGCTGGTTCAGATTCTAGCAGGAGATTCAGAATTCCTGAAAAGTTTAGTGAAGTCAAACTTCCTCCAAATCTCCATGTCAGTCAGTCTGAGCATTCAACAATAGAAACTAAATTCCAAGAAAAGTCAATCAGGCACAGGAAGCATCCAAAGATCTCCCTTGATTCAAAAGAAAATTCTTCACAGTATGAACCTAAGCTAGATCCAAACTTCAGGATGGCCAGGTTTCATGTGTAGATTGGTCTCTCCTAGATATACAAAGCTAGACAAGAAGGAACTGATCCTTCTCAATTTTCAACAATGTCCAAGTACAGGGAGAAAGAGTTTGAACTATTTAATATTGATAAGAATGCTTTTGATCCTAATGCCAATATGCAGGTTCACCCCGAGGCAGTTGTTTCCAGAGAAGCATCCATAAAAGTTCTTGGTGAAGCTGACATGAAAATGACAAGACAACAAGCAGTAGATCCAAAAAGAAGAATTTAATTTACTAAGCCAGCTTCTGTCAAGTTGTACTACTCTTTTTTTGTGTCTGTATCTCTTATTGTAAATATTTGTTGAATTTTTCTTATCATTCATGACAGATATATAGTTTAGTTTTGCTGTTGTATTCTTTTATTTTTGCTTAGTGGGGGAGATTGTTGGATCCCTATGTTGGATTTGGGCTAGGTTCACTAATCTAGGCTATGTCAGACCCACATAGTATAGCCAGGGTCTAGTCTAGTGTCTTAGGTGTCAATTAGATCAACAACTCAGTGATACAAGACCAAGACATAAGACTTAGAAGACAGCAGAGACTGAATGATGAGTCCATATTATATACCTATTTTCGGACTCATCTGGGCTAGTTTTCATACGCAAGCACTTTACTTTTAGTTGGTTATAGTTTATATTTCATCTTTTCTTCATTTCCATAGGAAGTGCACTTTTACGCCTTTGGTTGTACATCTATTTTTCTTTTAGTAATTATATCTATTATCGTCGAATGCCGCCCTCGACAGCTCGATATGTTTTCCTGCAGGTATGGAGATCGCGTGGGCGTCCGGGACCGATCCTGGCCATTGTTCAGCCAAAGAGTCAAAGGTCATGCATTTTAACCCATGCACGACCAGAGAACCCTTTGGCGCACGATCATCGATCGTGCGTGTTCATGCCAGATTTCACCATCCCTGTCCCGGGCTATCACACGATCACAAGCTTTACCTCGCATGATCACCGATCGTGCGCTGCCGATTGTGCGCATTCATGACTTTTTTTTTCAGTTCTGCCAACTGCTATCGCACGAGCATCGCTTCCTTCTAGCACTGTCACCGATCGTGCGCCCATGCTCGTGCGCATATTTCTCTGACTTCTTTGGCAAGCTGTAGGTTTCCGGGTGTGCTGTGCACGATCATCAACCGAACAACGCGCATGACCAGTGGTTGTGCGTCACTGATCGTGCGCACTATTTATTTCTGTTTTCTATAAATATGTATGTTCCGCCCTAATTTGAGGATCCGCGCTTTCTTCCGTCGTTTTTCATCCTTGACGAAGGGTTCCGCCATTTCCCTTCATCCTCAACCGTAGGGAGGGGCTCCGGGCAAGCTTTCACCTCTAAATCCAAGCCGGAGCTTCCTCTCGGCCTCCTCCATCATCTCTTGGGCTTATTTTAAGCTTCAACGCCATATACATCAAGCAAAGGGAAGCTTGCAACTATCGTCTGCTATCGTGACACGAAGAAGACAAGCCATTCAAAGGTGGTGACAACCCTTCTCTACCCCGGGCTCAGTTAAGGACCGAGTTTGGATGCGGATTGACAACCCGACGATTCCAACTGTGAATCCTCAGAAAGACATCGGATTCGGTCAATCTCTTGCCTTGTTCTTCCTTTATTGTTGTTTATGTGTTGTTGTAAACTTCATTTATTGTTGATGTGTGCTTAGTTGTAAAACACTTGTACTAAATCATGTCTATGTGATTTGTATTTTCGTTATATATTGCTTGAGGGTCGCCATATTCCATCCACTATCCACCCTTGCCGCACTAGCAATTGCTAGTGGCATGCGTAGCGAAGAGGTTCTTACGACCCTCAAATTCTAGTTATTCTGCTTGGCTACTCGTCCATCCACCTAGCGATTCGGTGCATAGCGGACCGACTAGTCTTCTATCCTGCCTGGCGAAGTAGTGCATAGCGGCATTGCATAGGAATTGTTGTTAGCTTTTTACTTTATTTTTCCGCATCAATCAAAACCCCTCTTTTGTTACCGCCGACCTAAGGACTTCAATCTCAAGTCCTCCTTGAATTTAACTCCACCTTACTATGTTCTTTGTGAGATCGATACTTGGGAAAACTCGCCCATTTTATATTACTTGTGCGACGGGTTCACTGCCGTGATCTTTAGCATCAAGTTTTTGGCGCCATTGCCGGGGAACACAGTTGTGTGAGTTGTTGGAGAGGGAGACCTAAAATTTCTTTCCTTTTCCTTTGTAAATCGCTTTTGTTTTGTTCTATTGGGTTGCGACCGGATGATCTTTATTGGAAGTCAAATCCGTGTTTTGAGATTTCGAATTGGATTACTAGTGGTACCTTGGCGATGGTGCTTTATGACGTGATGTCCCCTTGACAAACTTATTTGCCAAGCCCGGTCGCACGCATTTATCCCCCGCCTTTTGATGACCCATGCACGCACACGTTAGTGAACGTAGTTGCGAATGTTAAGTTGTGTTTCCCGCACGTAATGTCAAATCCGGGAGCGCCCCGTTCCATATATAGTGATGAGTGTTTTTCCTTAGCTTTTATTCATGACGTTTAAAATTTAAATTTAAGTTTAAATCTAAAACTACGACGTTGTATGGCGTTGATTTCACCACTGCTTTATTAGCACCCGTGCCACCTGACTTGGTCCCGTTACTGCCCACTATTAAAGCAAGTCACGTTGCACATGGGTTCTCCCCACACAGTTCTAAGATTGTTTGTTGGAATCGGAGAGTATCCTACCGTTATATAAGTGATTTGGTTTTGGTTTGTCTCGTCCCTGAACGGATGCCTCCGGGCACCTCAGAAATATTTATGAACCGGCCAGTCCATTATTTGCGAATCTAATTGAAATTTAGTAGCATGACATTTCTTGTAGAATTTTCCATTGATTGGGGCATCGCTCCTATTTTCTACTTTTCATACTTTACGCGTCATGTTTCTATGCCCCTTGAAAAGTCTATCTCTCTGTTTACATATTCCACTATGCTTTCTATTGGGTTGGGTGATGATAGTTTGTTTGGATCGTTCTCTTCTCCGGTCTCCATCAGAGGTATGTTGGTTGACGTTGTGGAAATACTTTGTTCTTATTTGTCTAATGCGTCTGTGAGGTCCCCCCAAGACCACCTTTTGCTTTTCAGGTTCCTCTTCATCAACGATTATACCCGTGACTACTCATCAGTTATGAGTATTTTTGAGCGAGGGAGGATTGATGGCGCCGTCATCCCCCGGCTTGTTGATTTGGAGTGTCCCCCTCTGGACGATGATGGTGACCCGGTACATGTCATAGATCCGCGTCATGTTGCTGCAGAAGATCCCCTTCCGGATGACTATGGTGACCCGGTTGATGTTGGTGCCTGCTCACACTAGATGTTCCCTCGCCGCCTTGAGATGATGATTTACTTGTTGGTGTTGTTGTTCGTCGCCATATGGAGCTTGAAGATCTTTATGACCGTGCCGCATGTCGGAATGTTGAAACTTTGCCGCGACATCCACCGCCATCGACATATCATTTTAATGTTGGAACTTTGTCGCGACATCCACCGCCATCGCCGCGTCATTTAAATTATTATTTCAGATTTTATAATTATGTTTTTAATTGGCCTATGTTTAGCCAAAGTTTTAAATATTTCTCATTTCATTTTGGCCTTTGTTTAGCCACATTTGGGGTGCTTATAACACTTGTCTTTGTAAAGCCTATATAAGGCTATGTTGTATTGGATTTTGAGTAGATTGAATGAAAAATTAAAAACCCAATTTCAGATTTTGGAATTACCTTCTCCTCTTTCCTCTTCCTCTTGGCCGCCCCCTACCTTTCTCTTTCCCTCTTTGGCCGCCGGCCTCCCTCCTCCCCTTCCAAGGGTTTGGCCACCTCCTCTCCTCCTCCCTTCCCTCTATCACCTATCTCTACTCAAGGGTTACCCCTAGTCGCCTCCCCATCCTCATCCCAAAACGAAAAAATCCATCCCCTGCATTCAAATCCGCCGGCCACCCTTGGCATCCCCTCCAAAAAAATCGACCCTCATCAACTTCATCCTTGACCGAGCCCTCTCCCTTTACCATCAAGATCTCGGCCACATCCATCCCCTCACAAAACCGACACACCCTTTCATTCTCCTAGCCGACCACCTCCAGCCCAACACCATTCATAACCCTATCCTTACCAAAAACCGATTCCTTTGGTGAGATCCAAATCAGCCCCATCTTTTAATCCAAGAGAAGAATCGGCCAATGCTTGAGGTGAATCTTGTGAAACATCAACGGCGTCGGAAGGCAACGAAGAACTTGGAGTTTCCCTCCAACCGGCACGCTTTCAGTGGATCTGGAACGGAGCGATCCAAAGAGAGTTAAATCGGAATCATCCATTCCAGTTGGGTAACGAACGTCTCCACTCTTGTGTGTTTCTCTCTTAGATCTTTTCTTTGGGCATTTAGCATATCGTGTGATTTGTGATTGGTAGAATTTTCGTGGATAATATCTATTAAATTATTGTTATTGTTATTGATTCCCTTTTGAATTCGTGAGGTGTGGCGGCCCTCATTTTATTTTCGTTGGGAGAGAACCACCCGTTATCCGAATCCTTATTTTCGGTGGTGTCTCTTTTGGTACAACGTACGCTCGACCGAACCGTGTGGGTTCATTTCGCTTGAGAGGATCTTGGCCTATAGCCTTGATATTATCTTAAGGGGCCTAGCGAACCCCCCGAATTCTATTAAATTAGTTGTGGCAACTTGCGTAGTGGCTGTGTTTATTTTTCGTGTGAGCATAATAGTAATTATAATTAAGCGAGCGTGTGAACCCCTTAGCCGTTACAGTGTCAAAACCCGTGGCCTACATCACGGTGCCACCGCATAGCAGCAGTTCTGGGTAAGACCCCGGTGTTCTAAAAAGAAAAAAAAGGGGTCTTACATTACATGTATCCACCTCCGAGCCAAAGATCCCCGGACTAACACGTCCGTCATAACCAATAATCGAGTAAAAGCTGTGCGGACTATCCCGTCCGTCGCAATTATCTACCGAGCCATCGGTACGCCGGACTATCCCGTCCGTCACAAAAACCACCGATTCTACTGCCCGTCTGACCCAACCTAACTTCCTGAGACACCGGGGTGTGTGAAGGTGAACCCTTAATTATACTAGTTACTCTTAAACATTTTTTATTCTTACTGCTTACGATAACCTTGGACTGCTCAAGGCATTCCCCGTGAAGGGCTCTCGAGGGAACTAGGAACTATGATGGGATGAAGCCCAAAGCTCCCTTTCGCAAGGTACTTAATGTTATTGATTAATACCTTATTCCCATTCCCTTTTAAAATTACTCTGGATCTAACCCTTGTATGTTTTGACCCTCTCTCTCTCCACAGGAAAGATAGTCTTTTGTCGATCCCGAGCACCACCTAATCCTAGTCAACCCAGCATTCTACTCATCCCAACTTCCAATGATAAACTCCATTTCATTTTACCCAAACCAGCAAACTATTAACCCCAGGTCACATGCCCAACTCAAATGCTATCAGATTTTCTGCAGTTTTACTATATGCAGACCAACCTATACTATATGTTGTACATGATAAGAGGTACTTCAAATTTTCATCCAAATGCCCTAATATATTTAATGGAGGTCTATCATGACATTATTGGCCTAAATCCAGAAACCTATAATTTTCTTAATTAATTTGGTATTTAATTAACTTTTCCCAAAGTTAGGCCATGGGTAATTTAAACATGAAGTATAATATTTTCTCAAGTAATGGCCACCCAAAAACTATGAACACTAGATAACAGAAGAATAACAGTAAATACCAAATTGCATTATTTTCCAAAAGTGATATGGCCTCTAATTAATTAATCCAATAATAAGCCATTAATTATGGGTAAAGAAGAAAGTACTAAAGTTAATAATCAAAAAATTGTACAAGAATTACTGAATCTCAAGGATGGCCAGAAAGGACCTCTGACAAAAAATCATATTTTACTAAGCTTACTAAGTATCAAACTAAATTCAATTACTTTTACTTAGAAAACAGCAACTTGTGAAACAACCCTTATAGATAGACTTCATTAAATTCCATAAATATTTATAGGGCTTTAAAATGTCAATGAAGCTCTACATACCAAATTTCATAAGTTATATTAAGTGGTTTCTTCAAAAGAAATATCTAAGTAGAAGGTGCAACTTGATGGGTTGTGAATGAAGTACCCCATTTGATTATCTAAAATTCATATTAAAAATTCCTAAGGCTTGCTATAGTCTTAAAACTTATCTTGACTAAATATCATCCAAACCCAAGGTTAGGAAGACACAAAATAAAATTCTTTAAGAAACCTTATGATAGTGCACTTTTCAAAGGAACTCACTTGCTATCTCATCTAAACCATATGTAGTATATTTAAGTGGATAATATGGTTATGAAAATGTCCTTTACCAAAATATCATGCAATTCCAAGGTCATATGAGCCACTAGACATTCCCTAAGGTGTATGGAACCAAAAACTTACCCTGTGTTTTAAGTGGTGTGCATTTATACAAATCCCACCATATCCCTCCCTAGTGCTTATCACCACCCTAGGATCACATGGACTAAACACCAAGTCCATACAAGGGCATTTCACTCCATGCCCTTCACAAATCACCAAAGTCCAACATTAGGATTTGAACATGGGTCCTAGGGCAAATCTACCCTAATCCCCCCAAAATTCCATGTGAGGGTGTCTAGCATCAGACCAAACTAATGGCCAAAGTTTCAGCCTCTGTTGATGTGATTTGATCACTAAACCCACTCGGAACACATTAACATAAATACCCCCCTTTAGGCCAAGGCTAGGGTTTACAAAACTCCAAACCAAATCATCTCAAAATTAGATGAAATTTTATTCAAAGCCTTATGATGACCCCAAGGAACACTCACCAAAATTTGGGTTGGTTCGGATGTCATTAAGTCCCCTAATTAAATTTCCCTAGGTTTATTAAATTAATTAAAAAACTATAGAAATAGTATCTCTAAAAATTCCCATTTTTGGACATGACCTAGGTATTGGTATGTTTGACTCCCTGTCAAAATTTCAGATCATTTGCACATGTGATGAAGTGAGGGTACACATTTATATCTTTGACTAGTCCTTGGTATAGACTCCACCAAAATGAGTGCCCCGGTCAAACAATAATTCCAAATTGGTTCAAATAAATTTTAAAATAAACTAGACATCCAGACCTACAAACTTAATGTTGACCATTTTCTCTATACCAACCTCTAGGTATTTTTAATAAATAAAACATTAACTATATAATCTGTGACGAAAAATCACATGATATGAAATATTTAATCCTAAGATTAAAAATAAAGCAACTCGAATCTTGGCCAAAAGGATGGCATCTGGTAATCTTAAAGCTCCAGCAGACGGCCAGGATTCATTCTTGCGGGAGCTTATTCCATCCCCATTTCTCGGCCACCCGGCCACCTTCCTTGCCGGCCACCGCCTCCGCCACCTCCGTCGAGGTGGTGGCTATCGCCAGGCGTCGGCACAGCCGCCGGAGGGCCGAAATACGGCGATCCCGCAACCATGTTTTTCTCATAAAAACAAGGAAAATGAAGCCTTTGATTGGGCTCAATTGATCCCGATTCTCAATCTAAATGAATCCTAGTATCTACGCATAGAAGCAGCAAGGGAGGACCTGAGTTGCAGTCTGTTAATAGGTGACGTGGCTCCTTGCCATTTTCGGCTGCCGATTTGGCTTTTCTTCAACCTCTAAAGAAACAACAAGGAAATTGAAATTGGAACGGGGGAAACGCCTGCTCTTCTCCTGGTGAACGTACTTGAAGAAGGAATTGGGGAAAGGAGGCTTGTAACCTCCCAATTCATCAAAGCACCATTAATGGACATTAACCTAATTTTTTGTTTCAGCCAAATTGAGGGGGCTGAGCCACCGTACTGGCCAGCAACCTCTTGAAAACTCTTTCCTTGCCTCCAAGGAGTAAAAGCCCCATCAAAGTGAGGGGTTATGAAACCTCCATGGCCTGATGGTCATTAAGCCCCCATTTTCTCTTTCCTCCAAAGTGCGTAACTCCTTCCTCTCTCTCCAAGTCATCACTCTCTGAATTTGGGGGACCCAAAAAGTGTCTCTCCACTCCTTAGACAAATGGGCCACACCACTTGGGCTTAGCCCACTTGAATTGGGCTAGGTTAAACAAAGTTGACCACTTTGACCCATGAGTTAACTTTGGCAACATGACCATTTGGGTTGACCCCAAGGGGTAATTGGTGACCCCTTGGCTTCCCCTAATGTTTAGAAAGGGTTATGTATGGTTGAATTGGCACTTTGGTGGCCACTTGCCCCTTAGTTAGGGCAATTTGACCACTTTCGGGATAGGGTTGACTTTGTTCAATTCGGCCTCTAAGGTTGACCCCAATTGGTCTTTGGTGACCCATTGACTTCACCTTAGGTCTAGGAAGACCTAGGTAGGGTTGGTTTCGCATATTAGGGGCACATTGCCCTTAGTTAGGGGACCTTTCCCAGTTTAAGACTAGGATGATCCTAGGTCAACTTGGCCACCGTGGGTTGACTTCAATGAACCATTAGGACTTTAATGGACCTTCCAATAGGTTGGTGAGGTTGGGGTGAGGTCTTGGAGTCATAGTGAAGCCCCATGATCATCATAAATAAGTGTTTAGAAACCTACTATTTGAAGACCATCGTGATCTCACCTACATTCCTAGTTCCACTTGGTCTTCTTGGGCATCCTAGGGTTTTTTCATGACCTAGTAATGACAAAACCATTCCTGGGGGTCTAGTTTTCTATGGGATATAACAAATCGCAATACATAAAAAAATTATCGTACTTGAAATTTAAGTTAGGCCTATAGTGTTTCAAGTATGAGAAATAAAATGTAACATCCTGAGAGGTTGTAATGAATACCTAATTGAAAAGCTCCTGGTACTTTTGTTGCATCAAATCCTGTGGTTCCCATATGTGCTCCTCTTCCCAATGATTCATCCACAAGACCTTGACCAACGAGACCTTCTTGCGTCGCAAGACCCGCATCCAAGTATCATCTATCCGGACTGGATCCAATTGCACCGATCGATCAGAAGCTGAAGGCCCATCTATAGTCATAATCTACTTCTCCAACCGAAGTAGATCTCTCCTCTGGGAGGAGATGTGAAAGATGTCGTGCAAACCCGATTGCTCTAGCGGCAGCTCCAGTCTATAAGCCAAAGGGGCCGATCCGTTCCAGGATCCTGTAAGGCCTTGGGCAGTCCAATTTGGCAAAGTGCTAAACCACACTTGCCGAGTCAATGTATTGGCGTCGGTGGATCGACCCTCCAATAACGAAGACCCACCACCTCAGAAATTATGCACATATAATATTGATGTATCCACCATCGAGCCAAAGCTCCTTAGACTAACACGTCCGTCACAACCTACATCCGAGCAAAAGCTACCAGGACTATCTTATCTGTCATAATTATCTACCGAGCCATCAGCTCGCCGGACAATCCCATCCGTCACCAAAACCACCGAGCCTACCCACCGTGTGACCCAACCTTATTTCCCGAGACACCGGGGTGTGTGAAAGTGAACCACTAGTTATACTAGTTACTCTTAAACATTGATTATTCTTATGACTTACGTTAACCTTGGTCTACCCAGGGAATTCCCCGTTAAGGGCTCTCGAGGGCACTAGGAACTACGATGGGCTGAAGACCAAAGCTCCCTTTTGCAAGGCACTTACTTGTATTGATTAATAGCCGATTCCCGATCCCTTTTAATATTACTCTGGATCTTACCCTAGTGTGTTTTGACCCTCTCTCTCTCTACAGGAAAGATAATCTTTCATCGATCCCAAGCACCACCTAATCCTAGTCAACACCGCATTCTACTCATCCAAACTTCCAATGATGAACTCACTCAATTTTATTTTACCCGAACAAGCAAACTATTAACCCTAGGCCATATGCCTAACTCAAATGTTATCACTTTTTCTGCAGTTTTATTCTATGTAGAATAACCTATACTATATGTTGTACATGATAGGAGGTACTCCAAATATTCATCCATATGCCCTAAGATATTTAATGGGGGTCTATCATGACATTTTTGGCCTAAATTCAAAAACTTAAAATTTTCCTAACTAATTTGGTATTACATAAATTTTTCCCATAGTTAGGCAATGGGTAATTTGAACATGAAGTATAATATTTTCTCAAGAAATGGCCACCCAAAAACTATGAACACTAGATAATAGAGGAATAGTAATAAATAACAAATTTAATGATTTTCCAAAAATGATATGGCCTCTAATTAATTAATCCAATAATATGCCATTAATTATGGGTAAAGAAGAAAATACTAAAGTTAATCATCAGAAAATTATATTAAAATTACTGAATCTCAAGGATGAACAGAAAGGGCCTCTGACACAAATTCATATTTTATTAAGCTTACTAAGTACCAAAGTAAATTCAATTACTTTTACTTAGAAAAAAACACCTTGTGAAACAACCCCTACAAATAGACTTCCAAAAATTGCATAAAAATTCACAGAGCTTTAAAAAATCAATAAAGGTCTACTTACGAAATTTCATAAGTTCCATTGAGTGGTTTGTTCAAAAGAAATATCTAAGTAGAAGGTGCAACTTGATGGGTTGTAAATAAAGTACCCCATTTAATGATCTAAAATTCATATTCAAAATTCCTAAGTCTTGCTATAGTCTTAAAACATACCTTGATTAAATATCATCCAAGCCCAAGGTTAGGAAGTCACATAATAAAATTCTTCAAGAAAACTTATGATAGCGCACTTTTAAAAGGAACCCACATGCAATATCATCCAAACCATATGTAATACATTTCAGTGGATAATATGGTTATGAAAATGACCTCTACCAAAATGTCATTCAATTCTTAGGTCATATGAGCCACTAGACATTCCCTAAGGTGTATGGACCCAAAAACTTACCCTGTGTTTTAAGTGGTGTGCATTTATAAAAATTCCACAATATCCCTCCCTAGGGATTATCACCAACCTAGGATCACATGGACTAAACACCAAGTCCATACAAGGGCATTTCACTCTATTCCCTTCACAAATCACCAAAGTCCAACCTTACAGTTTGAACTTGGGTCCTAGGGCAAATCTACCCCAATCCATCCCAAATTCTATGTGAGGGTGTCTAGCATAATACCAAACTAATGGCCCAAGTTTCAGCATCTGTTGAGGTGATTTGACCACTCAACCCACTAGGAACACTTTAATTTAAATACCCCGCTTTAGGCCAAGGCTAGGGTTTACAAAAATTCAACCCAAATCATCTCCAAATGAAATGAAATTTAATTCAGAGCCTTATGATGACCCCAAGGACGACTCACCAAAATTTGGGAGGGTATGGAGGTCATTAATTTTCCTAATTAAAATACCCTAAAATTATTAAATTATTTCAAAAACTATAGAAAGAGTATCTTTAAAAATTCCCATTTTTGTACAGGACCTTGGTATTGGTATGGTTGAGTCCCTGTCAAATTTTCAGATCATTTGGACATGTGGTGAAGCGGGAGTTCACATTTAAAAATTTGACTTGTCCTAGGTTTAGACTCCACCAAAATGAGTGCCCTGGTCAAACAACATTTCCAAATTGGTTCAAATAAATTTTAAAATAAACTAGACATCCAGACCAACAAACTTAATGTTTACCATTTTCTCTATACTAGCCTCTAGGTATTTTTAATAAATAGAAACATTAACTATATAATCTGTGATAGAAAATCACATGAAATGAAATATTTAATCCTAAGATTAAAAATAAAGCAACACGAATCTTGGCGCAAAAGGACGGCATCTGGTCATCTTCAAGCTCCAGCCGACGGCCATGATTCATTTTTGTTGGAGCTTATTCCATCCCCATTTCCAGGCCACCAAGCCACCTTCCTTGCCGGCCGCCGCCACTGCCACCTACGTCGAGGTGGTTCCTATCGCCTGGCGGCGGCACAGCCGTCAGAGGGGTGAATTCCGGGGATCCCGCAACCATGTTTTTCTCGAAAAAAGTAGGAAAGAGAAGGATTTGATTGGGCTCAATTGAGCCCGATTCTCAATCTAAATGAATCCTAGGATCTACCCATAGAAGAATGAGCAAGGGAGGACCTGAGTTGCGGCCTGTGAGTGGGTGACGTGCCTCCTTACCATTTCCGGCCGCCAATTTGGGCTTTTCTGCAACCTAAACATCAATAGCAAGGAAATTGAAATTGGAACAGGGAAACGCCTGCTCTTGTCCTGGTGAAGGTTCTTGAAGAAGGAATTGCGGAGAGGAGGCTTGTAACTCCCCAATTCATCAAAGCACCATTAATGGCCATTAACCTAATTTTCGGTTTCAGCAAAATTATGGGGGCTGATCCACCCCACTGGTCAGCCACCTCCTGAAAACTCTTCCCCTGCCTCCATGGAGTAAAAGCCCCATCAAAGTGAGGGGTTATGAAACCTCCATGGCCATGATGGCCATTAAGCCCCCATTTTCACTTTCCTCCAAAGTGGGTAACTACTTCCTCTCTCTCCTAGTCTTCACTCTCTGAATTTGGGTGCCCAAAATGTGTCTCCCCACTCCTTATACTAATGGGCCACACAACTTGGGCTTATCCCACTTGAATTGGGCTATGTTAAACTAAGTTGACCACATTGACCCATGAGTTGACTTTGGTCAACATGACCATTTGGGTTGACACCTAAGGGTCCATGGTGACCCCTTGGCTTCCCCTAAGTTCTAGGAAGGGTTGTGTATGGTTGACTTGGCACCTTGGTTGCCACTTGCCCCTTAGTTAGGGCACTTTGACCACTTTAGGGCTAGGGTTGACTTGGTTCAATTCCGCCTCTAAGGTTGACCCCAATGGGTCTTTGGTGACCCATTGACTTCACCTAAGGTCTAGGAAGACCTAAGTAGGGTTGGTTTTGAACATAAGGGGCACATTTCCCTTAGTTAGGGCACCTTGCCCAATTTAGGACTAGGATGATCCTAGGTCAACTTGGCCACCCTAGGTTGACTTCAATGAAACCATAGGGCTCTAATGGACCTTCCAATAGGTTGCTGAGGTTGTGGTGAGGTCTTGGAGTCATGGTAAAGCCCCATGATCATCCTAAACTAGTGTTTAGAAACCTACTATTTGTAGACCATAATGATCTAACCTACATTCCTAGGTCCACTTGGTCTTCTTGGGCTTCCTAGGGTTTTGTCATGACCTAGTAATGAAAAAACCATTCCTAGGGGTCTACTTGTGTTGGTACCCTAGATTGGATTTGAGTTTAGTCTGCTCTTTTAGTTTCTTGACCCAAGATTTATCTATGGTCAAAGGTTAGCTAATAGGTTAGATTCCCTTAGTTGTAGAATTGCTTATCCAGATGAAAATTTGGTTAAGTCATTTTTGGTTCGACTATAGTCGAATGCCGCTCGACCATCGTCTATCGACTGGTCGACGATCGTCTATCAGTTTGTCGACGTTCGTCTGTCAGCAGATCGTCTATCTCTGAGTTAGTTCAACTCTTGTTAGCTCGACTTCTTTTAACAAGACAGATCTCTTGATAGTTCAACTATCTGCTTGGATAGTTCAACTATCTGATAGTTCAACTATCTGATTGATAGGTCGACTATATGTTGTGTTTGATAGTTCGACTATCTGTTTGATAGGTCGACTATCTGATTTTCTTGATAGTTCGACTATCTGCTTGGATAGTTCAACTATCTGATAGTTCGACTATCTGTTTGATAGGTCGACTATCTATCCTCTTTGATAGTTCGACTATATGTTTGATAGGTCGACTATCTGTTTGCCTTTGATAGTTCGACTATCTGTTTGCCTTTGATAGTTCGACTATCTGATTGATAGGTCGACTATCTGTTTTGCTTGAAAGCTCGACTATCTATCTTGATAGGTCGACTATCAGATTGCTCGACTATCTATTATGATAGGTCGACTATCTGTTGTGGTAGTTAGACTATCTTCTTTGATAGTTCGACTATCTGTGTCGTTCGACTATCTGGTCTGATAGGTCGATGATCTCCGTGCTTCGGTCGACGATCTTCGAAGGTCGTTCGACGTCTTTTTGTCTGCCTTTTTAGTAAAGTTATATTATTTATTTCTTATCTGCTTGGCATATTTTATTAAAGTATATTTCATTGATGCTATGCTATTATTTTCAGGCAATCTTTGCTCCATTCTTTATGCATAAGTCAATCTTTATCTGACAAAGTGGTTTGTCTTATTAGTTGAAATATATTTTCTGCTTTATCTGCTAGGCTGCCCTTTATAGCCGTTAGACACAGAAAGTCTTCTCTGGCCGTAAAGAGCTCTTTCTCATGTGACTTTTTCTAGCACTCTTTTATCAGATTGGATATGCAGCTTCTTAAAAAGCTTTATCCCCTTATAGCATGTCTGCCTACAGGATATATTTTTGCTTTATGCTTTTTGCAGCCCAATTTGCAGATTTCAGAAGAAGACAAAGTTAATACTCATATTGGAGCCGTTGCAAAGGCTCATATATAAAGTGTCTTCTAAAGACAGATAAGGAGATACACAGACATACAATTAAGAATACAAGAAGTTTTTACTCTCAGCAGCATAGAGATCTACAGCTCTCAGAAATTCACATTCAACTGAGAAGATCAAATCTCTTCAGCATTCTTCTTCATCCTAAGTTCATCCTGCTCACAGAAAGACATTCACTCAGAGGCTTTTAGAAGAAGAAGAAGAAGAAAGGAAGCTGATTGAAGAAGAACAACTCATTTCAATCAAGAGTCTTCTTCAAGCTTCTCCTTTAGAACTCCAAGACAGTTCTTTGTCTCAAGTTCAGAAGTGTTCCTGCACCCTGAAGCAAGACTTCTTCCTGGATATTCTCTAAGCCAGGGGGAGCCTTGATTCTTTAGAGCTTTCTAGCTCTATGCAATCCACTAGCTTCTCTAATCTGTTTTAACAATAGAGAAGAAACCTTAACTCTCTCAACCTCCTGTATAAAGGGTTATTACTCCCTTCAAAAGTAAACCTTGGTGGAAGGGCACCTGATCAAAAACCTGTGTTAGATTTTGATCTCCTGATCAAAAGCTCAAAGGGTCTACTTGATCTACCTGAAGCAGATCAGTTGGTGGCAGGGCACCTGAACAAAAACCTGTTGTGGATTCCTACTAGGGTGGTAGAAGAGTGAACGTACCTATTTAGAGGGAACCACTATAAAATTTCTTGTGTCGTCTGTGCTGCTTATTTAATTCATTGCACTGTGGCTGTGAGTAGAAATAACTAGGATTGCTAGTTGCTGTGTTAGGACCAAATCTTAACTGTAATTATAGTTAGCTTTCTCCAGTGAAAATCACTTTGTGTTAGGCTCTAGGGTTATCAATATCTATAAACTCATTCCGCAAATTAACTCTAAGGGAGTTTAGTAGGGTGTCATAATTTTTGAATACTCTATTCACCCCCCTCTAGAGTTGTATCTATCCTCACCTTCAATTGGTATCAGAGGGAGGGTTACTGACTGTACAGGCTAACACTTGAGTCACAAGATCCTGATAGATACCAAGCTTATAGATATTCACTTCATGGCCCAGTCCAATGATTACTCTAGCACCAGACCTCCAGCTTGCAACTTAGCTAAGTTTAGCATCTGGAAGGCAAGAATAAGATTATATATGAACTCTATTGATGAAGACATTTTCTCTTCTATTTTGACAAGACCTCCAACACCTCCTGCTGCAGCCACTGCTACAACATCTACAAATCTAAGTGCAATGCCTCCTCCAGATTACAATGATGCCTACAAGAAGGCAAAGATAGTTGATGCCAAAGCTATGAACATTCTGGCTCAGACTATGTCTTATGAAATCTTACAAAAAGTGGCTGATTGCACCGCTGCAAAAGCCATGTGGGACTCAAGGAACAAGATTGTAGCTGGTTCAGCTGATGAAAGGAAGGACAGATGGTCCAACCTTATATCCCAGTATGAAAACTTCAAGAAAACTGAAGTTGAATTAGTTGAAGCCATGTACACCAGGCTCAGCTCAATCATCAATGAGCTGAGAACCCTTGATAAGGAGATTACATTGACAGAGGTCAATGATAAGATACTAATGTGCTTCCCCAGCACATAGGATCTTAGGATCTGGCCTATCAAGGAGGTCAGAAGTACAACTGAAATCTCAACTGAATCTCTCCTTGGCAAGCTCAAGTCTTTTGAGCAAGTGATGAAGACCAGGGAAGCTGAGGCTGAAGCAAAGACTCCAACTCCAGCAAGAAAAGAGAAAACTCTTGCTCTCAAAGCTGCTGATGCTTCAGAAGGAAGCCAATCCAATGAGGAACTGATGGCACTCTTTGCCAAAAGGTTTCTCAAGATGGGAAGAAAAGACTTCAGAAAGAAATCTTCAAGATATGAAGATAAACGAAGGTATGACAGATCTCCTGTTAAAGAAATTATTTGTTATGGTTGCAGGAAACCTGGACACATTCTACCAGAGTGTCCAGAGGAAAAGAGCAAAGAAAAGAGAAAGGAAAAAGAACATCACAAGAAACACTCCAAGTCCTCCTCCTACAAAAATAAGAAGAAGGAGAAAGTATTTGTTGCTGAGATCTGGAGTGATTCAGATGAGGAATCTTCCTCCTCAAGCTCCAGTGAGGATGAGGAAGAGAAGAAGGCAAAGGAAATCTGCCTTATGGCAATTGATGCCTGCAGCAATCACTCAGCTGCAGAGAGTTCTGATGATGATGAAGAAATGTCTACAGAAGATTAGGTGAAGACCTATCCTATCACTCAGGACAAGTGGTATTTGGATAGTGATTGCTCCAAACATATGACAGGGAACAAAGAAAATATATCTAAGTACAAGGCCAAGCTTGGACCAAAGGTGATCTTTGGGGATTCTAGCTATGGTCAAACAAAAGCATATGGTAGGATTACCATTGGAGCAGTAACTTTCATGAGAGTTGCATATGTAATTCGACTGAAGCATAATCTTATCTCAGTAAGTCAGTTATGTGATGCAGGATATCAGGTATCTTTCACTAACACTCTCTGTAATATTACTTTAAATAGTAATGTTGTGTTAGTAGGTATTAGACAAGGTAATATTTATTTAGTAGATTTTAATTCAACCCATTCTGAAATCTTCTTATTTAATGAAGTAACAAATAATAACAACACCTTATGGCATAGGAGGCTTAGCCATGTTAACCTCATGAACATATCTAGGTTATCTAAATACAACCTTGTTAAAGGTTTACCTTCTTGCCCCTACAAGAAGGAGAGCCTATGCAAGACTTGTCAATTAGGCAAGCAAACCAAAAACTCCTTTAAATCTGTAAATAAAAGTGATTCACCTAGAATCCTGTATTTATTACACTTGGATCTTTTTGGTCCAATAAATGTAAAGAGTCTAGGAGGGAAGTATTACACTTTAGTAATTGTAGACGACTTCTCTAGGTTCACTTGGGTGTTCTTCTTGAGAAATAAGGCTGATAACTTCAAAGTTCTTATAGACTTTCTACTTTGTGTGCAGACTAAGTATTCTACTCATGTGGCCTTGATCAGAAGTGATCATTGTATTGAGTTTGAGTCTCTTCTCATGCAAGAATTCTGTGAGAAAGAAGGTATCAAACATAGCTTTTCTGCTCCTAGAACTCCCCAACAAAACGGTGTAGTGGAAAGGAAGAATAGAACCCTGATTGAAGCTGCTGGTACATTATTGGCAGATGCTAATATGCCTCTATCCTATTGGGCAGAAGCTGTTAGCACAGCTAATTATGTTCTGAACAGAAGTCTTATACAAAAGCTTAATAGTAAAACTCATTATGAGTTGCTTAAAGGAAAGAAACCTAAAATTAATTATTTTAGAGTGTTTGGTTGTGTAGTATACATTCATAACAATAACAAAGAATATCTTAGAAAGTTTAAAGCAAAAGCTTCAATGGGAATCTTTTGTGGATATTCCCAAGTAAGCAAAACTTATAAGGTATTTAATAAATTGATGATCATTTTCACAAAGCCTAACCTTGATGCGGAGCCATTCTACGTTTTATCATAACTATGTAGATGGGCATAAGCTAGATTGAATTATCTTTCAGGCAAGTGCACCTATCAATCATAGTATAAGAGAAGCTTACATCTCATATCGTATTCCACAGGGTCCTTTCAACTACTTGTACTCACTCTCACTCTATTATCATACCTACATTTAAAATTTCGTTCTAACATAAATTAATCCTAACTATGACTACTTGGATAAAAATTATATTGGAGAGTTATAAAAATAATTTCAAACCGAAAGTTAAAGGCGTTCAATGAACATCATCATTTTATGTAATCATGCAATAACAAAACTATCAAATTCATTGTATTGTAAAGGGTTAAACTAATTATCAAATTCTCTCTCGAGAAATTTGAAATTTAAATCTAAGTTAAGTAAATCTTCTCTCGAACAATTTACAATACTCAAATTTGCATTGAATGAAATACCCTATCTACTACATAGATTCATGGAACTTTATCTCTAAAATACCATAATTCCATCATTTCGTATTCTAATTTTCCAAGAAACATATCTCTCGATCATGAATTTTAGATTACAAAGAGAAATAACACATAAATATGAAGATTCAACCATCATCCAAAGAATCCAATTTCTCAATCTAGACATTTGGAATTCATGTAAAAGCAAATAATCATTCATAACAAGGATAATTCTCAATGTTTGCAAACCCATATACGAATAAAATACCATGAAATTGATTAAAACAAGAAGATACATGATTACTAATTTGTTCAAACACATTGTTCATGAAAATTAAAAGATAAATAAAGTTGGATTACCAAGAGAGATACAAGATTAAATGAGATAAATTGAAGAATAAATGCATACAAATATCTCCTTCAAGCCTTCCTTCTCTTGGGTGCTCCACTTTCGTTCTCCAGAAAATCTCCAAATAAAATTGATCCAAAAGTCCAGAATAAAATTTTTCTCCAGGTTTTTATAGTCTCATAGCAAACATGGTCGAACACGGGTTCCGACACGGCCGTGTTGCAGGCCGTGTCGGCAGTTCCAAGGCAGTTCCACACGAGCAGACGTGTTTGGTCATGGGTCGTATTGGATGACACGGGTACTGACACGGCCGTGTTGGAGAACACGGCCGTGTTGTTCTTCATGTTCTTCGGACACGGGTCGGCCAGATTTAATTCTTCGATTTGTCCCGAGAAGGACACGGTCTGGACACACGGGCGTGTTCAGACCCGTGTGAATAAATAGTTCCAGCTATGATAGAACACGGGTAGGCACACGGGCGTGTTCCTACCCGTGTTCGACCAATTCTTCTGCTTTGATCAGCCCTCCTGGTCTCGTCAACTCCCCTGTTTGCTCCAAGACTTTTAGTTCCACTGATTAGTCGTACCTGCATTAGAAAAATGACGTAATAAGTGGGGAGTTCAATACATAAAAGAGTAACGACTCTAACCTATGCTCTACTATTCATGATAACACTAATTCTCAACTATTTTGCACAATTACTTGAGTAAAGAGGTAGAAAACAGTGGACATGATTACAATTATGATAGTCAGAATCTATCATAATTGTACTCATCATAAATCAACTTCTAAAATTGAGGAATCTGTGCATGTTTCTTTTGATGAATCTCAGATGTTTTACAAGGATAAGGAAACTTCCCCTTCCTCAAGTGCATTGCAGGTACCAGAATCTAATAAAGATGTCACTCAAGAGATTCTTGATGCGTGGAAAATACGACAAGCACACCGGTCGCACAAGTAATAAAGTTTGGGAATAAATCCCCGAGTGTCTGTCTCTTGAGGAACACAGTAAGGGATGAGTTAATGGCGAGGAGGACTTGAGATTGAAGTCCTCGGGTCGGAAGTAACGAAGGGGGTTTTGTTGGTTGCGGAAACAGAAAGTAAAATCTACAAGCTACTCCTATGCAACGCCGCTATGCGATGCTTTTCCAGGCGGGATGGAAACTACACGGGCCGCTATGCACCAAATCACTTGGCGGATGGACGAGTAGGCTAGCGGATGAGGTGGTTAGAATGGCGGAATGAGGGTCATGAGCACCTCTTCGCAACGCACGCCACTAGCAATTGCTAGTGCGGCAAGGGTGGATGGTGGAGGATGGAATATGGCGCACCTCAAGTAAATATAACAAAAACACTAACTCACATAGACATGAATAAGAGTAAATGTTAATTACAAATAAGCATTCTTCATCAATACATGGAAAATAACTAAGCTAACAACAACAAGAGGAAGAGGTGTGCGAATCGACCGAATCCGAAGCCTTATTGAGGGTTCACGGTTGGAATCCCGGGTTGTCAATTCGAGTCGAAGCTCGGTCCTCAACTGCGTCCGGGGTAGATGAGGCTGTCACTCACTCCCAATGGACCCGTCTTCTTCGTTGAAATGACCCGCTAGATTGCGGCTCCAGCCCCTCCTAGCTTGATGGAGAAAGCTCGGTCAAAACTCCGCTTGAAGCTTGGGGATGAAGGAGGAGGCTGAGGGGATGCTCCGACTTTGATTTGGCGTTAAAGGCTTGCCCGGAGCAACTCCCTGTGGTGGAGGATGATGGAGGGCGGCGGAAACCCTCCTTGGAGACGAAAATGGCAGAAAAACGCCGGACTTTGGCGATCTCGCGAAATTAGGGCGGAACTTGCGTATTTATAGAAAGCAGAATAAACAGCGCGCACGATCACTGGCGCACGACCAGTGGTCGTGCGCGATATGGTCCGTGATCGTGCGATATGGAGGCAGAAAAGTGGAAAAAGATGTCATGACTGCGCACGACCGGCAGCGCACGAGCAGTGATCGTGCGCGGTATAGCTGGTGATCGTGCGATATGGCAGGGGCAGAACTTTCATAAAAGAGGGCAGACTGCGCACGACCGATGATCGTGCGCCAAAGAGGTCGATGGTCGTGCGTGGGTAAAAACGCACGACCATTGGCTCCTTTGTCGAAAAATGGTGAAAGCCCTATCCCGGACGCCCACACGATCCCAGAAACTGCAGGAAAACTGGACGGGATGTCGACATGGCAGTCACAGACATAAGTATAATACACAGCAAAAAGGGAAATACACACACACACACAAAAATAGGCTAAAAAGGGTGCACAAGACATGGAAAACCGTAGCGAACCAAAAGGAGTGCAAATGACGCTAAACGGTGTGCAAAGACAAGAAAATAAGCCTAGATGAGTCCGGAATTAAGTATAAAATATGGACTCATCAATTCTCCATCTATCAACTCTTCACATCACTGATTCAGATAGTGATGAAGACTTTGCAGAAGCTGTTGTTGCACCACCAATAGGTTATCCAATTCCTCCTGAGGAATTAATCCCAACTGTTGTTGAAGATCACATCCCACCTGCTGATGTTGTCACACTTAGAGATCATCCTACATCTCAAGTGATTGGAGACATATCAGCTGGTGTACAAACAAGACATCAGTTAAGAAAGGATGTGATGCATGCTTGTTTCCTTTCACAGATTAAGCCCCTCACCATAAAAGATGCTGAGCTAGATCCCCACTGGATCATTGCTGTGCATGAGGAACTCAATCAGTTTGAAAGATGTAAAGTATGGACTTTTGTTCCAAGACCAAATGGCCAACTGATCATAGGCACCAAGTGCGTGTTTAGAAACAAGTTGGATGCAAATGGAATTATTGTAAGGAACAAAGCTAGGCTTGTAGCTCAGGGCTACAGACAGGAGGAAGGTATAGATTATGACCAAACCTTTGCTCCTGTTGCAAGGCTAGGGCAATAAGGATCTTTCTAGCCTATGCAGCCTATATGAAGTTTAAGGTCTTTCAGATAGATGCCAAGAGTGCCTTCCTAAATGGTGAGCTAAAGGAAGAGGTATTTGTTGAACAACCTCCTGGGTTTGTTTCTTCAACTCAGCCCTCACATGTTTTCAAGTTGCAAAAAGCTCTTTATGGACTTAAACAAGCACCCAGAGCCTGTTATGAGACACTAGCTAGTTTCATGTTAGAGCACAACTTTGTTAGGGGAGTAGTTGATAAAACCCTTTTCGTTAAGCACCACAGGGACACAATCCCGTTGGTTCAAGTGTATGTAGATGATATTATTTTTGGTTCCACTGATCCCAAACTGTGCAGAAAGTTCTCTGACTTGATGCATTCTAAGTTTGAGATGAGTAGTATGGGTGAGCTGTCTTACTTTCTTGGTCTCCAAGTAAAGAAAGATGTTGATGGCATCTTCATCTCCCAATCCAAATATGCCAAGGAATTGGTAAAGAAGTTTGGGATGGCTGATGCTTCAACAATGCATACACCTATGGCTACTAATGTAGTTATAGATTCTGATGATCAGGGCAAGCCAGTTGATCAGAAGAACTATAGGGCCATTGTTGGTTCCCTATTGTATTTAACTACAAGTAGACCAGATATAATGTTTTCTACATGCCTATATGCTAGATTCCAGGTCAACCCCAAGGAATCTCATTTGATTCTTCTCAAGAGAATTTTGAGATACCTGAACGGATGTCCAAATCTAGGACTATGGTACCCAGCAGAATCAGAATTTGAGTTAATTGGATACTTTGATTCTGACTATACTGGTTGTAGAGTTGATAGGAAAAGTACCTCAGGAACTTGTCAGTTCTTGGGAGAGAGATTGGTCTCTTGGTTCTGTAAGAAGCAGGCTTCTGTCTCAACTTCAACAGCAGAGGCTGAATATATAGCAGCTGCTAGTTGTTGTTCACAGATCCTGTGGATTCAAAACCAACTTTTGGATAATGGGTACACACACAAGAACACAAAAATCATGTGTGAGAGTACCAGTGCTATCTCTATTGCACAAAATCCTGTGCACCACTCTAGAACCAAGCACATTGAGATTAAACACCATTTCCTGAGAGATTGTGTGGAAAAGAACAAGATCAGCCTTGAGTTCATATCCACTGACCTTCAGAGAGGTGATATTTTCACCAAGCCCTTAGATGAACAGAAGCATCTGTTCTTTTTGGTTCAAATAGGAATGATTAATGGAAAAGACTAAGTGTGACGTCTGCCTTTGTTGATATCTGTTTGAAGATCGTCAAACGACGTTCGACGATAGTCGATCAGGTTGAGCCGATCGACGACCTATGGGTGATGACAGCTCGCTTTGTTTGTGAAGACAGAAATAGTCGAACGATTGATCGACTACTATGCTTCAGGAAACGATCGTCGAACGACCATTCGACTATCGTCTCCAGTATCTTTTAAAATAGACCGACGATTGCATTTTTTATTTAAACCGATGGTCAATCTAGGTTAAGAGATCGTGCTTATTATAGTCGACGGAACTCGTCTTTTTGTATTCCGTCTTTCTGCTTGAGCCCTGCCTCGCGCTCTTTGCCATTTTGCTTTCGTCGTCTCTCTCATCTTCTCCGACAAATCGATGGCGATTGCTCCAGCCCTTCTGTCTGCGGTGAAGTTCGACGCCGGATTCAGCGTGGACTTCGACTCTTTCAGTACTTGTGATTCTGAGATAATAGAAATCCTCCAGCTCTGCAAAGAACAAGGATTGGAAAAGCTTATGACCACAAGAATCAAGATCAACATTACAGAGATTAAAGAGTGGGTTTTCACTTCGTGTTCCAATGACGAATCGATGACTGGAACGATTGGTGGCGAAGAGGTAAGTTTGACTCCTGCCGCATTGACTGATATTTTCGGATTATTGAACGGTGAAGAGGATTATGAACAAGATACCCAAGAGTTTCGAAGGATGTTAATCGAGTTAGGACATGCCGAAGGCATTCCTTCTAAGTTGTTAAAAGTTAATTTTCCATTAAAGATAAAGTTCTTGGCTGAACTCGTTGGAAAAGTGCTTCTAGGCAAGCACTCTGCTCATGACAACATCACCAGGAAGCAGTTTGCCTTGATGTGTGCCATATTAAATAAGAAATAGATTAATTGGGCAGGGATTATGTTTGATTTGATAAGAAATAAGAATGGCAAGAGGGAGTAACCCTAGGTAGGGTACTTGGGATATTTCTAAAAGAGAAATACTCCCACCTGTTGGTAACAGTTTCAACAACTATCAATGCCAGTAAGAAGATGGACCCAACACTATTTGTTAAGTGGAAAAGAAGTTTTCAGAAGCCTTCTCCTGCAGGGGTAGCTCCAGTTGTGTCTGAGAGCACAAGGACTATTTCAGTAGCTCCCCACCTACCTGAAGCAGGCTCATCCATTCTTTCCATTCCATCCACTTCTACTGCATTCCCATCTACCTTTACTGAAGTACCATCAACATCTGCCTTACCATCTACTTCAATTGAAGTACCATCTACTACCACTCTTCCTCTAGACTCTTGTTCAATTCTCCATACTTCATCTCCAACATCTCCCATTCCTGCACATCTAGCTGGGACTTCTATTCCCAGTTTTGATTTGTTAGGATCTGAGAGAATTCCAACCCCACCTCAGTCACCACTTACACCTCCAGATCACACTGACTTTCCCTCATCCACTCCTCAATCACCAGTTCACAACACATCTCATCAGGAAACTGCCTTTCCTGATGATCTTCCATCTTCTGTTGTTCCCCTATCCACATCTTTTGAAATATCTCCAGCACTCATAGCCAATATCCTGGAGTTAATTACTCCCTCAATCAAAACCATGATTGAAGAAGCAATTGCTCCTCTTGTATCCTCCATTTCTTCCCTAACTGCCTCCATCCAAGCCCTCTCCAAATCTGCTAAGCCCTCTTCATCTAGGGGTCTGGTTTCAGTTTCCACTAAAATCAAGCAGGGGGAGATGTTCTATGAAGATGCCTCTCAACTGCCCCTGGCCTCTCTTCAAGCAGATCCAACAGCACTTACAGAAAAAGAGATAGTAGCTCAAGAAGAAACAGTTCCTCAACTTTCTGAAAAAGAGATTTCTGATGCTATAATGGAAACAGAAATTGTTGTCAAAGTCTGCTTAGAAGAATCCTCCACTCCCTTAGTTTCCCTTTTCCTAGAAGGACTCATTACCTCCTTTCTAGATGAATTATGGGAGTTAGGAAATTTTGAGGAAAATCCTGAAGGTAATTCATTTACTCATTTTCTTCACATGTTAACTGACATGCTAGTCTATGAATACCTAGAAGGGATGTTTCAATTTCATTTAGCAAATCTGTGTTACTAATACTACAGATATAGTGGAAGAAGTTTTAGCTGTCCAAGAACTTGTTCAACAACCTGCTCTAGAACCAGCTCATCCAGAACCTGCTGTTCAAGATCCTGAGTCTGCTCAACCATCTAAGATAGTTGTGCAAGAAGAACTGGTCTCCATGACAGTTATAGTTGAACAAGAGAATGTTTCAGTTGGACAAGAAGAAAAATCTACAGTCTGGGATGACACCCCTGGACTAGATCTTGACACTCTTTTGGCACAGGATGCCTTGGAAGAAGAGATAGAAAAAGCTGCTTTAAAGGATAGAGAAAAAGCTGTGCGAGAAGCTGTTGATCCTTATGATCATCCTCAATCATCTGATGATGAAGATGACTCTGAAGATTCAGAAGGAACCAAGAAAAAGAAATCTTCCAAAAGAAAAAGAAAAGCTGCTGCTCCTCCTCTACCTAACCCTGACCATTATATTCCTTATTACACCTTAAAAGGAATAGATCCCAAGTCAAAAGAATATCAGCACTGGATGGGATTCTCCAAAAATCAGCAAAAACAAAGAAAGAAATCTAAAAGATATGACAGTCCAGCTCCTAAATTGAATTCTAAAGGACCTCCTCCTCCTCCTCCTAGTGCAGGAGCATCTGGAAATGTTGTCAGTCCCTCTGCTCCTCCTTCTAGATTCACTTCTTCCCAATCTTTTCAAAGGAAAGGAAATTAAAGCTACCATGGCAAGTCTCAATCTAGACATAAGAGACAGGAAGCTGAGTTACAAGAACAAGTGAAAGAGGTATTTTACCTAAAGCCAACCTTTTCTCCTCCTCCTTCACCCAAGAAAAGGACATCACCAGATAAAGAAAGCAAAATTATATCTTCCAGAGAATCTGATCAGAAAAGGAAAATAGATGCAAAAGGTAAAAGAGTTATATACTCAGAGAAATCAAGTAAAAGATATGCTGAATTTGCTCCTCCAACATCTTTAGTTATTCAAGAAAAGAAAGATCCAGCTACAAGCATGTTAGAACATTCTACTAAATTCAGAACTGTAAATCCTCTAAATCCAGCTGATAAAAATGAGTATGAAAGCTTAGAGCTTAATCCTGTCTTCAGGATGGCCAGATTCCTTGAATTGGTTGGATCAGCTCAGATTAGAAAAGCCAGAGCTGAAGGAAAAGATGTTAAAGGCTTAACTACTATGTCCAAATTAAGAAAGAGAGAACTTGATAGATTCCAGGTAAGACCTGAAGTTTTTGATGCTACCAAATATATGGAAAAATATCCAGAAGCAGTTGTTCCAAGAGCAGGAGAAACCAAAGTTATTGGAGAGCAAGATCTGAAGACATCAAAGAAGGAAGTTCTTGATCCTCTCAGAAAAATCTCTTTTATTCCTGACTCTTCTATCTCTAAACCAGATTCTGATGCTGCTTAAGTTTATTGTCAATCTGTTTATGTTAACTGTTTGATTGATGCATTTGATGCTTAAATGTTTCTTTCCTGTATTATATTTATTTCCTATAGTTTGTTTGTTTTGTTTTGTTTTGAGAGACTTAACTCAAATAGGGGGAGATTGTTGGTACCCTAGATTGGATTTGAGTTTAGTCTGCTCTTTTAGTTTCTTGACCCAAGATTTATCTATGGTCAAAGGTTAGCTAATAGGTTAGATTCCCTTAGTTGTAGAATTGCTTATCCAGATGAAAATTTGGTTATCGTTTTTGGTTCGACTATAGTCGAACGCCGCTCGACCATCGTCTATCGACTGGTCGACGATCGTCTATAAGTTGGTCGACGTTCGTCTGTCAGCAGATCGTCTATCTCTGAGTTAGTTCAACTCTTGTTAGCTCGACATTCTGTGGTATCTGCCTTGTCGATCGTCGAACCCCGCTCGAGTTCTTTTGACCAGACAGATCTCTTGATAGTTTAACTATCTGCTTGGATAGTTCAACTATCTGATAGTTCGACTATCTGTTTGATAGGTCGACTATCTGTTGTGTTTGATAGTTCGACTATCTGTTTGATAGGTCGACTATCTGCTTTTCTTAATAGTTCGACTATCTGCTTGGATAGTTCAACAATCTGATAGTTCGACTATCTGTTTGATAGGTCTACTATCTGTCCTCTTTGATAGTTCAACTATCTATTTGATAGGTCGATTATCTATTTGTCTTTGATAGTTCGACTATCTGATTGATAGGTCGACTATCTGTTTTGCTTGATAGCTCGACTATCTATCTTGATAGGTCGACTATCTGATAGCTCGACTATCTGTTCTGATAGGTCGACTATCTGCTATGGTAGTTAGACTATCTTCTTTGATAGTTCGACTATCTGTGTCGTTCGACTATCTGTTCTGATAGGTCGACGATCTCCGTGCTTCGATCGACGATCTCCGAAGGTCGTTCGACGTCTTTTTGTCTGCCATTAGTAAAGTTATATTATTTATTTCTTATCTGCTTGGCATATATTATTAAAGTATATTTCATTGATGTTATGCTATTATTTCCAGGCAATCTTTGCTCCATTCTTTATGCATAAGTCAATCTTTATCTGACAAAGTGGTTTGTCTTATTAGTTGAAATATATTTTCTGCTTTATCTGCTAGGCTATCCTTTATTGCCGTTAGACTCAGAAAGTCTTCTCTGGCCGTAAAGAGCTCTTTCTGATGTGACTTTTTCTAGCACTCTTTTATCAGATTGGATATGCAGCTTCTTAGAAAGCTTTATCCCCTTATAGCATGTCTGCCTGCAGGATATATTTTTGCTTTATGCTTTTTGCAGCCCAATTTGCAGATTTCAGAAGAAGACAATGTTCAAACTCAGATTAGAGCCGTTGCAAAGGCTCATATATAAAGTGTCTTCTAAAGACAGAGAAGGAGATACACAGACATACAACTCAAAATACAAGAAGTTTTTACTCTCAGCAGCATAGAGATCTACAGCTCTCAGAAATTCACATTAAACTGAGAAGATCAAATGTCTTTAGCATTCTTCTTCATCCAGAGTTCATCCTGCTCACAGGAAGACATTCACTCAGAGGCTTTTAGAAGAAGAAGATGAAGAAAGGAAGTTGATTGAAGAAGAACAACTCATTTCAATCAAGAGTCTTCTTCAAGCTTCTCCTTCAGAACTCCAAGATAGTTCTTTGTCTCAAGTTCAGAAGTGTTCCTGCACCCTGAAGCAAGACTTCTTACTGGATATTCTCTAAGCCAGGGGGAGCCTTGATTCTTTAGAGCTTTCTAGCTCTGTGCAATCCACTAGCTTCTCTAATTTGTTTTAACAATAGAGAAGAAACCTTAACTCTCTCAACGTCTTGTATAAAGGGTTATTACTCCCTTCAAAAGTAAACCTTGGTGGCAGGGAACCTGATCGAAAACCTGTGTTGGATTTTGAGCTCCTGATCAAAAGCTCAAAGGGTCTATTTGATCTACCTAAAGCAGATCAGTTGGTGGCAGGGCACCTGAACAAAAACCTATAGTGGATTCCTACCAGGGTGGTAGAAGAGTGGACGTACCTATTTAGAGGGAACCACTATAAAATTTCTTGTGTCGTCTGTGCTGCTTATTTAATTCATTACACTGTGGCTGTGAGTAGAAATAACTAGAATTGCTAGGTGCTGTGTTAAGACCAAAGCTTAACTGTAATTACAGTTAGCTTTCTCCAGTGCACTTCACTATGTGTTAGGCTCTAGGGTTATCAATTTCTATAAACTCATTCCGCAAATTAACTCTAAGGGAGTTGAGTAGGGTGTCATAATTTTTGAATACTCTATTCACCCCCCCTCTAGAGTTGTATCTATCCTTACCTTCAACTTGTCTGAAGAATGTTACAAATCCCAATACATAAAAAAAATATTTCGTACTCGAAATTTAAGTTAGGCCTACGGGGTTTCAAGTATGATAAATAAAATGTAACATTCCGAGAGGTTGTAATTAATACCTGAATGAAAAGCACCGGGTATTTTTGTTGCATCAAATCCTGTGGTTCCCATGTGTGCTCCTCTTGCCCATGATTCCTCCACAAGACCTTGACCAATGGGACCTTCTTGCATCGAAATACTCGCATTACAGTATCGTCTATCCGGACTGGCTCGAAGTGCACCGATCGATCAGAAGCTATATGTCCATCTATAGTCGCAATCTGCTACTCCGGCCGAAGTAGAGCTCTCCTCACGGAGGAGACGCGAAATATGTCGTGCAAACTCGCTAGCTCTAGCGGGAGATCCAGTCTATAAGCCAAGGGGCCGATTCGTTCCAGGATCCTATAAGGCCCTGGGCAGTCCAATTTGGCGAAGTGCTAAACCACACTTGCCGAGACAACGTATTGGCGTCGGTGGATCGACCCTCCAACACTGAAGATCCAGCACCTTAGAAATTATGCACATGCAATCTTGATGTATCCACCATCGAGCCAAAGCTCCTCAGACTAACACGTCCATCAAAACCAATAACCGAGAAAAATCTCCCCGGACTATCTCGTCCGTCATAATTATCTACCGAGACATCGGCTCGTCAGACTATTCCGTCCGTCACCAAAACCACCGATCCTACCGCCCGTGTTACCCAACATAACTTCCCGAGATACCGGGGTGTGTGAAAGTGAACCCCTATTTATACTAGTTACTCTTAAACATTGATTATTCTTATAGCTTACGATAACTTTGGACTGCCCCGGGCATTCCCCGTGAAGGGCTCTTGAGGGCACTAGAAACTATGATGGGTTGAAGCCCAGAGCTCCCTTTTGTAAGACACATAATGTTATTAATCACTACCCGATTCCCGATCCCTTTTAATATTACTCTAGATCAAACCCTACTGTGTTTTGACCCTCTCTCTCTCCATAGGAAAGATGATCTTTCGTCGTTCCCGAGCATTACCTAATCGTAGTCAACCCCACATTCTACTCATCCCAACTTCCAATGATGAACTCAATTTCATTTTACCCAAACCAGCAAACTATTAACCCCAAGCCATATGCCCAACTCAAATGCAATCACATTTTTCTGTAGTTTTATTATATGCAAACCAACCTATACTATATGTTATACATGATAGGAGGTACTCCAAATTTTCATGAAAATGCCCTAAGATATTAAATGAAGTTCTATCATGACATTTTTGGCCTAAATCCAGGAACATATAATTTTCTTTACTAATTCGGTATTTAATGAATTTTTCACAAAGTTAGGTCATGGGTAATTTGAACATGAAGTATAATATTTTCTCAAGTAATGGCCACCCAAAAACAATGAACACTAGATAACAGAGGAATAACAATAAATAACAAATTTAATGGTTTTCCAAAAATGATATGGCCTCAAATAAATTAATCCAATAATAAGCCATTAATTATGGGCAAAGAAGAAAATACTAAAGTTAATGATCAGAAAATTGTATAAAAATTACTGAATCTCTAGGATGACCAGAAAGGGCCTCTGACCAAAATTCATATTTTATTTAGCTTACTAAGTACCAAAGTAAATTCAATTACTTTTACTTAGAAAACAACAACTTTTGAAACAACCCCTACAGTTATACTTCCAAAAATTCCATAAAAATTCACAGAGCTTTAAAATGTCAATGAATGTCTACTTATCAAATTTCATTAGTTCCATTGAGTGGTTTGTTCAAAAGAAATATCTAAGTAGAAGGTGCAACTTGAGGGGTTGTGAATAAAGTACCCCATTTAATGATCTAAAATTCATATTCAAAATTCCTAAGGCTTGATATAGTCTTAAAACATAGCTTGACTAAATATCATCCAAACCCAAGGTTAGGTAGTCACATAATAAAATTCTTCAAGAAAACTTATGATAGTGCACTTTTCAAAGGAACCCACTTGTAATCACATCCAAACCATATGTAGTATATTTCAGTGGATAATATGGTTATAAAAATGACCTCTACCAAAATGTCATGCAATTCCAAGGTCATATGAGCCACTAGACATTCCCTAAGGTGTATGGACCCAAAAACTTACCCTGTGTTTTAAGTTGTGTGCATGTGTCCAAATCCTATCATATCCATCCCTAGGACTTATCATCACCCTAGGATCACATGGACTAAACACCAAGTCCATATAAGGGCATTTCACCCTATGCCCTTCACAAATCCCCAAAGTCCGACCTTAGGGTTTGAACTTGGTTTCTAGGAAAAATATACCCCAATCCACCCCAAATTCCTTGTGAGGGTGTCTAGCATCATACCAAACTAATGGCCCAAGTTTCAGCCTCTGTTGAGGTTATTTGACCACTCAAACCAACAAGGAACACTTTAACCTAAATACCCCCCTTTAGGCCAAGTCTAGGGTTTACAAAAATTCAACCCAATTCCTCTGCAAATTAGATGAAATTTTATCCAGAGCCTTATGATGACCCCAAGGACCACTCACCAAAATTTGGGAGGGTTTTGATGTCATTTGGTTCCCTAATTAAATTACCCTAGGATTATTAAATTATTTCAAAAACTATAGAAAAATTATCTTCAAAAATTCCAATTTTTGGACATGACATAGGTATTCATAAGATTGACTACCTGTCCAAATTTCAGATCATTTTGACATGTGGTGAAGTGGGGGTACACATTTAAATCTATGAGTACTCCTAGGTATAGACCCGACCAAAATTAGTGCCCTGGTCAAACCAGATATCCAAATTGGTTCAAATAAATTTTATAATAAACTAGACATCCAGACCTACAAACTTTAAGTTGTCCATTTTCTTTGTACCATCCTCTAGGTATTTTTAATGAATAGAAACATTAACTGTATAATCTGTGGTAGAAATTCACATGAAATGAAATATTTAATCCTAAGATTAAAAATAAAGCTACACGAATCTTATCACAAAACGATGGCATTTGGTCATCATCAAGATCCAACCGACGGCAAGGATTCATTCCTCCTGGAGCTTATTCCATCCCCATTTCCCGGCCACCGAACCACCTCCCTGGTCGGCCACCTCCACAACCACCTTCGTCGAGGTTGTGGCTATCGTCAGGCGGCGGCACAACCGTCGGAGTGGCAGATTCCGCCGATCCCACAACCATGTTTTTCTCGGAAAAACCCGGAAAAAGAAGGCTTTGATCTGGCTTAATTGAGCTCGATTCTCAATCTGAATGAATCCTAGGATCAATCCATAGAAGAAGGAGAAAGGGAGGACCTGAGTTCCGGCCTGTGAGCGTGTGACGTGCCTCCTTGCCATTTCCGGCCACCAATTTGGGATTTTCTGCAACCTCCATACCAACAATAAGGAAATTGAAATTGGAACGGGGGAAACGCCTACTATTGTTCTTGTGATGGTTCTTGAAGAAGTAATTGGGGAGAGGAGTCTTGTAACTCCCCAATTCAACAAAGCACCATTAATGGCCATTACCCTAACTTTTTGTTTCAGCCAAATTGAGTGGGCTGAACCACCCCACTGGCCAGCCACCTCCTTGAAACTCTTCCCCAGCCTCCAAGGAGTAAAAGCCCCATCAAAGAGAGGGGTTATGAAACCACCATAGAAATGATGGCCATTAAGCCCCCATTTTCTCTCTCCTCCAAAGTGGGTAACTCCTTCCACTCTCTCCTAATCATCACTCTCTGAATTAGGTGGGCCCAAAATGTGTCTCTCCACTCCTTAGACTACTGGGCCAGACCACTTGGGCTTAGCCCACTTAAATTGGGCTAGGTTAACCTAAGTTGACCACTTTGACTCTTGAATTGACTTTGGTCAACATGACCATTTGGATTGACCCCAAGGGGTCCTTGGAGACCCCTTTGCTTCCCCTAAGGTCTAAGAAGGGTTGTGTAGGGTTGACTTAGCACCTTGGTGGTAACTTGCCCCATAGTGCACTTTGACCACTTTAGGGCTAGGGTTGATTTGGGTCAATTCGGCCTCTAAGGTTGACCCAAATGGGTCTTTGGTGACCCATTGATTCACCTTCGGTCTTGGAATACCTAGGTAGGGTTGGTTGGGAACTTTAGGGGCACATTGCCCTTAGTTAGGGCACCTTGCCCAGTTTTGGACTGGGATGATCCTAGGTCAACTTGGCCACCCTGGGTTGACTCCAATGAACCCTTAAGGCTCTAATGGACCTTCCAATAAGTTGGTTAGGTTGTTGTGGGGTTTTGGAGTTATGGTGAAGCCCCATGATCATCCTAAACTAGTGTTTAGAAAGCTACTTTTTGCGGACCATAGTGATCTCACCTACATTCCTAGGTCCACTTGGTCTTCTTGGGCTTCCTTGGGTTATGTCATGACCTAGTCATGACATAACCATTCCTAGCTGTCTAGTTGTCTGAGCGATGTTATAAATCCCAATACATAAACAAGAAATTTCGTACTCGAAATTTAGTTTAGGCCTATGGGGTTTCAAGTATGTGAAATAAAATGTAACATCCTGATTGGTTGTAATGAAAACCCGACTTAAAAGCTCTTGGTACTTTTGTTGTATCAAATCCTGTGGTTCCCATTTGTGCTCCTCTTGCCCATAATTCCTCCACAAGACCTTAACAAACGAGACCTTCTTGCGTCACAAGACTAGAATCCCAGTATCGTCAATCCGGACTGGCTCCAAGGGCATCGATCGATCAGAATCTATAGGCCCATCTGTAGTCGTAATCTGCTGTTTCGGTCGAAGTAGAGCTCTCCTTAGGGAGGAGACGTGAAATATGTACTGCAAACCCGCTAGCTCTGGCGGCAGCTCCTGTCTATAAGCCATGGGGTTGATGCATTCAAGGATGCTGTAAGGCCCTGGGCAGTCAAATTTGGTGAAGTGCTAAACCACACTTGTAGAGTCAACGTATTGGTGTCGGTGCATCGACCCTCCAACACCGAAGACCCACAACCTTAGAAATTATGCACATGCAATCTTGATTTATCCACCACCGAGCAAAAGCTCCCCGGACTGACTTGTCTGTCACAATAAATGACCGAGCAAAAACTCCCCGGACAATCCCATCCGTCACAATAATCTACCGAGCCATCGGCTTGCCAGACTATCCCGTCCGTCACCAAAATCACTGAGCCTACCTCCCGTGTGACCCAACTAAACTTTCCGAGACACCGGGGTGAGTGAAAGTGAACTCCTAGTTATATTAGTTACTCTTAAACATTTGATTATTCTTACGGCTTACGTTAACCTTGGACTGCTCAGGGCATTCTCCATGAAGGGCTCTCGAGGGCACAAGGAACTATGATGGGCTGAAGCGCAAAGCTCCCTTTGGTAAGGAACTTACTGTTATTGATTAATACCCGATTCCCGATCTCTTTTAATATTACTCTGGATCAGATTCTAGTGTGTTTTGACCCTCTCTCTCTCCATAGGAAAGACGATCTTTCGTCAATCCCAAGCACCACCTAATCCTAGTCAACCCAACATTCTACTCATCCCAACTTCCAATGATGAACTCAATTTCTTTTTACCCAAACCAGCAAACTCTTAACCCCATGCCATATGCCCAACTCAAATGCTATCACATTTTCTGTAGTTTTATTTTATGCAGACCAACCTATACTATATGCTGTACATGATAGGACGTACTCCAAATTTTCATCCAAATGCCCTAATATATTTAATGGGGGTATATCATGACATGATTGACATAAATCCAGAAACCTATAATTTTCGTAATTAATTTGGTATTTAATTAATTTTTCCCAAAGTTAGGCCATGGGTAATTTTAACATGAAGTATAATATTTTCTCAAGTAATGGCCAACCAAAAAATATGAACACTAGATAACAGAGGAATAATAGTAAATACAAAATTGCATTATTTTCCAAAATATATATGGCATCTCATTAATTAATCCAATAATAAGTCATTAATTATGGGTAAAGAAGAAAGTACTAAAGTTAATAATCATAAAATTATATAAGAATTACTGAATATCAAGGATGGCGAGAAAGGGCCAATGACCAAAAATCATATTTTATTAACATTACTAAGTATAAAAATAAATTTAATTACTTTTACTTAGAAAATAGCACCTTGTGAAACAACCCCTATAGATATACTTTCAAAAATTCCATACAAATTCACAGAGTTTTAAAAGGTCAATAAAGCTCTACTTACCAAATTTTATAAGTTTCTATTCAGTGGTTTGTTAAAAAGAAATATCTAAGTAGAAGGTACAACTTGATGGGTTGTGAAT
Organism: Platanthera zijinensis; assembly: GCA_039513925.1. NCBI lineage: Eukaryota > Viridiplantae > Streptophyta > Magnoliopsida > Asparagales > Orchidaceae > Platanthera > Platanthera zijinensis. Next base: position 128,930,879 of record CM077096.1, read on the forward strand.
GAAGTACCCCATTTAATGATCTAAAATTCATATTAAAAATTCCTAAGGCTTGCTATAGTCTTAAAAAATAGCTTGACTAAATATCATCCAAACCCAAAGTTAGGAAGTCACATAATAAAATTCATCAAGACAACTTATGATAGTGCACTTTTCAAAGGAACCCAATTGTAATCTCATCCAAACCATATGTAGTATATTTCAGTGGATAATATGTTTATGAAAATGACCTCTAGAAAAATGTCATGCAATTCCAAGGTCATATGAGACACTAGACATTCCCTAAGGTGTATGGACCCCAAAACATACCCTATGATTTAAGTGGTGTGCATGTGTCCAAATCCCACCATATCCCTCCCTATGGCTTATCACAACCCCAGGATAACATGGACTAAAAACCAAGTCCATACAAGGGCATTTCACCCCATGCCCTTCACAAATCCCCAAAGTCCAACCTTAGAGTTTGAACATGGGTCCTAGGGCAAATCTACCCCAATCCACCCTAAATTGCATGTGAGGGTGTCTAGCATCATACCAAACTAATGGCCCAAGTTTTAGCCTCTATTAAAGTGATTTGACCACTCAAACCCACTAGGAACACTTTAACCTAAATACCTCCCTTTAGGCCAAGTCTAGTGTTTATAAAAATTCAAACCAAATCATCTCTAAATGAGAGAAAATTTTACCCAGAGCCTTATGACGACCCCAAGGACCAATCAAAAAAATTTTGGAGGGTTTTGAGGTCATTAGGTCCCCTAATTAAATTACACTAGGATTATTAAAATATTTCAAAAAAAATTGATCAATTATCTGCAAAAAAATCCATTTTTGGACACGACCTAGGTATTGGTAAGATTGACTCCCTGTCCAAATTTAAGATCATTTGGACATGTGGTGAAGTTGGACACACATTTTAATCTCCGACTAGTCATAGGTATAGACCCCGCCAAAATGATTGCCCTGGTCAAACCAAATATCTAAATTGGTTCAAATAAATTTTAAAATAAACTAGACATCCAGAAATACAAACTTTATGTTGACTATTTTCTCTGTACCGGCCTCTAGGTATTTTTAATAAATAGAAACACTAATTGTATAATCTGTGACAAAAAATCACATGAAATGAAATATTTAATCCTAGGATTAAAAATAAAGCAGCATGAATCTTGGAGCAAAATGACGGCATCTGGTCATCTTCAAGCTCTAGCCGACTCCCAGGATTCATTCTTCCTGGAGCTTATTCCATCCCCATTTCACGGCCACCCGACCACCTCCCTGGCCGGCAACCGCCACCACCTCCTCCGTCGAGGTGGTGGCTATCGCCAGGCGGCGACACGACCGCCGGAGGGGAGGATTCCGGCGATCCTGCCACCATGTTTTTCTCGAAAAAAACCCGGAAAATAAAGGCTTTGATCGTGCTCAATTTAGCCCGATTCTCAATCTAAATGAATCATTGGATCTACCCATAGAAGAAAGAGCAAGGGAGGATCAGAGTTGCAGCCAGTGAGTGGGTGACGTGCCTCCTTACCATTTCTGGCCGCAAATTTGGGCTTTAATGCAACCTCCACAACAACAGAAATGATATTTAAATTGAAACGGGGTAAACGCCTGCTCTTGTCCTTGTGAAGGTTCTTGAAGAAGGAATTGGGGAGAGGAGGCTTGTAACTCCCTAATTCATCAAAGCACCATTAATGGCCATTAACCTAATTTTCGGTTTCAACAAAATTGAAGGGGCTGAGCCACCCGACTAGCCGACCACCTCCTGAAAACTCTTCCCCTGCCTCAAAGGAGTAAAAGCCCCATTAAAGTGAGGGGTTATGAAACCTTTATGGCCATGATGGCCATTAAGCCCCCATTTTCTCTCTCCTCCAAAGTTGGTAACTCCTTCCTCTATCTCCTAGTCATCACTCTCTGAATTTGGTGGGCCGAAAATGTTTCTCTCCACTCCTTAGACTAATGGGCCACACCACTTGGGCTTAGCCCACTTGAATTGGGCTAGGTTAACCTAAGTTAATCGCTTTGACCCATAAGATGACTTTGGTCAACATGACCATTTGAGTAGACCTAAAGTGGACATTGGTGACCCCTTGGCTTCCACTAAGATTTAGGAAGGGTTGTGTAGGGTTGACTTGGCACCTTGGTGGTCACTTGCCCCTTAGTTAGGGCACTTTGACAACTTTAGGGTTAGGGTTGACTTGGGTCAATTTAGCCTCAAAGGTTGACCCAAATGGGTCATTGGTGACCCATTGACTTCACCTTAGGTCTTAGAAGACCGAGATAGTGTTGGTTGGGCACATTAGGGGCACATTGCACTTAGTTAGGGCACCTTGCCCAGTTTAGGACTAGGATAATCCTAGGTCAACTTGGCCACCCTCGATTGACTCTAATGAACCCTTAGGGCTCTAATGGACCTTCTAATAGGTTGGTGAGGTTGTGGTGGGGTCTTGGAGTCATGGTGAAGCCCCATGATCATCCTAAACTAGTGTTTAGAATCCTATTATTTGCATACCATAGTGATCTCACCAACATTCCAAGGTCCACTTGATCTTCTTGGGCTTCCTTGGGTTTTGTCATGACCCAGTCATGACAAAACCATTACTAGGGGTCTAGTTGTCTGTACGATGTTACAATGGAAAAGGCTAATTAGTTACAGATGTATGATGAGCGTCTGATCCTTGAATTGGAGTGCTTAGACATTTCTTGTGTTGACAAGAATGTCACTGCAAATGCGTGCCTGAACTGGACAGAGGTTCAATATGACCACGCAGATGAGGTTTGGCGAGCAATGGAATTCGATGAGAGTTAAAAATGCTATGCATTGGATGCGTCAAATTCCTAATTCTCCTTGGATGATGGCCTTTAGCAAAGATGGTCTTTTGTGCATTCCGGATGTGGGTAAACTACGTGCAGAGTTGATGTGTGAAGCACATTTTACAAAGTATTCAATTCACCCAGGGAGCACGAAAATGTACAAGGACATGAAGAAGGTGTTCTGGAGGCCAGGTTTAAATAAAGACATAGCCCATTATGTGGCAAAATATCAAACATCTGCCTTAGTGAAAGCTGAACACCAGAAACCTTTAGGTTTCCTAAAGTTGTTGCCAAACCCGGTATGGAAGTTCAATGACATTTCTATGGATTTGTACATGGACTGCCGAGATTATAGAGCAGAAACAATGCCATGTGGGTGTTCGTTGACCGGCTGACAAAAGTGTCACACTTCATACCTAACTAGAGGAAGATTCAGTTGAAAATTTGGCACAGGTATATATATATAATGTAGTACGATTGCACGGTGTACCCCATAGTATCGTCAGTGACTAAGATGGACGCTTTACTTCAGGTTATTGTAGGCTAAACCACCAACTATTAGGTACCAAGTTAACATTCAGTATGGCCTTTCATCCTCAAATGGATGGTCAGACCGAGAGCACCAATAGAACAATGAAGGATGTGCTCCGTATGTGTGCCCTTGATTTCGGGAAGAGGTGGGAGGATCATCTCTATATAATTAAGATTGTCGATAATAATAACAATCAAGCTATCATTCAGTTGGCGCCTTTGAGGCTTTATATGGTAGGAACTGACATACACCTTTAGCTTGGGCGGAGATAGGCGAGTCAGTTATATAGGCGTAAGGAGGTCGAAGATGTTAATTCCACGATATGCTCTATTCGAGAGATACTATTGGTAGCTCAAGATAAGAAAGAAAAATACTACATTGCCAAGCACCGAATGTGGAGTTTGTGGATGGTGAGTGAGTGCACTTGAAGATCAAGCAATTCAAAGGCGTGTCCAGGATTCGACGCTTGAAAAAGTCGAGTCGGAGGTATCGTGGTCAGTTTGAAGTGGTTGAACGAGTTGAATAAGCTGCCTATCGATTTGCACTGTCGGTAGAATAAAGTCATTTGCACAATGTCTTTCACATATCGGTACTATGCAAAGATGTAAAAGAACCAGATCGAGTGATTGTTGCTGATCAAGTATCGGTCGATAGTCGGCTAAGGATGAAAGTTTGGCCCATTCTAATCGAGGATAACGAGATGAAGCAACAGCGAAACAAGACAATCGGGATAGTCAAAGTCCGGTGGGATAATTATGGTCGTAAAGAGCTGAAATGGGAGCGTGATCAAACCTTGCACGAGGAATACACCGAGTTGTTTGTAAAATAATGTTGTAACATTGTTTTGTGTGAAAAGACAATATATTGTAACATATAAGTTTCTATTTTTCTCTTATAAATAAATAAAATTTTGGGACAAAATTTCTGTAAGGAGGGGAGGGTTGTAATACACCAAAATGACAGCAGAACCTTTGGTGATATCACCAGCTTACAGTGGGTATCGCCGACGGTTATAGCGAGAACACTCATCGCCATGAAGTGTTAACACATTATACTCGACGCCAAGGAGTATTGAGTGAGAAATGGCGTGCCGAAGGTGGATATTTCCCGGTGATAGCAGTAGACTCAACATCATGAAGCGTTGATTGAGTTGTCATGTGGAGACAATAGATATCGCTAGGCAATAATGCTACGTCTTCTAGACACGTGTCGAATGGCCAGTAGGCGACCAATGAGTAGTGGTTGACTGGGGTCAAAACACCTATCAACGCTACCGCCCAGGCGAGATCGAATATCGCCTGGTGATAGTGCTAATGTTGACTATCGAGCTAAAATCGTGTCCTTTTCTTCCTTTTGATGAAATGATCTTGTGGCTGGGATTAATCTCAAGACCACTTATGTAGAGGAGTAGAGGAATGAGAATTCAGTCTCTTCTTATCACTCTCTCTCCTTCTTTCATCCATGTTCTTCAGATAAAGATCTAAGGGTTGGAGCTAAGGGTTGGCGCTTAGCTTGAATAGCATGGTGAAGGACATCCAGTAGACATAAGCAAGATCTGAGGCTTGGTCTACGAAGAGGAAAGCGCAGAGCTCCTTTCCAACTGGACAAAAAATTGATCATGGATTGAAAGAAAACTACAAGGGTAACGATCTTCCTTCTTGGACAAGTGAAGTCCTTCTTTTGGCATATGCATGGTGATGGATCCCTAGTTGGATTTGGGCTAGGTTCACTAAATTAGGTTTTGTCGGACCCACATTTTATAGCCAGGGTCAAGTCTAAGAGTCCTAGAGTTTAGGATAGTCATTAGGTTCAACCTTCATGGACTAGCCACCAGAGGACATCAGTAGTCTCAAGACATAGAAGAATTAGAGAACAGAATGACCAGTTCGAAGTTCTTCAAACTCAGCTCGATGATCGTCGATCTCAGATCGACGAACTCAGAGTTATTTCTCTAAGCTGAGCTTGACGATATTCAAGCTCAGGTCGACGATCGATTCTTTCAGATAGATTCTATGCTCGACGAACTCAGAGCGAAGATTTGGCAAGTTATTCTCAGTATGTAGTTCGCAGAGCTCTAGTCGAAGAACAGGAATTCTCAGGTCGACGAACTTGGAACTTCAGTCGACAAATTCCGTTCAGAGGTTGACGATTTCGTTCCCGAGCTAGAATTAGAAGTTTTCCTCTCTTCTGTCCCTTACTTTCTATATTATTTAGATGTAATATTCCTAAGTAATTAATGCTCATATTCACTTGATTATAGTAGTTATTGGTTGCATTAATTATGGTATTCATCAGGATAATTACTTGCTTATTTTATAAGGGATAGTTGGGGAAACTCATTCAAGTCAATATTCTAGCCGTTTCTTTCTCCAGATCATTCAGGAATTAATGCAAGCAATTTAAATTTCAAAGGAGAAATTATTACTGCAGCATATAAAAGAGTTTTTCTCTTTCTAGTCGAGAGACACTCAGCCAGACATCCAAACATACTGAGTCAGACATTTAAGAAGAAAAGATACATCACACAAGAATATACAGAGAGACACACACTGAACATTCAGAACTCTTTCAGTGAAGAAAACATTCTGTTTTCCTCCTTGTCCATTCTGAAGACTGAAGAAGAACATCCATCACTATCAAAAGTTATCTTCAACCTTCTCCTCCAGGAACATTCAAGTACAACTCATCTTGATTCAGTCAGAAAGTTCCAGGATTATTTTCAGACAAGGCTGAAGACCTACACCCAGAGCAAGGCTCCATATTTATGAGTCAACATCATTTCAAAAAGAGACTTGACACAACCAAATCCACTTAACTTCTCTATTGATAAGATAAAATAGAAGACCCCATCACATCTCTCTCACCTTCTGTAAAAAGGGTTTATTAACTTTCTTCAGAAGTTTATTCTTTGTTTTTGGGCACCTCATCAAAAGCATAAAGGGTTTTGAGATTTCGTAGGAAATTTATCTTGTGGTGGTAGTCACCTGATCAAAATCCTGATAGTGGATTCCTTCCAGGGTGGTAGAAGAGTGGATGTACCCAGTTGGGGAACCACTATAAATTTCTTGTGTTGTGTGGTTGTTTTCAATTTCTTTCTGTTCTTGTTGTGCTATGAGAGATAGACAGATAGATAAATTAGTTTAACATATTTTTATTTCTTTCTATATTATTATTGGTATCACCTATTTTATACTCTAAAAAAATTTAAAATAGGTAAAGTTTTAATTACTCTATTCACCCCTCTCCCCCCTCTAGAGTAAATCAAGTCTAACCCCCATCTTTCAATTGGTATCAGATGGTGTGTTTTCTTTGGTTATACAAGTTAACACTTGAACCAAGATCCTTGTTAGATCAGATTTCCTCTTTTACTAGTTATACTATTATCACAAACTGGCACAGAACAAAGACTATGCCGGAACCAGACCTCCAGTTTACACCTTAAATAAGTTTGCTATCTGTAAGGAAAGAATCAATTTATATATGAACACTATTGATGAGGACATCTTTAATTCTATTTTGACAGGACCACAAGTTCTAGTGGCAACAACTACTACTAGTTCCAACACACATGCTGTTCCACAACCTAAGTGGATATATACATTGAAAGAGGCCAAAATAGTTGATGCAAAGGCCATAAATATTCTGCTCAGAATATGTCTGATGATATTTTCCAAAAGGTGTCTGAATTCACATCAGCCAAGGAAATATGGGACTCACTTAACCAAATTTGTGCTTGTTCAGCTTAAGAGATAAAGGATAGGAGATCCAACCTCATCTCACAATATGAGAACTTTAAGAAGGATGAATCAGAGTCTGTTGGTGGCATGTACAACAGACTGAGCTCAATAATCAATAAGCTGAAAACATTAGACAAATACATCACCCTTACTGAAGTAAATGATAAAATCCTCCTGTGCTTCCCTAGCTCATGGGATTCAAGAATCTGGCCTCTTAAGGAAGCCAGAAGTCTAAATGAGATTTCAACAGAATCTCTACTTGGAAAGCTCAAGTCTTATGAGCAATTGAAAAAGTCCAGGGAGGCTGCAAAACTAAAGACTCCTTCATCAGACAGAAAGGAGCAAAGTATTGCATTAAAAGAAAATGAAGAATCAGAAGTCCCAACAGTCAATGAAGAATTCTTGAGTCTCTTAGCCAACAGATTTTACAAGATGGGCAATAGGGATTTTAGAAGAAAGTCATCAAGACACGATGACAAACCTAGGTATGACAAAACACTAACTAAAGAAGTTGTCTGTTTTGGCTGTAGGAAGCCTAGAAATTTCATCTCAGAGTGTCCAGAGAACCAAAAGAAGGAGAGAAGAAGAGAAAAAGAAATAAGAAAACAACACTACAACAAACCCTCCTCCAGCAAGCACAAAAGGAAGGAGAAAGGTTTTGTAGCTGAGACATGGAGTGAAACTGAAGATGAATCTTCATCCTTTAGCTCTAGTGATGATGAAGAGGAAGCAAAGGCAAAGGAAATATGCATGATGGCCATTGATGCATCAAGCACACATTCTAAAGCAGACTAATCAGACACTGAAGAACCTTTATCTGAAAATTATAAGCTATTATCTTATTTTTATTTTAATTCAAAAAATTCTAGAACAGAATTCAAATCATTGTGCATTGATTTACTAAATTGTGAAAAAGAGATTAAGCAACTAAGAGAGAAATTAAATGAACAAGAAAACCTACTTTCAAAAAATAATAAGTTAAAGGATGAAATCACTCTAGTTAATGAACAAATCATTAAATTAAAGACTGAATTATCTGAGGCTATGCAACTTGATGAATCCCTGAATGGGAAAAGTATCAAGCTGATGAACATCACAAGAACAGTGAATGCCGGACTCAATGGCAAGCTGAGCTTAGGTGCTTCATCAAGCCAACCCCCATATATTCAGAAGAACATATTAACAATCCCTGAATGGGAGAAGTATCAACCTAAATGTTCATACATTTCCAGCTTTAGTTATGTAAATCAACAAGCACCCAAGGTAACCTTGGTCATGAATAGCTAATCTGATTTATTGTAGGTGAAAGACTATCCCACCATAGAACAACAATGGTATCAAGATAGTGACTGTTCAAAGCATATGACTGAAAACAAGGAGAACCTAATATATTATAAGTCAAAGCTAGGACCCAAAGTAATTTTTGGTGAATCCAATTGTGGCCAGACTGAAAGATATGGAGAGGTCAAGATTGGAGCAGTTACCATCAGGAAGGTTTCTAATGTAAATGGACTGAATCACAACCTTATATCCATAAGTCAGTTATGTGATGAAAGTTTTCAGGTATCATTTAACAAAACTTCATGTATTATTACATCAGTTGATTACCAAATAGTTTTAACTGGCACTAGAATAGGAAATATCTATATAGTTAATTTTAAGTCAGCTAAATCTTAAATATGCTTGTTTAACCAAACCAGTAATAATAATGATCTTTGACATAGGAGATTAGGACATGTAAACCTTAAAAATATTGCTCAACTATCTAGGACAACCTTGTTAGATGATTGCCTTCTGAGAGTGCTAAGTTGTTAGCCAAAATCACCTAGAGGGGGGGGGGGGGTGAATAGGTGAAATGCGTGTCAAATGCGGAATTAAAAAATGAACACAGCACACATCAAGCAATCACAGACGACAAGAGATTTATAGTGGTTCCCCAATCTTGGGTACGTCCACTTTCCTCACCGATCTAGCAAATCACTAGACTCAGCTACTCCACTATCTCGGATTGAAAACAATCCTACACCTCAGAACCACATTCCTACAAACTCGATCCAACTGGATCTACAGAACTCGGAAGAAAAAGCCTTCCTACAAATCTCGGAGAACAAAGCTCCTACAAAGTAAATTGTTTGAAAGGAAAAATACAAACAACAATATTCTCAGATCTGGATCTTGACAGTCTTCTTCTTTAAGAGCTTTGGCTTGATCTGAGTATGTTGAAGATGACTTGAGAGAGATCCACAAATCTGAAAAACCGAATCACCTCGATCGAGAAAATAAATCTGAAATCTTTGAGGCTCGGCGAGATCGAGTGATTAACTTTCGTCTGGATTGCTGGAGAATAAAAGTTGAAGGCAGCGATCGAAGATCGTCGATCCAGAGCTTCTTCCGTGAACGTCAATGGCGGCGGCGACGACGTGAGGAATTAGGGTTCACGGGTTTTCCTTTTTTTTCTCTTTCTTAAAATAAAATCTCTGTTCACTTGTGTTAGTCAAATCTGAGAGGACCTATTTATAGGTGGACTCCAACGGTCAGAAAATTAATTAGGGATGACACGTGGACCAATCAGAAATGATTAATTTGAAATACACTGCGAAATTGACTTAGAGAATTTCAGGAAAATTTAAACAGATATACTCGAGTCATAAAAGAAACATACTCGAGTATTAGATGGTATATACTCGAGTGGATAAGAAGGAGCATACTCGAGTATATGAAGATAAGCTACTCGAGTGATTCAAAGATCAGCACTCGAGTGAATTTAGAACTACTCGAGTATGAGAGTATATACTCGAGTAAAAATACTTAGAAAAATTTCTCAGATAAGAGAAGGAACTACTTGAGTAGAAGAGTTGGAGATACTCGAGTAAGAGAAGAATGAATTACTCGAGTATCTTGGAAAAGCTACTCGGGTAATTATTGAACTACTCGAGTATGAAAAACATCTACTCGAGTTCAGCGTCACTTACTCGAGTATATAGGGAACTACTCGAGTATGTAGACTTAGAATTATTCTGAGATGAGAAGCATAGATCTACTCGAGTATGAACATACCACTTACTCGAGTAACTAACCAACTACTCGAGTACAAGTTATCATCTACTCGAGTAAAACAGTCTACTCGAGTATGTAATCCAACTTACTCGAGTGCAGACCCACTTACTCGAGTATACAAGAGATGTACTCGAGTATGTGGACTTAGAGAAAATTCTGGATCTAAAAGCAGAAGGATTTACTCGAGTATAAGATATGACCTACTCGAGTGACTGACTATCTACTCGAGTATAAACATATCTACACGAGTACACAGAGTCTACACGAGTATGTCTAAGGATCTACTCGAGTACTAAGTCACTTACTCGAGTATATGAAGCAATCACTCAGCTGCAGAGAGTTCAGATTCTGATGAAGAAATGCCAACTGAAGATGAGGTATTGTCCTCTTACGACTTTACATCTGATGAATTTAAATCAGATTTTAAATCCTTATGTTTAGATTTAATTAGTTCTGAAAAAGAAATAAAAGAGCTTAGAAGTAAACTAGCTGAATCTGAATTAATCTCTAATGAAAACATTAGGTTAACAACAGAACTCTCTAATTCTAGTGAAGAAATAAAATTGTCCCTACTTCTTATTTTTTCAAGGGGAAGATCACGATTTTCGTGGGTCGCCTACTTTTTCAAAGTTCGCTTCTGGACTTAAAAAAAGTGCGGGGATTATGTAAATCCAAAAATCAGTGATCCCTTCCAAGGAAGCTAGCTTTCTAGTTGCGGCCTACTGCAAGTTCCCCTTGGTGGTCGCGGCCTATCACAGCTATCTTTGGGTCTGGCGGATAGACTTCTCTATCAGCTACAGCTGCGTGGCTAGGGCGGTCTCCCTAGTCTAACCTCCCAGGTCGCGCATCAGCCATTCGTTCTATAGGGGCTGCAGACTACTTCCATAATCCGCCTCTGCAGTCCTCGTGGGTAGGTCAGCTAACAGTGCAATGGTTCTCTCTACTCCAATAGGTGCGACTACCCATCTAGGCGGCGGACTCTCATTTCTATCAACCCAGACCGTTCGGTAACCACTTACTCAGTAGAATGCACGGTCTTCTCTTCAGCCCGATCCTGCAGGTCGCATGCCAAGCAAGGCTAACCGCCACTTTGCCAGGTGACAGGCGTCCAGGTCACCAACTAGCAAGGGCGACCTGCTCCTACTATCTACCTATAGTGTGCAGACTCGGTATCAGTCCGCATGAGGAAGAACTCGACTACAATACCGTCAACCAGCACAGCACCCAACGACCTGCTCCACTTGTCCGTCAATAGTGGATGGACTTGGTCTTAATCTTTCTGATGAAGGACTTGGCAGTAGGAACAATAACTCTTCACCAGACCACACAACAAAATGCGGATTTAACTCCAGCCCGACAGAAGGTGGCGAGCTCACTCTTCCAGCAAGGGTGATCTATTCTTTCTATTGGTTAGAAAGTATCGAACTGGCTCCATCCAGCAGTAGAGGCATACTCAACCTGTCTGCCGTGGGCTAGGCGGACTCAATATTAAGTCCTCCAGAAGCACTCATACTTCCCCAATGCCGGCTACTTCTCAGCAGTTGGCGACCTGCCTCTCTAGTATACAGTGTGTCGCGGATTGAATTGTAACTCACCTCCCTACCGGGGGTAATGGTACCTGGACCGTTTCCTCCCCGAGCCCATAAATATGCCCCCGTACCTCTCATTGTGGACACGAGAGTAGAGGACAAACCAACGCAGCAAATCCTGTGGACATAATTTTCTGTCCGCACAGTTAAGTCCTTTCGTCCTGTTTCCCAACCTTGGCTTCAATTAGTACGTCTGGAAGAGAAAGTCATCGATGAGTTAGAAGAAAAGTTGTTAGCTGAAAAGAAGCTTGTAGCTCGCCTCATGAAGCTCAATACTATCCTTCCTCTTATCGATTGATTTTCTGCCCCCAAGAAGGGTAGTGGAGTGAGACACAAATACACCAAGTGTAATGGGAAGGACCCTTAAAGTCAAAATACCTTCAAAAATGTCATCTAACCTACGAGCAAGTATGACTTCAAGGCATCCTATAGTCACCTTGCTATGCCGACATATGTTGATCCTAACAAAAACTAGCACAGTTGGATACGCTCTAGGACTTTTTGAATGAGTGCCCTAAAAGCGCCTCATGAAGAAATTATCCTTAAGGATTACTGTCTTTATATTTATGGAACTGGTGCTAAGAGGACACTAAAGGTTAAACTTGTTGTTGGCAAGCCACTTGAGACAAAAAAAGTCCTGTGTGTGTTGTAATCACGAGTCTTCTTCCTCCATGTAAGTAACTCCTACTAGACCTCCTGTTCAAAAGGTATAGCGGGAAAATTAAAGATGATATAATAGGTTTGACTATTGTTGTTGTGGAAAGGCTGGTCACGTTACCATCGATTGTTGTTTTAATCCCAAGAAATATAAAACTCTACAGGTTAACACTGCTAGGATGACCAATCATAAAGTTAACACTCCCAGTGGTGTTTAGCTAACCAGGAACCAAGGACCCAAATCCATTTGGGTTTTTATGGGAAATTAGTTTGTAAATTCAGGTATATCCAAAGGCCAACCAAATGCCAATATGGTATTTGGACAGTGTATGCTCTCAGCATATGACCGTGACAAGAAGACTACTTCTAGAAATACTCCAATTAAGGACAGCCCAAAAGTCATTTTTGGCAGTTTAGATTGGGGAATCACTAAAGTTTACGGTATGATTTCTAACAGTATAGTCTCTTTAACAGACATGGCGTTCGTTTAGGGATTACAACATAATTTCAATAGCATAAGTCAATTATGTGACAAATGTTATATGGTAGAGTTCTACAATGATAAATTTATGATAAAGTCGTCTGATCGCTCAGAAATTATTTTAACAGGCACTCAGAGTAGAAATATTTTCTGCTTAAAGTTTATTTGCTTAGACTCTTCTACACAAATCAGTTTTTTTTGCAAAAGATAGTGCATCTCTTTGTGACCAATGACACAAGAAATTAACACATATTAATTTAAAAACTATTAATGTTTTATTTTCTCACAACATAGTGGGTGATGCCCCGACTATTATGTGTGTCTAAGAGACCTTGTCACTCATGCGAAATGGGTAAACAAACAAGGGCTACCTTTAAGAGTATTGTTGGCAAAGATTCTTATAGATGCTTATATCTGCTTCTTATGGACATATTTGGTCCCTTGCATATTTGTAGTTTATGAGGTAAAGCTTACACATTGGTTATTGTTGATGATTACTCAAAGTTTGCATGGGTGTTCTTTATAAAACACAAATCAGATACGTGTGATTCCTTCACCAATTTTGTTAGGCATATTCAGAATGAATTGAACTGCTCTATGGTAAAAATCAGTAGTGACCAAGGAACAAAATTTTAATCTAGTGTCGTAACAAAAGTTTGTGAAAGTCTAGGTATCTTTCATAAGTTTTCTTCTCCTCACACTCTACCCCAAAATAGAGCCACTGAGAGAAAGAATAGGACTCTAATAAAGGCTTGTAGAACTATGTTAAACAATTTTTCTTTACCTGAGTATTTCTGGACAAATTGCTCATAAACAAGAACCACCATTAGACACATTACGAACTACTAAAGGGCAAGAAACCAACTCTGTCTTATTTTAGAATCTTTAGTAGCAAATGCTTTATACTTAATAATGGGAAGTATTACAAAACTAATTTTTGTGAAAAGAGTTTTGGAAGTATTTTCATATGCAATAGTAGTTATAGTAAGGCATATAGGATTTTAAATAAGGAAACTCTAGTGGTATAAGAAACCTTTAATGTTATATTTGATGAGACGAGCATGCTTCAAGGCATCTCTTCTAGTGTATTTATTGTAGACGTAGGCACAAAATTAAGAAAGCTAAGAGTGAAAGAAAATGAAAAGGAAAGTGTTCCAAGCTCAGTTAAAGTCACCATTCCAAGCTTGGTGGAAGAAGGACTTAAAGATGAAGAGTTCCATCAAATTGAAGAAGATGCACTAGAAGTAGCCGGAACCCCTAGTGGCATAGTGGATTCGAGGAATCTAGTGAGCAGACACTCAAGAGATCACCCAATTGATTAGATCATTGGAGAACCTTGTGATGGAGTAAGAACAAGAAGAGTTATAACTAACGAAATTTTACACTTGAATTTTCTATAACAGATTGAGCCAAAGAAGTTTGAAGAAGTAAATAGAGACACTTCATGGATCATTGCAATTAAAAAAAAGCTCACTCAATTTACTATGTGCAAAGTTTAAGAGCTGGTACTAAGACCCAAAGGACACAATGAGATCAAAAACAATTGAGTCTTAAAAAACAAGCTGGACGAATATGGTGTGATCATAAATTACAAATCCATACATATAGCTCAAGGGTATAGACAAGAAGAAGGGATCGACTTCGATCAGACATTTACTCTGGTAGCCAAACTCAAAGTGATTTGGTTGTTCCTCGCATATGCTGCTCACAAAGGGTTCAAGGTCAATAAAATGGATGTGAAGTCAGCCTTCCTTAATGGTAATCTAATGAAAGAATTATACATTTAACAACTGTAACACCCATATCTGTCACATAGCATATAGTAGTAAGTCCAGCCGGGGCCCGACTCCATATACCATGGAAAGACCGGTGGGTTACTCATTGAAACCAATCAACAGATCACAACATCCTACACACAGTATCTAGCGGAAGCAGTTTATTAAGTTACAAAGAATAAAGAACCCAGCAAAACTTGAATGTCCACCTCTCAAAATAATAGGAACGTACAATACACGGGTACTGGCCTTATGGCCTTGCTTTAGTTTGCTCAAATAAAAGTGTTTTTCTAACCTCGGCACGCAGGTCGGTCATACATAAGAATATAATAAAAACTCTCAAAATTAGGCCTTCGAGGGCCGACTCAGAAACTTGGGCTTTAGCCCGCTATTTACCGCTCAACTCTGCAGCACATGCAAGCAACAATCCACTGTACGGTGGAAAACAAAAAGCAACGATTAGCTATGCTGACCAAAATATAACGACCCCGTCCCCAACTCGGGGCGGCGATGTTCTTTTCCCTGCATTTTGTTAGCATAATCACGCAGTATAGTGTGAACACACTTTATCACAGGTGCAGGCACGCCCAGCCACACACCCCATGCACTCAGGGCACATTCACAGCGAACCAGCCTACTTCACATCAATCAAAGCCATAGATATTTTCGTCTCACCACCGTTCCTTGGTTGTCCAACCTTATGAGCATTTTGTCTTCCTGTCACGGGTCACGTCAATTTAATCCATTGACTGCCGGAGACACTCATCTATGCCAACGGTCCCACCGAACGACAAAGAACAGGTACGGTTCCTCCTGACCTGTTGCTCACACCGCAATGTCAATTTAAGCCATATGCACGGGTCAAGACTCCCCGAGTCCTATTTCTACTACACAGTTCACATAACCCAGTTATGTTCTAGTTTGCTCCCCGTCCACCATGTTGGCAGAATCACGAATCTGCCCAGTTTTTCGGGTGCACCTTGGACTTAGTCTCCAAGGCTCCCTGTTGCAATCTATCCCGTAGAATAACCTGAAAACAAACATTCGCACAGAGTCTTCTTCGGCCATATATGCAATGCAACATCACCGATAAAGACAGACTTGTCTGGGTAGGCTTCACACATCATGCCTATGTCCATTCACGAATACAGACTCTACATTAGGGGGACTTCACATATCTACCCCAAGAAACACCACAAACTCACCGCATACTCGCGAGAGATGGCTTCCTATGCAAAGGAAAAGAGGACTTCACATGTCCTAGGATGAGAATCGTTACCCTTGCATTTTCCTTGCCGCCATGGAAATCTATGAGTATAAAAGGACCGCAATCTCCTTGCCTCCACAGATCCGAAGTCAGCTCGCGATTTAGAGCTCTGAAACTCCGCCGGTGACCAGATCTAGCCTTCCTTCTTCCTCTTTGCTCTCTCCTCTCTCTAGAATTTAGAAAGAGATTGACTCCAAGCAAATGAGGAAGTTACACCCTTGAACTGGCCTTAACCCTAAGGGTAAAAAGCCAGAACCATCAGATCCAAAATCAAGGAAATGAAGGGCAGTGATTCAGCCCGAATTTCCAAAACCTTGACCGAACACGGGTTCTGACACGCACGTGTTCAGGGCCGTGTCACCCATTCGCCGTTGAAACCGACACATCCCGAGATGAACACAGGCACCCGACATGCCCGTGTCAGGCTTGACACGCCCGTGTAAGCCAGTACACGTACGTGTAACTGGGCGTGTTCCTTCAACGACACAGGTCCAAAATAACCCGAGCACCACATGGCCATGTGACACGCCCTTGTCACATGCTGAGTGCTAAACACTCCCTGGGACATGCCCGTATCCTAGGCCGTGAAACTGCCTTAGCACAAACCGCCACACAACCCGAGGAAGACACGGGTATTCGACATGCCTGTGTCGAATATCACACGCCCGTGTCGGACCCAAATCTGCCAGGGCTCAGGTCGTGCGTCCCTCACTCAACGATCGTTGAGTGCATGGCTCTGAGTGACTGACACGCCTTGGGACACACCTGTGTCCCAGGCCGTGTTCACCCCCCCCCCCAACGATCGTCTACTCCAAAATCGTCGACCACGCGACCAACGCCAAACCCGAGCACGATACTCCCTGGGACATGCCCTGGGACACTCCTGTGTCCTAGGCCGTATCACCTCTACAAAAACCCAGATTTGGCTCAAAACGCAACCTATCGCCCTTTTGAGTTTCGGGGTGTTTCAACTCTCTACCTCTTAAAAGAATTTCGTCCACGAAATTACCAAAGGAAAGATAAACAAAACAAAAAGAGTTACCCTAGTGAAACTACTCTGGGAACTCCTTCAGCATTGTCTGCTCCAATTCTCAAGAGAGCTCCTCACGACCGCAGTTGTCCCAACGGACCATGACCATCTTGATATCCTTGTTACAGAGTCATTTAACCTCAAAGTCTTCAATACAAACGGGCTTGACCTTAGTCGTAAACCCTTCTTCCACCGGCGCTTGATCATTTGCGATCACCTGCAAAGGCTCTTGCACCACGTTCCGCAACACTGAAATGTGGAATACATCGTGTAGACCACTCAACTCCACCGATAGCCTCAGACGATAAGCCGCTTCGCCGATCCGCTCCAGAATATCAAACGGACCAAGGTATCTCGGGCTAAGATTCTTTAACCGTTGTACCCGTGATACACCATTGAACGGCTTTATCTTCAAGTACAACCAATCGCCGACCGCAAACTCCACGTTCCGATGCTTGGCATTATAGTACTTAGCTTGTCTATCCTAAGCGATCAGCAAATGCTCTCGAATGATCCAACACCAAGGAAGTAGCACTCTCCACCTCCTTCTTCTTGTACAACCTTTCCTTACCCGTCTCTAGCCACGACAATGGCGTGCGACACATCCAACCATATAGGGCCTCGAAGGGTGCCATCTGTAAACTTGGTAGCTATTGTAGTATGCAAATTCCACTAAATACAGGTGGTCTTCCCAATGCTTTCCGAAATCTAGAACGCACATGCGAAGAATGTCCTCCATAGTTTTGTTGACCCTCTCGGTCTGCCCATCCGTCTGTGGATGAAAGGCTTTGCTGAACTTCAATCTAGTCCCCAACATCTGCTGCACCAACCTCCAATAATTGGACATAAAACATCCATCTCGATCACTCACGATGCTGCGGGGCATACCGTGCAGTCTTACTATATTATCCACATACAGTTTCGCCAGTTTCTCCACCGAGTCATCCTTCCTATGCGGAATGAAGTGCGACACCTTTGTTAACCGATCTACGATCACCCAGATGGCGTCGTTTCCCTTATGCAACCTTGGCAAGCAATGCACAAAGTGCATTGATATATCGTCGAACTTCCATTCAAGAATTGGAAAGGATTTCAAGAATCCTCCTGACTTTTGGCACTCTGCCTTTACTAAGGCGCAAGTCTGACATTTAGCCACGAGCAATGCCACATCCTTCTTGAGTCCTGGCATCCAAAACAATTTCTTCAGGTCCTGGTACATATTCGTGCTCCCTGGGTGGATTGAGTACTTGGTAAGATGAGCCTCGTACATCAACTCCGCTCGTAGATTTCCCACGTTTGGGACGTACAAATGATTATCTTTCCTCAGAAGTCCATCTTCAACTTAAAACTGGGAATTTGACCCATCCAATTCTGAATCCATGAGCACCTTCATGCCTCCATCCAACACCATAACCTACCGAATCTGATAAGCCAGGTCATATTGAACTTCTGTCTAGTTCAACAATGCTTTGGCGCTAGTCTGCTTGTCAGCACAATAGATCTCTAACACCTCCAGCTCCCGAATTAACCTCTCATCATGAACCGACAACCAGTTAGCTTGGGTGGGAGCCCTGCGACTCAACGCATCCGCAACTGTATTCCCTTTCTCGGGTACATAATGAATCTTGAACGTAAAGTCTACCAGGAACTAAATCCATCTCCGCGGCCTCATGTTCAGATCCTTCTGATCTAACAGGTACTTCAAGCTCTTATGGTCGGTATAAATATAGACTTTTACACCATATAAATAGTGTCTCCATAGCTTAAGTGGAAATATCACGGCCGCCAACTCCAAGTCATGCAACGGAAAATTCCTTTCGTGCACTTTCAGCATATGCGATCCATACGTAATAACACTCCAATGCTACAGCAGCACACAGCCCAAACCACAGCCCGAGGCATCATTATAAATCTCGAAACCTTCGGTCCCACGCGGCGAACTTAGCACTAGCACCGTGGTCAACCGACTCTTCAACTCTTAAAACGCTTGCGTGCACTCCTGCATCCACAAGAACTTCTTATCCTTCCTTATCAACTTTGTGAGAGGTAATGCTATTCGCGAGAAGTTCTCTGCGAATCACCTATAATAGCCGGCAAGCCCCAGAAAACTCCAGACTTCCGCTACCGAAGACAACACAGGCCACTCCCGTATCGCAACAATCTTCGCTGGATCTACCGTTATCCCTTCACCGCTGACTATATGACGAAGGAATTCTATTGAGGATAACCAGAACTCGCATTTGAAGAATTTTGCATAAAGTTCATTGCTCCTCAGCGTCTCAAACACAAGATGCAAATGCTTGAAGTTATCTTCCTTGCTCTGCGAGTACACCAATATGTCAACAATGAAGACGATCAAAAATTGGTCTAGGTATTCTCTGAACGTCTTGTTCATTAGATCCATGAACACCGATGGCTCATTTGGCAGCCCAAACGGCATGACCGTGAACTCAAAATGACCATATCTCGTGCTGAATGCCGTCTTCGGGATATAACACTCCCTTATCCTTAGCTGATAATACCTAGACTTCAGATCCAACTTCAAATATAACAACGATCCGACTAACTGATCGAAAAGATCATCAATCCTTGTGATCGGGTATTTATTCTTTTTTGTTAGCTTGTTCAACTCCCTGTAGTCGATTGATGCAAGAAAATCACGGCAGTGAACCGGTCGCACAAGTAATATAAAATGGGCGAGTTTTCCCAAGTATTGATCTCACAAGGAACACAGTAAGGTGGAGTTAATTTCGAGGAGGACTTGAGATTGAAGTCCTCGGGTCAGAGGTAATGAAATGGGGGGTTTTGATGGTTGCGGAAAATAAAGTAAAAATCTATCAACTACTCCTATGCAATGCCTCTATGCAAAGCCTCGCTTGGCGGGATGAAGACTAGTCGGGCCGCTATGCACCGAATCGCTAGGCGGATGGGCGAGTAGGCTAGCGGATGAGGTGGAGAGAACGGAGGAATGAGGGTCGTAAGCACCTCTTCGCTACGCACGCCACTAGCAATTGCTAGTGCGGAAAGGATGGATGGTGGTGGACGGAATATGGCGCACCTCAAGCAAAAATAACAAAATCACAATGACTCACATAGACTTGAATAAGTGAAAGTGTTTATCAATGTAAAAATACTTCATCAATACATGGAAATGAAACTAAACTAACAACAACAACTTAAGAGGAGTGTGCGAAATCGACCGGGTCCGAAGCCTTATTGAGGGATCACGGTTG
Source organism: Platanthera zijinensis (assembly GCA_039513925.1). Taxonomy (NCBI): domain Eukaryota; kingdom Viridiplantae; phylum Streptophyta; class Magnoliopsida; order Asparagales; family Orchidaceae; genus Platanthera; species Platanthera zijinensis. The sequence continues at coordinate 128,951,045 of CM077096.1, forward strand.
GGATCTCGGGTTGTCAATCCGAGTCCAAACACAGTCCTCAACTGCGTCTGGGGTAGAGGATGCTGTCACTCACTCCCAATGGCCCGTTTTCTTCGTATCACGCTGTGGAATATGAAAGCACATGCTCCTCCTAGCTTGATGGAGGAAGCTAGGTCAAATCTCCCTTGAAGCTCGAGGATGAAGGAGGAGGCCGAGAGGAAGCTCCGGCTATGATTTGGCATTGAAAGCTTGCCCGGAGCACCTCCCTATGGTGGAGGATGAAGGGAAATGGCGGAACCCTACGCCGGGGACGAAAAACGGCGGAGAAAATCGCGGCTCTCCTCAATTAGGGCGAGACCTGTGCTATTTATAGAGAACAGAATTAAATACTGCGCACGATCACAGGCGCACGACCAGTGGTCGTGCGTGATATGGCCTGTGACCGTGCGATATGGCGGTAGAAATTGCACAAAAGAGGTCATGATTGCGCATGATCGGCAACGCACGAGCAGTGATCGTGCGCGGTATAGCAGGTGATCGTGCGATATGGCAGGACAGAACTTTCGAAAAGAGGGCAAGACTGCGCACGACCGATGATCGTGCGCCAAAGAGGTCGATGGTCGTACGTGGGTAAAAACGCACGACCATTGACTCCTTTGCCAAAAATGGTGAAAGTCCTACCCTAGACGCCCACACGATCCCCGAACCTGCAAGAAAACTGGACGGGGTGTCGAACATGGCAGTCACGGAAATCAATAAAATGCACAGCAAGAGGGAAATACACACATGCACAGAAATAGGCTAATAAAGTGCACAAGACGTGGAATGTCGCAGCTAACCAAAAGGAGTGCTAATGGCGCTGAATGGTAGTGCAAAGACATGCAAACGAGCCCAGATGAGTCCGAAATTAAGTATAAAATATGGACTCATCACACCCCCAGACTTAACTGTTTGTGCGTCCCGAGCAAACACAACCTAAGCAGACAAGGAAAAAGAATTAGCTAACAAAGTAATTGCAGAACGGAGTACCATGCGAAGTCGCATGCCCGCGTGCATAAAAATACAATAGAAGAAATTTCTAAGTATGCAAAATAGTTTATATTTTCCACAATGTGTATCAACAAGTTATTATTACTCAAAAATAGAATCACGGTGAATCATCCGGTCACGCATAGGAAGAAAGTAGACTAGCCACTAAGGTGAGCTTGGCCAAAGATCGGGGCTCAGGATCACCTCCAAAGGAATCCTAAATGTCGGGGACCATACGCTTGCCCGTTCACACTCTCTCCACGACACTAGTTAGACTCAAGCGCAAATCCGTAGGACTTTAGGAGAATCATGGGGCTTGGGTTACGGTGAGGTAAGCAATGATAAAAAGAATGGCTATGCACCTAACCCAAATGAGCTAGCCTAAAAGAATCCCTCAGCAAACCACAATATAACCAGGTGCACCACACCCCCAGACTTGATTTTTGCAACATGGGTGTGTGCACCGCCTACTCCAAATCAAAATCATCTCCAAAAGATTTTCAATTAAACTTTTTCTTTCATCATTTTTTTTTCCTTTTTACAAACATTTCATTTTTTTTCTTTTCATTTTCAAAATCTCAGCAAATAAAAACTTGTGCGCGCTTCCACATTTTCACGAATAAAAATACCACATCACAACCCAACATGAAAATATAAAACACTAAGCTCGACTTGGGTGTGCGACTAGGATCGGCTATGAGGCTTTGGTGAAATAATGGTGGAGCTGAATCAAAAGAAGGGTAGGCACAACGGTGTTTAGCGAGGATATGACGTTAGGAACGGTACAAAGCTCAACCGGGCCAAAATGATGGCCTACATCACACTCGCGCTTGAGTAACCATGTACCCATGCTTCAAGAGTAGCTTGGGGCAAGTTCTTAGCCACCGAGAAAGATAATCCTTCCTCCCGACTCGAGCAAAACAAGTCTAGTGACGGCTACACACATTCCTACACTACCGTTTGATTCACACCAAATTCACCAACTTTTGAGTAGAATAAAATGTCTTTACACAAATAGAAAAATATAAAACTATAAGCATACAGAAAAATTAAATCTACACATATTTCTACACAAAACGAGAGCAATTGACTAGTAACACAGCAAGGACAACATTTTACTCTATCGTGCAATCCTAAACTAGCACAATAATTTTTCCAAATCAAATAAAAGAAATGAGTTTAACTCGTGGCACGCTAACAGCTAAGCACGCGCTCATGTGGGTGCAGTGGTGTGCAACGCAATGAACTAATCAAAATAAAACTATAAAAGCTTCTAGTATGCACATGAAATGTGCACGTGCAAAAGGCAACAACTAATAGCTCTCCCCCAGACTTAGACTAAACAACACATCAAATGATAGAGAAAGTAAAATCAGAATGAGATAAGGGAAGAGGTTACCCAATGCTCAGCTAGTGAGCATACCAGAAGACGCATGGAAAGTAGCAGTAGGCCTGCCAAACGAAGAATCACAACCCCGCTAATGCGTAGTTTCCATGAATACCTGCAGGGGTGAGCTCCGCAAAAACAAAAGAAAAATATACAAAAAGAAAGAAAATGCAGAAAATATAAGATAACTACTGGGGTTACTGTCATCCCAGCACGACTTATTAAATTCTATACAGTTCTAGCTAATGGGCCTATGAAAAGAAAAGTGCACAGGCAACTGTCCTAATATCCGTGTCGGTAACGGGTACCGATACGGTGATAGAACAGTTACCCCTCTACCTAAATAGTCATACCTGCTCCTCGCAGGTAGAGGAAATAGGAAGTAAGATGAGGAGGAGCACTGGTCCTCACTCAACTCACCACAAAACAAATCCTTGCCTAGCAAGGTATCGTCCATCACAGGTTCGTAGGAAGCGACGGCAACGGCAAAAATGCCAGGCACATCGACAACCTCACATACCCGTAGAGATTCCACCTGCACAGGCTCAGATAAAGAAGGGGGATCAAGGAATAAAGGAGACGAAGAACATATGGAAATAATCGGGGGAGTGGTCCCTGTCTCACTCCCCAAAGGCTGAGGTAGAAAAATATTGTCGGCATTGTCGACAATACTATAAGACTCAGCCGGATCCATAGAGGTCTCCACCAAGACTTACACTTTCTCCTTTGGTATCGAGGGAGAATCCTCGACACCAGGAAGGTTGTCCTCCTCCATGGGAGTGGAAACAATCCATGTATCACAAGCCTCAACTTGTGTTGCATCGTCGAAAATGTCGTAAGAAACGACTGAAGTAGAATGCACAAAAGGCAGAAGAACTGTGCTTGGATAAAAGTCAAGCGCAGGTTCTTCATAAAGAATCGGCTCCACGCTTGGAGATGTATGCACAAGAGAGATGTGCTCAGCCACGTCGAAGCCTAGATCAACCACACATCTGGTGGTTGTGTCCACATCATTCCCTTCAACAGATGAAGGTGACAGGGATACATAACCAGACGATGAAGGTTTGCCACCAAGGGTAGGAGTCAGGATGATCCGGATGTCGGGCTCATCATCCTCTTCCAAAACACGGAGGTACTCGGCACAGTCCTTCAGGACATGATCTATTCTACGATAATACAAACACTTTCTCCCAATACTCTGCGGTCCTTGTGGGGCCGGAGAGGAATAAGAGAACGGTGTATGAGGCGAGGACGAATGACCATAAGCCCGGGGCACAGTTTTTGAAGGGCTGTACGAATATAGCATCTCATGCATTGTGCGCTGAGGCTTATGCTCAATATCTCTCGTAGGGCATTCATGACTAGCGTGGGAGGAATTTCCACACCAACGACATTGGGCATAAGAATATCCCCACATGGTGTCGAAATAGCAGATTCAAAATAAATTGTGCAAATTACAAAATCCAACAATATATTACTACAGTTGCCTAAACAAATAAGAAAAAGGAAAGCTAAACAGAAATAGAACAAAACAAAAGCGATTTACAAAGGAAAAGGAAAGCAATTTCAGGTCTCCCTCTCCAACAACTCTCACGACTGTGTTCCCCAGCAACGGCGCCAAAAACTTGATGCAAGAAGATCACGGCAGTGAACCGGTCGCACAAGTAATATAAAATGGGCGAGTTTTCCCAAGTATCGATCTCACAAGGAACACAGTAAGGTGGAGTTAATTTCGAGGAGGACTTGAGATTGAAGTCCTCGGGTCGGAGGTAATGAAATGGGGGTTTTGATGGTTGCGGAAAATAAAGTAAAAATCTATCAACTACTCCTATGCAATGCCGCTATACAAAGCCTCGCTTGGCGGGATGAAGACTAGTCGGGCCGCTATGCACCGAATTGCTAGGCGGATGGGCAAGTAGGCTAGCGGATGAGGTGGAGAGAACGGTGTAATGAGGGTCGTAAGCACCTCTTCGCTACGCATGCCACTAGCAATTGCTAGTGTGGCAAGGAAGGATGGTGGTGGACGGAATATGGCGCAACCTCAAGCAAAAATAACAAAATCACAATGACTCACATAGACATGAATAAGTGAAAGTGTTTATCAATGTAAAAATACTTCATCAATACATGGAAATGTAACTAAACTAACAACAACAACTTAAGAGGAGTGTGTGAAATCGACCGGGTCCGAAGCCTTATTGAGGGATCACGGTTGGGATCCCGAGTTGTCAATCCGAGTCCAAACACAGTCCTCAACTTGCATCCGGGGTAGAGGAGGTTGTCACTCACTCCCAATGGCCCGTCTTCTTCGTATCACGCTGCGGAAGATGAAAGCACATGCTCCTCCTAGCTTGATGGAGGAAGCTAGGTCAAATCTCCCTTGAAGCTCGAGATGAAGGAGGAGGCCGAGAGGAAGCTCTGGCTATGATTTGGCGTTGAAAGCTTGCCCGTAGCACCTCCCTATGGTGGAGGATGAAGGGAAATGGCGGAACCCTACGTCGGGGACGAAAAACGGCGGAGAAAATCGCGGCTCTCCTCAATTAGGGCGAGACCTGCGCTATTTATAGAAAACAGAATTAAATACTGCGCACGATCACAGGCATACGACTAGTGGTCGTGCACGATATGGCATGTGACCGTGCGATATGGCTGTAGAACTTGCACAAAAGAGGTCATGACTTGCGCACGATCGGCAACGCACGAGCAGTGATCGTGCGCGGTATAGCAGGTGATCGTGCGATATGGCAAGGACAGAACTTTCGAAAAAGAGGGCAAGACTGCGCACGACCGATGATCGTGCGCCAAAGAGGTCGATGGTCGTGCATGGGTAAAAACGCACGACCATTGACTCCTTTGCCAAAAATGGTGAAAGTCCTACCCCGGACGCCCACACGATCCCCGAACCTGCAGGAAAACTGGACGGGTTATCAAACATGGCAGTCACGAAAATCAATAAAATGCACAGCAAGAGGGAAATACACACACACACACAGAAATAGGCTAATAAAGTGCACAAGACGTGGAATGTCGCAGCGAACCAAAAGGAGTGCTAATGGCGCTGAATGGTAGTGCAAAGACATGCAAACGAGCCCAGATGAGTCCGAAATTAAGTATAAAATATGGACTCATCATCGATACACAGCCGCAAGCTGCCATCCTTCTTCTTAACAAAGATGACAGGTGCGCTCCAAGGCGACGAGCTTGGACACACATACCCTTGCTCCATCAACTCTTCTAGTTGAACCTTAAACTCTGCCATCTCCTTAGGCGCCAACTGATAATGAGAACGAGACACAAGTTTGGCACTTGGCACGAGCTTGATCGTGAAGTCAATCTCCCGCTACGGTGGGGCTCCGAGAAGATTATTCGGGAACACTTTGGGGTACTCAAAAAACACTGGGCTTCTACCCAAAGTGAGATTAGGCTTTACAGCCTCCACTAATGTGAAGAACAGCTCTGCACCAGCAGGAACTGCCTTGACCATCTGAAGAGCAGACATCAGCATCTTGCTCGACCACTTTAGTCCCGTAAACATTGTCTCCTGCCCAACACCCAGCTTGACCTCTTTGCGGTTGCAATCTATACAAGCCTTCTCTTACGAAATCCAATCCATACCAAAGATGATATCAAACTCTACTAGCGACATCAACAATGCTAGCAAGTCGAACTCTTGACTTCCATTATGAACCTTTATGGCACATACTCTATCCGCGCGCATCGAACACCCTTTCGGCAGTAACACATCCAATTTGTCCTTCGATATCGAAGAGGGGACTCCGATGCGCGTTATGAAACCTTCGGACATAAAGGAGGGCGAAGCTCCCGTATCGAATAGTGCTCATGCCGGATTATCTCCAATCAAAACAAAGCCTATACAAACAGTATTAAGCTAGCAAGCACTAGGTAACAGTATTTAAAGCTAACATGATATAAATTAAACTGTACCTGTCACCACGCCTGCTTGTTTAATGGCCTCCTGCTGGCCCAGATTGTATACTCTCGGCTGAGTCGGAGCATAGTGGTACGCGGTTGACTCAATCGCCTTGCCCTTTTCTTCATAAGTTGCTCCTTGCTTTCTCTCAGACTTTGGACGTCCACTCCAACAATCACAGGAAAAATGCCCCGTCTTTCCACAAGTAAAACAAGTGCCCGGTGTTCGGTTGGTTTCCCTCGAGGCACTGGTAGAATGAGCTAGACCCGATGTCCTAGCTTTCTTGTGGAATCTGCGATATCCAGACTTCAAAGTAGTCAGCACTTTAAACTCCGATTTCCTGCCACTAGAGTCCTTCTTCGCCTGAACATTCTTCATATCCTTTTCCAAGGACCGGGCTGAATTGACCAAGGTCATGAAGCCCTGCGCCATAGGCCCCAAAAGTAACAATCTTAGGTCATCTCTCAAACCTTCGTAGAAACGGTTCGTCCTGCACTCCTCATCAGTAAATGTAGCGCTTGCATACAAGCCTAAATGAGTAAACTCGTGGAGATACTCATCCACGATACTATCTACTTGAACCAACTTCTGGAAATCATTCTCCAAAGAAATCCTCTGGGCTGAGGAGAGGTATCGAGCCAAGAACAACCTTGAAAACTCCTCCATTATAACATCAGCCAACTGCCTGCCCCTCAAATGGTGTAGCTCCAAGCCTTCCCACCATAGCCTTGCGTCGCCGTCCAGCAAGAACATCGCAATAGTGGTCTTCTTCCACTCCTCAATCTCAGTCGCTGTTAGCACTCTAATAACTCTAGAGAGCCAATCCTCTGCTTGAGTTGGGGTTCCCATTCCTGAGAACACAGGAGGATTGAATCTTATCACATGCTTCAGCTGCTTTTCGTTGCTCTCCTCGGCAACACCGGCTCCACGACCACCTATTCAACCCTCCTTGGCTCTGCCGCTTGTAGCGGTACTTGCTCTACAGTAGGAGCGGGCTGCTGCACTAGTATTGCAGGCTGCGCATTGATCATCGCAAACACAGCCTCCGCTACCAATCGAATGGTCTCAGCTGAAGGGGGTTTGCAGGCACATCGTTTGGTGCGCTGCTCGCCCAGAAGCTGGCCGTTCTAATGGCCCAGCACCACTCCGGATCACCTATAATCATGCAAAACACAGATAAGCGACCACACAACATTGCAAAAAGCAATTATAGGAACACACAGGTTCCCCAAACATGTGTATTGTTCATTCCTAAGTGGACATTCATGAGTTCTTTTTATGTTATAACGATGAACGCACATACGTGTGCTCACCACCCCTTAAATGGAATTCACCCACGAATTCATTTAAAGCCTGACCAAAACCGGTAGTCTGATACCAAATTATAACACCCCTATCCATCACATAGCATATAGCAGTAGGTCTGGCCGGGGCCCGACGCCATATACAACGGACAGACCGGTGGGTTACACATTAAAAGTAGTCAACCAATCACAACTTCCTACACAGAGCATCTAGCGGAAGCAGTTTATTAAGTTGCAAAGAATAAAGAACCCAACAACGCCTGAAATGTCCACTACTCAAAACAATAGGAACGTACAATACACGAGTACTGGCCTTATGTCCTTACATTAGTTTGCTCATATAAAAGTGTCTTCCAAAACTCGGCACGCAGGCTGGTCATACATGAGAATATAATAAAAACACTCAAAATTAAGCCTTCGAGGACCGGCTCAGGAACTTTGGCTTTAGCCCGCTATTTGCCGCTCGACTCCGCAGCACCTGCAAGCAACAATCCACCACATGGTGGCAAACAAAAGCAACGATCAGCTATGTTGACCAAATTATAACGACCTCCGCCCCAAACTCGGGGCGCGATGTTCTTATCCCTGCATTTTGTTAGCATAATCAAGCAGTATAGTGTGAACACACTTCATCACAGGTGCAGGCACGCCCAGCCACACACCCCATGCACTCAGGGCATATTCACGACGAACCAGCCAACTTCACGTCAATCTAAGCCATAGATATTTCCGTCTCACCACCGTCCCTTGGTTGGCAAAACCTTATGAGCATTTTGTCTTCCTGTCTCGGGTCACGTCAATTTAAGCCAAGGACCGCAAGAGACACTCATCTATGCAAACGGTCCCACTGAACGACATAGAACAGGTACGGTTCCGCCTGACCCGTTGCTCACACCGCAATGTCAATTTAAGCCATATGCGCGGGTCAAGACTCCCTGAGTCACGTATCTACTACACAGTTCACATAACCCAGTTATGTTCAAGTTGGCTCCCCGGCCACCATGTTGGCAGAATCACGCATCTGCCCAGTTTTCCGGGTGCACCTTGGACTTAGTCCCCAAGGCTCCCTGTTGCAATCTACCCCGTAGAATAACCCGAAAACAAACATTCGCACAGAGTCTTCTCTGGCCATATATGCAATGCAACATCACCGATAAAGACAGACTTGTCTGGGTAGGCTTCACACATCATGCCTATGTCCATTCACGAATACAGACTCTATATTAGGGGGACTTCACATATCTACCCCAAGGATCGCCACAAACTCACCGCATACTCGTGAGAGATGGCTTCTTATGCAAAAGAAAAGAGGACTTCACATGTCCTAGGATGAGAATCGTTACCCTTGCATTTTCTTAGCACCATTGAAATCTATGAGGATGAAAAGCACCGCAATCTCCTTGCCTCCGTAGATCCGAAGTCGGCTCGCGATTTGGAGCTTCGAAACTCCGCCGGTGACCGGATCTAGCCTTCCTTCTTCCTCCTTGCTCTCTCCTCTCTCTAGAACTTAGTAAGAGATTTACTCCAAGCAAATGTGGAAGTTACAACCCTGAACCGTCCTTAACCATAAGGGGAAAGACCCTGAACCATCAGATCCAAAAACAAGGAAATGAACGGCTGTGATTTAGCCCGAATTTCAAAAACCTAGGCTGAACACGGGTTCCGACATGCCCGTGTTTAGGGCCATGTCACCTATTCGCCGTCGAAATCGACGCATCCCAAAAAGTACACGGGCACCGGACACGCCTGTGTTAGGCTTGATACGCCCATGTCAGCCAGTACATGCCCGTGTAGCTGTGCATGTTCCCTCAACGACACAGGTCCAAAATAACCCGAGCACCACACGGCCATGTGACACGCCCGTGTCACATGCCGTGTACTAGACACGCCCTGGGACACGCCCGTGTCCCAGGCCGTGTAACTTCCTTAGCACAGACTGCCACACAACCCAAGGTGGACACAGGTATTCAACACGCCCGTGTCAGACTTAAACATGCCTGGGCTAAGGCCGTGCATCCCTCACTCACGATCATTGAGTTCAAGGATCTTAGTGACTGACACGCCTTAGGACACGCCCGTGTCCCAGACCGTGTTCACCCCCCCCCCCCCCCCCCCCGACAATCGTTGACTCCAAAATCGTCGACCATGCGACCAATACTGAACCCGAGCACGACACGCCCTGGGACACGCCCGTGTCCCAGGCCGTGTCACCTCTACCAAAACCCATATTTGGCTCAAAATTCCACCCGTCACCCTTTTGAGTTTCGGGGTGTTACAACAACCCTCAGGTTTTCTAGATTCTTCAATCCCTGATTATGTTTACTTCCTTCACAACCTTTAAATGGCCTTAAGAACTCCTCGAGGTTAGTATGAGATGTAATCTAACTTTTTCTTGAGAACAAGTTCACAAGGGAAAGATAGATAAGACATTATTTTTAGGGATGTTAAAGACAAGATTTTGCTAGTGCAAATCTATGTCGACAATAATATCTTTTGATCTATGGATGGTAACCTTTGCAAAAAGTTTTTTAACTTGATGAAAAGGATGTTTGAAACAAGCAGTATTGGAGAGCTGAAATATTTCTTAGGACTTTAGGTGAAGCACTTCGAATATGGAATTTTTCATCTCTCAAACAAAGTTCACCAAAGAGTTAGATTAAGATACTCATAATGGAGAATGCAATAATAAGAGGACTCCAATGGGTTCAAATATAACTCTATACGAGGATGAGAAAGGGAACCTTTTGATGAAACAAAGTACGGAAGCATAATTGGTTCTAGGTGAACTCTAAGAAATCTCATTATGCTGCTGTAAAGAGGATTTTTAGATATCTTAAAGTTACACTAAATCATAGCTTACAGTACCCCAGAATTAATGACTGTGAACTAATTGGTTATTCAGATACAAACTTTCTAGAAAGTAGGGACAATAGGAAAAATACTTCAGGGACATGTGAGTTCCTGGTAAGAAGGCTTATTTCATGGAGTAGTGAGAATCAAAATTGTGTTGCAATCTCAACTGCTTAGTCAGAGAATACCTTTTTAGGCAGTTTTTGGGCATAGATTCTATGGATTAGGAATAAGCTTGAAGGCTACAACATTAAGCTGAAGGAGATTCCTTTGTTTTGTGACTCTTCCCACGCAATAGCAAATATTTACAATCCAATCTCTCACAGTCGGACAAAGCACATCGAGATAATTTACCATTTCATCCGGGAACATGTGTAGAATAGGGACGTAAAACTCAGTTATGTCCCGATGGATAAGCAAGTTGCCAAGATATTCACAAAGCCACTGGACGAGGCCAAGTTCTAATTCTTCATGATGGAACTTGGTATGCTCAACAAGGAGTCATAAAGAGTCAAGAAATTTGCAAAAGTACATAAATTCATCATCTCTGAAATTCTAAGGAAAATTTGTCGAAAATACCCGTGTCATTTCGACGAATTCATCAAGACTTCGCATGAAATCTGGACTTCTTCATGAGTCATTTCGAAGAATCACTTAGATTTCACGTGTCATTTAGAAGATTTTATCAAGATTTCTTGGCACATTTCTCCGAATCTGCTCATGTTAAATTTTTTCTAAGACTTTATATATTTGATCTAAAGAGTCATTTCCAAACAAGTACGTGCCTCTCTCTCTTCAAAACCTTGAAACTAAATAAATATGACTTACGACATTCAGATTTCACACAATTTATCGAGAGTTCTCGGTTCCTTCTGATGATACAGCTGCCGACAAAAGTTATTCTCTGTCGATTTTAATGCTTCAGAGTGGGACTTAGTAGTCAATTCCATTAAGGAAATCCTCCTGACTTTGTCTCAATCATGTTGTCATTCTTCTCTAGAAATTGTTCCAGTAGTCAGGTTCCCAACAATTAAATTTTCAGAGAATGGCTCCCAGAGGCAGCAGAAACCTTCAAGTTTGTGGTGAACTTGTACGCACCGGTTTTACTACAACCTCAGATGAATTTCAAAACATCATATTGATGCTTGAGATTGCAGGGCTGAATTTTGTTTTTGTATATCCTTGTCGAGTCCTTAACCGAGATGTCTAGGAGTTCTATCAAAATGCCAAGCTCCTTCATGAATGAATAATGATAAAGAGTAAAGTCAGGAACACCTTTGTGAAAGTGAAGGAAATTCTCTTAAATTGATACTTGCGGCTACCATCATTGGTTAAGGATGATATGATTGAAGAGACAGACTTGCATAGAGCTCTTCTCTTTTGGGGTCTTCCAAGATGAATTATCTCAATCAGATGGAAAGGTATGAATGAGGAAGGGAAGATGCTATCAGATATTATGGGAAAACTCCCCTTTTGAATGGTTGGAATGCACGATTATGTCTCTGGAGAGATATTAAATCTCCTCACCGCAATGATATGCAAGAAGAGCATTTAATAGGGAAGAGTCATCTTTAAGAAGATCAAAGAATGTTTGAATGCACTAATTTTTTGAAGAATTCTCACTCTATACTTGAATCAAGTGGACAGGAATCAGTCGACAAGTCTTCAAGTGTAAACATCCATCACTTAAAGAAGATTGACTTTTGCATTTTAAGCAGGTGGGAGAGTAAGATTCCCATGGTAGGTGGGATGATGGATACTATAGAGGAGGAGGAATTCTTTGAGGAGGAAATAATTCCAACTCTTACCCTAAATGTCTCACCTAGGAGTTCTTGTGCAGTTGCTGAGGGGGAGACACTACACTCTATGATTATTGATGTTCCAATTTATCCTAAGACATTTCTAGTAACTGCAAAGACTAAAGCGATAGATATTACTGAGACAATAGAGTTTAAAGAAACAATGGTTGAAGATAGTGTTGTGGATGCAAGACAGAGTTAAGAATGGATAAAATTAGTATTTATGGTATACCTCTAGTTGAATAAGAAAAAGATAACTATGTGATCATTCCATAAGAAGGTCCATATGAAATTGAAAGAGCATATGATTTGATCTTTGGAGATGCAAGGGAGGGTGTAACAACAAAAAGCAATGTATTCAGGTTTTCTGTCTCAGATTAAACCCAATAAGTTTGAATAAGCGAATATAGATCCATCTAGAGAGTGGCTATGCAAGAAGAATTGAAACAGTTCAAGAGGTGCAATGTTTGTAAGCTACTTCCCAGACCACAAGCACTAAACATCATTGGAACCAAATGGATTTAAAGAAACAAACTAGAATAGAATTCTTGGGTATTAATTATAGAATGTTACTGATTTGAAGAAATCACCCTTGAACTAGATGAATTGACTTGTATTTGACTTTACTTTCAAGTTGTGTACTTGCAGGACTTAGTTACCAAGTAACACCAATGTCAGATTACAATGACTCATAAAATATAGGACTATGCAATGCAATCCCTCATTGTGTAGGACATGATGTTGACTCATATATAATCTCTCTATTGTGGTGTACTTCATTTTTAATTGCTTAGGAATAAAGGAAAAGGAACTTTACTAAGTTCTGGAAGAATAAAAATATTTCTATGTAAAATTAGTTGAGTATATAAGTGAAGTCTCATGTTATTCGTCGAGATGTCACGTGAATACTCGTGGAATTTGTCGAGTTTACTCGCGAAATTTCTGACAGGTTCTTAAAATTCTTCTGAAAATGGATAAGTAAAATTCGTCAAGTATATATGTGAAGTCTCGTGTATACTCGTGGAATTCATTTTGTATACTCTAGTGATCTAGTGACAGATAATAGGAAAATTTCTTAGTCAAATTCGTCGAATGAACTCGTGTAATTCGTCAAATAATCTCGAGTATTCTAAGTAATTCATCGAGTGATCTTGCTATTATTTGTATCTTTTCGATGAATCGACTTAAGATTTTTTTGTTTCAATTTTTTTCGATGGGTCCTATTTCAAATGACGGCCATGTACAGTGTATGTGGAAGTTTTTTTGTAAGTAAATTTCTAACTGTTAAAGATTGATTTCATATATATTTCAAGGATTCATTTCAGAAAATCAAATTGCTTGATAAGAATCACAAATTTTCTCAAGACCTAATTTCAAACTTGTGAACGGTCGACGACTATTTTTCTTGATTTACTATTCTCAGAATTGTTCTTCTCGATGACCTAGAGTTCGTAATTGGCAATTCTTCTCAGAGATAAATTCGACGAGATCATCGTGTTTAGATTTCTCTAAAGTGCTTTCGATCGAGTCAGATTTCAAGTTCTCAGATAAAATTTTTCCAGAATTCAATTATTCTCTTTCAATTTCATTTCAAGTTTTATTCTCCAAGGAGAAAGAAGATTGTTTCCATTCAGATCTGAAGAAGCTAATTGTTTTCAATCTAGAATTTCTAAAAACTACTTTTCCTATTGTAGGAAGTTTTACTTTCAAGTTTGTAGATCCATGTTTTGGATCAAGTTGTAGGAGAGGTTGTTCTCCAAGTGTAAGAGTGTAGATCTCTGAGTTATAGGAGCATTATATCTGAGTTGTAAGAGTTGAGGCTCTGAGGTGTTAGATTTATATAATCTGAGTTTTGGTGAAGTAGCCTAATCTAGCCTGAAGTGCTAGATTGACGAGGCAGGATAGTGGACGTACCCATTCTAGGGAACCACTTTAAATCCTTGTGCGCTTCTGTGTGCTTATTTATTAGTAATTTTTTATTCCGCAAAAAGATGCAGAACTTACCTATTCACCCCCTCTAGGTTATTTAGGTAGATAACTACATACTTTCAATTTTTATCAAAGACAGGTTGTTCATTGAAATGTTAACACCATGAACAAGATCTCCTTCTAATTGTCAAAGCACAAGATTTTTGGCAATGGATAGAAGAAAGGATATGTCCCCCATTAAGTTTCTTGTGTGTTCCAAGGAAAACTTCCCAAGGTGGAAGGAAAGAGTCAGGTTTTTTATGGAAGCTGCCCATCAAAGAATTTTTTAGATTTTTGAAGAACGTTTGTGCCCTTGACTGCTTCAACCATCAACCCAAATCTGATGGTTCCAAAGAAAATGCTGGACCTAACTAAGGATTAGATTGATCTTGTCTCTCTATACCAGAAAGCAAATAACAATATTGCAAGTGCTGAAGATGACTCTATTTTGCAGAATTTATTCCACTACAAGTCAACCTAAGATATGTGGACATCTATAATTTTCCTCATGGAGAGTATGTAGGAGGTTAGGGATGACCAAAAATCCCTCATCAATAAGGAGTACGAAGCCTTCAAACAATATAGAAGAGACTCTATAGCCAACCACTACGAGAAGTTCTTCGAGATTGTCAACAAGATAAGGAATTATGGTCGCAAGATTACAAACCGTGAACTTAACGACTTATTCTTGAGATCCCGGATAAAAGAATGGGATGACATGGTTTGCATAATAAGGGAGTTTGGTAGACTTACCAACACTGACCCTTAGAATATATTTGGGAACCTTTTTTCCTATAAACATCAAATCAACATGAGGAAAGCTGAAAAAGAAGGAAGTAGATCCGCAACCAGAGAAAGTTTAGTGGCCCTAAAGGCTGAAGTCTCATGGAACACTAGAGTTGTGTCTCAGATGAAGCATAATTTAGCTTAGTTTATTAGGGAAAAAATATGTAAATTCTCATTTAAATCTTTGGACTTTCGTATTTTTAGGTTCTTTTTAGTTTCTTTTCTCAATTATTATTCTAACTTATTTTATTTTCAATTTTTCAGTTTTTTTTGGGTTCTCTCCTATTACACGCCCCTGGGTCACGCCCAACCATGTCATGTACTTAGGGAGTGTAACCTAGATGGAATGAAGCAATCGGTCTGAAGTCAAGTTCCAGGAAAATTCAACTTACACGCCATCGGACATGCCCGTGTACCACGAGAACGGGATTGTCTTCGATGCGTGTCCCGCCAAGTCATGAGAAATCACTACATCGCAATTTTTCCACGCTCCACCATCTCGCTGAATCTAACACGCCACTCAAACACGGGGGTGGCATTAGGGCCTGTAACACATTTGGCCACACAAGTAAGTTTCGGACATCAATTTCAGATAACATAAGTCAAGCCGCATCTGACACGGCCCAGGTACACTCCCGACCCAGGCATGTAGGGGGGGGGGGGGGCTTGTACTTCCTGTTGGATCACTAGTTCGATTTAGGCTAGGTTCACTATTTTAGGCTGAGTCTGACAAACCTTGTATAGCCAGGGTCAAGCCTAGTAGTCCTAGAGTTAAGGCTAAGTCATTAAGTTTACCTTCTTGAACCAGCCAGCAGAGGACCTCAGAAGACTCAGACTTAGAAGATTCAGAGAACAGATTGTTCAGTTTGAAGTTCTTTGAAATTAGCTCGACGATCGTCGATCTCAGGTTGACGAACTCAGAGTTTTTTCTCTGAGCTGAGCTCGATGAAAATTCGAGCTCTAGTCAACGATTAGTTATCTTCAGACAGATTCTCAACTCGACGAACTCAAAGTGCAGATTTGGCAAGTCATTCTCAGTACGCAGTTCGCAGAGCTCAGGTCAATGAACTGGAATTCTCTGGTTAACAATCTTTGATCTCAGGTCAACGAATTCTGTTCTGAGGTCGATGATTTCTGTCCCGCTCCAGAATGAGAAGTTTTCTTTCTTCTTCCCCTACTTTCAATATCAATTACCAGTTATATTGCTAAGTAATTAATGCACATATTCCTTTGAATATAGTTATTATTGGTAGCATTAATTATGGTATTCATCAGGATAATTATTTGCTTATTTAATTAGGGACTGTTGGGGAAACTCATTTATTACAGACATTCCAGCTGTTTGTATTCTCCAGAAGTGTCAGCAATTAATGCCAAAATTTAAAATTCAAATAAGAAATTGACTAGAGTATATAAAAGAGATTCTCTCTCTTCAGTAAAAAAGAACATACATAGAGAATAATAGAGAACAACATACTCACAGAGCATTACAGAGAAAAAAAGTCCAGAGCAATAAAACAGATCCTAATCATTCAAAACTTTCTTCTGTGTGTTGAAAACCGTTCTGTTTTTTTCCTTGTCAATCCTGAAATTTGAAGAAGAACATTCATCATAAATCAAGAGTCTTCTTCATCTTCAGAGCCTAGAATCTTAAGACACATCCATTCAACATCAGTTTACTGGATTCCTGGACATTGATAGAACAAGGCAGAAGACCTATACTCTGAAGCAAAGCTCCAGTCTTCCTGAACCATTCAACGTCTCAGTGGGAGCTTTGTCAACATCAAAGATCCACTAGTCTTAACAATTGATTAGAGAAAGAGAAGACACCATTACCTCCTCTCACCTCCTATAAAAGGGTTTTTAACTCCCTTCAAAAGTTAATCACTTGGTTATCAAGTCTCCTAATCAAAAGACTTGGGTTGGTTTTTGGGCACCTGATCAAAAGCCTAAAGGGTTATGATATCTCCCTGCAAATAGATATTTTGGTGACAGTCACTTGATCAAAAAATGATAGTGGATTACTACCAGGGTGTTAGAAGAGTGGATGTACCCAGTTGGGGAACCACTATAAAATTCTTGTGTTGTCTGGTTGTGCTCATTTTCTATTTATTATTGCTGGGGCTGTGATAGATAGAATAACTTAGCCTGTTTTTCTTTTCTTTATATATTATTGGTATCACCTACTTTCACTCTGATATAAAAGTTTAAAACTACCAAAATTTTTAGTACTCTCTTCACCCCCCCACCCTCTAGAGTAAGTCAGATCTAACCCCTCCTTTCAATTGGTATCAGAGGGTTGTTCTTTTGGTTGAATAAGGTAACCTTTGAACAAATAGATCCTTCTTAGATCTAAATTTATCTAGCCTATTTCCTATAGCATGGCACAGAACAAGTATTATGTAAGCACCAGACCTTCAGTGTGCAACTTAAATAATTTTCCATCTGGAAGGCAAGAATCAAGCTTTACATGAATTCTATTGATTAAGAAATTTTTAATTCTATTTTGACAGGACTCTCTCAACCTATAGCAGAGACTGCATCCACATCAACTTCAAGCACTCATGCAGTTCCACCACCCAAGTGGACGGATGCTCATAAGAAAGCCAAAATAGCTGATGCAAAAGCTATGAATATACTAGCTCAGACTATGTCTGATGACATCTTACAGAAGGTGGCTGAACTCACATCAGCCAAGGCTATTTGGGACTCTCTTAACAAGATGGTTGCTGGTTCTACTGATGAGAGAAAGGATAGGAGATCTAACCTCATCTCTCAGTATGAGAACTTCAAGAAGAATAAGTCAGAGACTATTCGTGATATGTACAATAGATTAAGCTCAATAATGATGTAGGACTCTACCGTAGACACAATATGGGCTTTGAGAATAATGCGGACGCCTCTCTAATTCCACTATTACACTCTCACAAGTTTAAACCGCAGCGCACTCGCAAGCAAATTATCACAGTTCACCAACATACGGTAGCTACACCGCTGAAAGGTCAAACGAGCGGCTTATTGGTCGATGTTCTCGCAAGAAAAAAGGACCTGCCCGGTCCGGACAAGCGAGGTTGTACCAAAACAGGTCTACCCAAAATGTGATCAAAAAATGGTAGATCTCTCCCAACAAAATTACGGGGCTCGCCAAACACTTTCGGAAATAACGCGTTTAAGATAGATGCAAATCAAAAGGAAACCCACAAAAAATCTAACGATTCAAATGCAATGCAAAAATCTTTCCGACCACTAGACTATCAAGAGAGAATCACACTTGAGTGGAGAGGATCATTACCCAAGTCAGAATAGATGTTTCCAACTACCTTCAAAGGATAACTTTTCCACAGGTTCTGCCGGAGTTTCGCCGGATGGAGAGAAAGATCGTCCGCCTTGGCCGCTTCACACCAATTCCAGATTTCTTATCGTAGAAGGAGACCTTTCTCGGATAAAATTCCAAATTTAGATGGGTCGCCAGTTTTTCTTCAAAGGGGTGCTCGTGTGGTGTTGGTTGGTGGTTGGCCGGCTAAGGATGGAGGTGATCAGGTTGATATAGGTGGAGAGGAGTTGGCGGCTATGGAGGAGGAAGGAGAGGGGCGGCCGGATGTGAGGGAAGAAGCGGAAAGGGGGAGGCGGTTTGGGAAGAGGAATAAGAGGGAGAGGGATTGGCCGAACTCTTAGAGAGAAAGAGAGGAGGGTGGAGGCTAGGAGAAGAAGAGAGGAGAGCAAGTAAGGAAAATTAGGGTTATTTCAATTCAACTTAACTTAAACAAAACACTACATGCCTATATATAGGCTTAACACCAAGTCCTGGCTATATGTAGCCCAAATAAAAATAACACACTCAATGGCTACATGCAGCCCAAATAAAATAACATACTCCAAATCTTTAAATAAAGCATGCTAAAAATATAAATGCCCTCAAGCTAATAATAGAAGAAGTTCAACTAGTTATTTGTCTTGCGCCGAGGGAGGAGACTGTAGTGCCGCTCCATACGAATGCCATGGCGATGCGAGTCCTTTATTAGAGACGAAGGAGGGTCGTCTGTAAGCATTCCGTCATCAACAACTTGGGGGTCGTCGTCTCCACCAATCCTCCCCTACTTAAAAGGACTCATCACCGATGAGATGTCTTGAAGATACCGTTGTAGAAGAACACCATCCGATAGAGCAACCTATGCTTTCGGGAGCCAAGAGTCATCAGAGGCGGGGTGATCACGCCATCGAATCACGTAGCGGCGCACATCTCCATCTGCATCTACAGTAGGAAACACGTCATCCTGGAGAATCTTGTCTTGCAAAAATGCTGTCCTGGCAAACCTGGGAAAAGCTTTAGGCAGCAAAGGGGAAAAATCTATATCATCAACATTTAGCGTACCTCCGTTGGAGATCCGACGGACAGAGCGATCCCTTACCCCACTAAACCCATACCCAAGAGAATATGTAGTGGAACTAAACGGACAGGAAGATAATTCTAGTGGCGGAGCAATATATAGCGTTAAATCCGAAACATTAAAAACAAGGATAATACCCCAGTCAGTTGGTAATTCAAAAGAAATGCATTGTCTCCTAACCTCTTTAAATTCCGAAAAGGTCCCGCTCGTCGATCCGTTAACTTTTTTAAGGTGCCCGTAGGCAACCGTTCAGGGATGAGACATACATGACTAAATCGCCCACTTCAAGTGAGACACTTTATGTGCGTTGGCATTAACTTGATAAGATGCGTTTGAGTGGTAAGCGTTTCATATATGTGCTTGTGCATCAAGGATGTGAGAGGCAAAGTCTTCGCGACTTGACTGATGGCGGTAACAGAATCAAGTCAAATGGCACTAACGCTTTATAACCATGACGATCTCATTCGGGGAAAACCCGTGGACCTATTTTTGGAATTATTATACGATAACAGCATAGGGAGGATAAGGTCCCATGTCCTTTGGTCTCCTACAGGCATCGGAGCAAACTCCAAACTTCTGTTTACAACTTCGGTTTGCCCATCCGTCTGCGGATTACTAGTAAAGTTTGGTGCTTCACATCCCTATCTTCACATCCCTATCGGTAACTATAGATTTCTGAATGCCTCGATGGCCAACTACCTTTTTAAAATATAATTGTGTAATGTGTGACTCATCGTTGGTTTTATTGCATGCGATAAAATAGGCCATTTTGGAGAAACGATCTACGACAACTAAGATAGAGTCGTGACGTCTAAATGTGATTGGAAGGCCGAGAATGAAGTCCATGCTAATGTCTTCCTAGGGGATAGAAGGAATCGGAAGAGGGGTATAAAGCCCCGCATTTGTTTTGTTCCCCTTAGCCAATTGGCACGCTCGACAACATCCCACGATTTTTTTTACCATGGCCTTAAGACCAGGGCCAATAGAACTTGTCTTCTACAAACGTGATCGTCTTGTCACGGCTAAAATGTCCACCTAGCCCTCCGCAATGCAATTCCCACACTATGAAGTGTCGTAGGGAGGAACGGGGGATGCATAGCTTCAAATGGTTAAATAAATAGCCGTCACGAATGTAAAAAGAAGTAATGGTTGTAGGCAAGTCATCTTGAGTGGTTAAATAGATATCCTTAAAATATGGGCAGTGGATGTATTCATCCTTAATCCTTTCGAAGCCAATCACCTTAACTTCTAGCGTGGACAGTAATAACGAAACACGACTTAGATCGTCAGCTACGCGGTTGAGAGTTCCCTTAAGGTGTTTGATAATGAAAGTGTACTCCTGGAGATAGGAGACCCACTTGGCATGCCTAGGACTAACATTAGTTTGAGAGTAAATAAACCTTAGCGCCTCATGATAGGATAGGATGACAAACTCCTTAGGAAGTAAATAATGCCGCCAATGTTGGAGTCATCTAATGACCGCGTAAAACTCCCGATCATAATTGGAATAATTTAATTTCGGACCCGCCAGTTTCTCACTGAAATACCCCACAGGGTGGCCTTCCTGACTCAACACTTCACCAATTCCCACTCAAGACGCATCACATGACAACTCGAAAACTTTGGTAAAATCCGGTAGTCGCAAGAGGGGGGCTTCTTACATGCGCGATTTAATTAATTGGAATGCCTTAGTGGCCGAGTTCGTCCATGTAAATCCACCCTTTTTCATGCACTCGGTAATGGGGGCCATAATACTACTAAAATCCTTAATAAATCGCCGATAGAATGTAGCGAGCCCGTGAAAACTCCTAACATCTCGAATGTTGGTGGGCTCGGGCCAATCTCTAATGGCTTGCACCTTCTTGGGGTCTACATGGATCCCCTTCGAACTAACGATATAACCGAGGAACTCAACTGATGACACATGGAAAGTACACTTCTTAATATTCACGAATAATTTTTCCGATCTCAGCGTGGTAAGGATGATTTTAAAATGTGACTCGTGATCGATCGTGGAGGTGCTAAAAACCAAAATGTCGTCAAAATATACAGCGATGAATTTTCACATATACGGTTGGAAGACGTGGGTCATCATCCTCGAAAACGTTCTCAGCGCATTGGAAAGCCCAAACGGAATAACTAACCAGTCGTAGAGCCCTTCCTTAGACTTAAATGAAGTTTTCTACTCGTCATCTTCCCTAATTCGGATCTGATGGTAGCCGCTCCAAAGGTCCAATTTCAAGAAAATTGTGGCACCAGCTAACATGTCCAATAAATCTTCCAGGCGAGGGATAGGAAATCGGTACATAATAGAGATTTTATTAATGGCTCTACTAATCCACACACCTCCTCCAAGAGTCCATCCTTCTTGGGGGCAAGTAAGGCGGGGACGGCACACAGGCTCATGTTGTGGCAGATAAAACCTTTTTGCAATAAATCCAAAATATGGGTTTGTAACTCTAAGTGTGCGGAAGGGTTCAACCGATAATTTGGGAGGTTGGGCAATGAGGAGCCCGGAATGATATCAATGGCATGCTTGATATCCCGCATGGGGGGTAACTCATACGGTAGTTTGTCCGAGTACACATCCACAAACTCTTATAAGAGTTTTCTCTGCGCCGGTGGCAAATTCTCAAAAGTTCTCGCATCTTCCTTAACTTGTAGACATACTAATGCATAGAGGACACCGTCTACAAAGGTAGTATGCTTCAATTCTTTCTTCCCTCTCAGACTCAATGTTTTCTTCTCGATCGGGATGACCGTATCCTTAGAGGGGGCCTAAGGATCCTTTAGCGGAGCGGGTTTAAATATAATGGTTCTGCCATTAAACAAAAACTCGTAAGTGTTGGCCCGACCATAGTGGGTGACATCATGATCATACAACCAAGGGCGACCCAACAATACATAACAAGCATCCATAGGGATGACGTCACACCAAATATGATCCGAATAAGCTTTAATGGTAATGGGTACCAAGCATCGCTTCGACACAGGGAGGGACGATTTGTTTACCCATGCCACCTTATAAGGGTGAGGGTGCGGCTCGGCAGCAAGAGACATACGTTTCACCGCAGCTTCAGAAATAACGTTCATGCAACTATCGCTATCGATGATCAACCTACACCATTTTCCACAACTCTTAAAATTCAGCGTGAAAATGTTCGTCCTATTCCAATCAACTAACGCTCGTGGGGTCGCTAGAATACACCTCATAACCATCATATGGGAGTCATCCTCCATATCACTAGGCACTCCGTCTGAATCGCTCTCTTCTCCAGCCTCATAAGTAAGGGTCGTCTGACCCACCAGTGGAATTAAACAGGGCTAATGGTTTGTGTTTAGTAGGACAATCACTATCATAGTTCTGTTGGATCCCGCAAGCGTAACAGGTGACATTCGTTCTCTTTACTCTACCCACTGGGACTTTCTCATCAGAGGGGTTTCTATTATTCCTAGCCGTTACGACTATGGAGGTCGAGTCGGGGGACTGATATTTTCCTTTATCCTTATAGGTGGAGGTGGGAGGCGGTCCTAAAATTGACTTGCCCCTTTGGAACGAGCGAGATTAACCTTTAAGCACATTATGCTTCTCAATATCTAAGGCATCGTTGAATGTGACGTGCAAGTCGGTATGACCATAACGCAGAAGCTTTCTTTATATATCGGGGTTTAGTCCCTTACGGAACCTGGAAAGGGTGACCTAGGGCATCTCTTTCACGTCACACCTAACCATC
This sequence comes from Platanthera zijinensis, assembly GCA_039513925.1. Lineage (NCBI taxonomy): Eukaryota > Viridiplantae > Streptophyta > Magnoliopsida > Asparagales > Orchidaceae > Platanthera > Platanthera zijinensis. The sequence goes on from CM077096.1 coordinate 128,974,200, forward strand.
ATGTCCTTCAACAAGGCTCATATACTCAAACATTGACCTAGTCCCTTGCTTAATGGTAGCTAAGTCATCGAACATCTGTGTTCGATGGTACGTAGCGACGTACTGCTCTGTTAGCCTAGCCTTCATGTAATCCCAGCCAATGGGAAATGCACCTTTCTCGACTCTCAAAAGCCACTCCTCATTTAGCCAAAATATTTTAGCACGCCCTAGAAACTTTATCCTCGCTACTCGCACACTATCCACTTCGTTCAGAGTATACCACTCAAAATAGCATTCGATCTCCATGATCCAGACCTGGAAGACTTGGGGATCCCCCAATCCATCGTAGGATGGTAGCTTGACTCGGACGGCCCGAGTAAGATCAAACTTGTAAGGTGCTCGTGGAGCGTGCTCATTAGGAGGGTAGGGGTAAGGATTGTGATTTTCTCCCACCCGTTGGTGAGTGGGTTGATTACGGTGTGCCTTTTGTGGTTAAAACCATTCCATGAAGTGCCTCTCTAATAGCCGTCAACTGCTCCGTAAAATCCTGAAGGAGTTCCTCAATCTCAGTGAGGGCACGAAACTCACCCCAGTTATCATCCATATTAGAAGACGATGGAGGATATTCCGTACCTAGCCTAGTGCGCATGCAAAAAGAAGACAACAGACTTAGACAGACAACAAAAAGAATTAATCCCGCTTAATGATGACTATAGGAAAATATTTTTTTTATTTTCTTACAAAAACTAAAAAGAGGGTTATGAAAAGAAAAATTTTGTTTTTTTGCAGAAAAATAAGAAATCTAAGCCGCTATTGGCAGACCAAATATTTTTTTTAAGATTTTGGACAACTAATGTGCAAACAGAAGTGCGGGTTAATATGCTAAATAAGAGGGGAGGGTGCCAATTAAAAAATTGACAAGAACCTCCCTCTGATACCAAATTGATGTAGGCCTCTACCGTAGACACAACATGGGCTATGGGAATAATGCGGATGCCTTTCTAATTCCACTATTGCACTCGCACAAGTTTTAACCGCAGCGTACTCGCAAGCGAATTATTACAGTTCACCAACATACGGTAGCTACACTGCTGAAAGGTCGAACGAGCGGCTATTGGTCGATGTTCTCCCAAGAAAAAGGACCCACCCGGTCCGGACAAGCGAGGTTGTACAAAAAGAGGTCTACCCAAAATGCGATCAAAAAATGGTAGATCTCTCCCAACAAAATACGGGGCTCGCCAAACCCTTTCGGAAATAACGCATTTAAGATAAATGCAAATCAAAAGGAAAACCACGAAGAATCTAATGATTCAAATCCAACGCAAAAGTCTTTCCGACCACTAGACTTTCAAGAGATAATCACACTTGAGTGGAGAGGATTGTTACCCAAGTCGGAATAGATGATTCCAACAACCTTCCAAGGATCACTCTTCCACGGTTCCGCCGGAGTTATGTCGGATGGAGAGAAAGATCGTCTGCCTTGGTCGCTTCACACTAATGTCCAGATTTCTCATCGAAGGAGACCTTTCTCGGATAAATTTTCAAGTGTAGATGGGTGGTCGGTTTTTCTTCAAAGGGGTGCTCGGGTGGTGGAGGTTAGTGGTCGGCCGGCTAAGGATGGAGGTGATCGGGTTTATGTAGGTGGAGAGGAGTTTGCGGCTATGGAGGAGGAAGGAGAGGGGCGGTCGGATGTGAGGGAAGAAGCTGAAAGGGGGAGGCGGTTTGGGAAGAGGAAGAAGAGGGAGAAGGATTGGCCGAACTCTTAGAGAGAGAGGAGGAGGGTGGTGGCTAGGAGAAGAAGAGAGAGAGCAAGTAAAGAAAATTAGGGTTCTTTCAATTCAACTTAACTTAAACAAAACACCACATGCCTATATATAGGCTTTACACCAAGTCTTGGCTATATGTAGCCCAAATAAAAATAACACACTCAATGGCTACATGCAGCCCAAATAAAATAACATACTCCAAATGTTTAAATAAAGCATGCTAAAAATATAAATGCCCTCAAGCTAATAATAGAAGATGTTCAACTAGTTATTTGTCTTGCGCTGAGGGCGGAGATTGTAGTGCCGCTCCATACGAACGCCATGGCGACGCGAGTCCTTTGTTGGAGATGAAAGAGGGTCGTCCGTAAGCGTGCCGTCATCAACAACTTGGGGTCCGTCGTCTCCACCAAATAATCAGTGAGCTGAATACATTGGACATGGACATCACTTTTATAGAAGTGAATGACAAAATCCTTATGTTCTTCCCTAGCTCATGGGATTCTAGAATCTGGCCTATCAAGGAAGCCAAAAGACTTAATGAGATCTCCACTGAATCTCTATTGGGAAAGCTCAAATCTTATGAGCAACTGATTAAGTCAAGAGAAGCTGCTGAACAAAAGACTTCCACACCTTCAAGGAAGGAGCACAACATAGCCTTCAAGACAAATGAAGAATCAGAAGCCCCAATAATAAATAAAGAATTCCTGAGTCTCTTAGCCTTGAGATTCTACAAGATGGGCAAGAAAGATTTCAGAAGAAAGTCATTAAGGCAAGATGACAAGCCCAGGTATGACAAAACACCAACTAAAGAAGTTTTTTGTTTTGGCTGCAGGAAGCCTGGACACTTCATCTCAGAGTGTCCAACGAACCAAAATAAGGAGACTATAAGAGAAAACGAAACCTAAAAACAGCATTACAACAAGCCCTCCTGAAGCAAGAACAAAAGGAAGGAGAAAGGTTTCATTGCTAAAACCTGGAGTGACACTGAAGAAGAATCTTCATCTTCCAGCTCCAGTGAAGACGAAGAGGAAGCAAAAGCCAAGGAAGTTTTCCTGATGGCTATTGATGCATCAAGCACCCATTCTGAAGCTGACCAATCAGACAGTGAAGAACCTCTATCTGAAGAGGATCAGGTATTATCTTCTTTTGATTTTGATTCAGAAGAATTTAAAAATGAATTCAAGTCCTTATGTTTTGATTTAATAAATTCTGAAAAAGAAATTAAGAAACTTAGAGAGAAAGTAAATGAACAAGAAAACCTGCTATCAGAAAATAACAAATTAAAGGATGAAATCACCTTAGCTAATGAACAAATCATTAAATTAAAGACTAAATTATTTGAGGCTACGAAACTTGAAGAATCCCTGAATGGGAGAAGCATCAAGTTGATGAACATCACAAGAACAGTGAAATGCCATACTTAATGGCAAGCTAGGCTTAGGTGCTTCATCAAGCCAACCCCCGCTTATTCACAAAAATATTTTATCCACCCCTATAAAATTTGTTTCTGAAAAGGTTAAAGAGAAAATAGAAGATAATCATGTTAAACAAATAGTATTAAAACAAAATAATAAAAAAAGAAGAAAGAATAAGAAAAATCTTAACCATAACAAAGTTCAGCAGATTTCGTCGAACTCAGATCAACGAAATGTGTCAAGTTCGTCAAGCTCAAGTCAACGAACTTCGAACGCAAACTTCTACTATAACTTTTCTCTAAACTGCGATCGACGAAAAAATTATGGTTCGTCGACCAGAGATCGACGAAATAATTATGGTTCGTCGACCAGAGATCGACAAAATTGGGGCCCAGAAAATGAATACCTTCATTCTCTGAGTGAAGTTTGATGAACTCATCCCCGTTCGTCGACCTCAGATCGACTAACGTAACAGAATTTGTCGACCCCAGTTTAAAATAATAGAATTTTTAATTCCAACTGGATTTTAATCAACCTAGACAAAACATTAATCCTTTTAACAAATGGATAATTTCACCAAGAAAATACCATCCTTTAGGTTACAAAAGTCAACCTGAATATTCATATATTACCAGCTTTAGTTATGTAAATCTACAAGGACCCAAGGTAACTTGGGTCAAGTATTTCTAATCTATTTTTGTGCAGGTGAAAAACTATACTACCATAGAGGAACAATGGTATCTGGATAGTGGTTGTTCAAAACATATGACAGGTAGCAAGGACAATCTATCCAACTACAAGTCCAAGCTCGGTCCTAAAGTGGTTTTTTCTGACTCCAACTATGGCCAAACTAAAGGTTATGAAGAAGTAAAGATTGGAGTGGTCACATTCAAGAGAGTAGCTTATGTAAGTGGACTAACGCACAATCTGATTTCTATTAGTCAACTCTGTGATGAAGGGTTTCAAGTATCTTTTGATAAATCATCTTGCATTATTTCTTCTGTTGATAACAAGATTGTCTTAACTGCATCTAGAGTTGAAAATATTTACATAGTAAATTTTAAGTCTGCTATGTATGAAATAAGTTTGTTCAACCAAATTAATAATAATAATGAACTTTGGCATAAAATATTAGGTCATATTAATCTGAAAAACATTGCTAGGTTATCTAAAGAAAACATTATTAGAGGATTGCCTTCTGGTCACTATAAGAAGGAAGGGCTATGCAGGGCTTGTCAATTAGGTAAGCAAACTAAAAATAGTTTCAAAGCCATAAATAAAAGTGATTCACCTAGGATTTTGTATTTGCTCCACATGGATCTTTTTGGACCCACTACTGTACAAAGCCTAGGAGGGAAATATTATACCTTAGTGATTGTAGATGACTTCTCAAGGTTAACTTGGGAGTTTTTCTTGAGGAATAAGTCAGATAACTTCAAGGATCTTACAGATTTTCTTAAGAGCATAAGGATTGAGTACTCTACTCTAATTATATTGATCAGAAGTGATCATTGTACTGAGTTTGAGTCTCTCCCCATGCAAAGATTATGTGAGGAGTAAGGTATCAGACATTGTCTCTCTGCTCCTAGAACTCCTCAACAAAATGTGGTAGCTGAAAGGAAAAATAGAACTCTAATTGAAGCTGAAGGTACATTGCTTGTAGATGCTTACTTGTGACTATCATTTTGGCTAGAGGCTATAAGCACAGCAAACTATGTCCTAAACAGGAATTTGATACATAAACTTAAGGGAAAGACTCCCTATGAATTACTTAAAGGGAAGAAACCTAAAGTTGATTTCTTTAAGATTTTCTGTTGTATGTATTACATTCACAATAATGACAAGAAATACATTAGAAAGTTTGAAGCCAAGCCTGTAATGGGAATTTTTCTAGGATATTACCAAGTAAGCAAGGCATATAGGGTTTATAATAAATCTACAATGAAAATAGAAGCGTCTGTACACATTTCCTTTGATGAGACTAACATGTTTTACAAGGAGAAGAACTCTTCTACAAGTGAATCTTTGCAGGTACCATATTTGTGTGAACAGTTGAATGAGTTAAACCTCACCAATGAGGATAATAACCATACTTCTCCACTAAACTCTTAAGATAGTGAAGATGATTTCACTAAAATAGCTGATAAACCAACAACAACCCACATAATTCCACAAGAGGAATTAACTCCCCAGGATGTTGCTGAACCAACTCCACCAACTGATCCTGCCATACTTAGAGATCACCCTATATCTCAAGTAATAGGAGATATATTAGTAGGTGTACAGACAAGGCATCAACTCCTCGAGGATATGATGTATGCCTACTTCATTTCTCAAGTTGAACCCCAATCCATCAAAGATGCTGAGAAAGATCCACACTGGATCATTTTTAAGCAAGAAGTGCATAAAAAGTTTGAGAGATGTAGAGTTTTGGACATAGTTCCATGACCCAAAGACTACCCAGTCATTGGAACTAAGTGGGTATTCAGAAATAAACTTGATGCCCAGGGCATTAACATAAGGAACAAGGCAAGGCTAGTATCTCAAGGCTATAGGCAAGAGGAAGAAATTGACTATGATCAGACATTTTCCCCTATTGCAAGGCTTGAGGCTATAAGAATCTTTCTTGCATATGTTGCCTTCAAAAAGTTCAAGGTCTATCAAATAAATGTCAAGAGTGCATTTCTGAATGGAGAACTAAAAGACGAAGTATATGTGGAGCAACCAAGAGGTTTAATCTCTCCAACTAATCCCTCTTATGTCTTTAGATTACATAAAGCTCTCTATAGTTTAAAGCAAGCTCCAAGAGCATGGAATGAGACCTTAGCTAGCTTCCTATTAGAGTATAAATTTTCTATAGGCATTTTAGATAGGACCTTATTTATTAAGCATCATAAAGATAAAATTTTGTTAGTTCAATATTATGTAGATGATATTATCTTTGGCTCTACTGATTCCAAACTATGTAAAATGTTTTCTAACTTAATGCATTCAAAGTTTGAAATGAGTAGCATTGGTGAACTCTCTTACTTCCTTAGCCTCGAAGTGAAGAAATTTCCTGATGGAATCTTCATATCTGAATCCAAGTATGATAAGGAGCTAATCAAAAGGTTTGGGATATCAGATACCTCAATAAAGAAAACACCCATGGATACCAATATTGTGGTTGACTCTAATGAACATGGAAAGCCTATTGATCAGAAATTGAATAGGGGCATTGTTGGGTCCCTATTGTATCTCACAGCAAGTAGGCTAGACATAATATTTGCTTCATCCCTTTGTTCTAGGTTCCAAGTGAACCCTAAAGAATCTCATCTTATTTTCCTTAAAAGAATTTTAAGATATATAAAAGGTTTCCCAAATCTAGGACTCTGGTATCCAACTTAGTCAGAATTTGAGTTGACAGGATTCTCAAATGCTTACTTTGCTGGATGTATAGTGGACAAGAAGAGCACATCAAGAACATGCCAGTTCCTTGTTCTAGACTTGTCTCCTGGTTTTGCAAAAAGCAAACCTTTGTGTCTACATCAACAGCAGAAGCAGAGTCTATAGCAGCAGGCATTTACTGTTCACAGATGCTATGGATTCAAAACCAACTCCTAGATTATGGATACAACATTAATAAATCAACCTTACTCTATGATAACACTAGTGCAATTTCTATTTCTTAGAATCCAGTTCATCATAGTAGAACAAAGCATTTAGAGATAAGGCATCATTTCATTAGAGAGTGTGTGGACAAAAAGAAAAATAATCTTGTCAATATCTACACAGATTTGCAAAGAGCAGACAACTTCACCAAACCGTTGGATGAAAGAAACCATCTGTTCTTTCTAAATCAGCTTGGTATGATTAATGGAGAAGCTTTAATTTAACTTTCTGTCTATGGTCGAATAATTTGCCATAGTTTATCGACCTGAGATCGACAAACTGAGAAAAGTTCTTGAGATAATTCTGAAAGTGAGTGTAGGATCAATGCTTCACTCTAGAGGGGGGTGAATAGAGTGTTTTAAAATAATTTTACAAATATGAAAATTATTTTAGCAGTGGAAGACTTAATTTAATTAGTGTATAGTGCTTGACAGAAATCAGAATAAAACAAACAAAAGAGCAAATCCACAGCACACAACAAATAAAATAGCAAATAACCAGAAGACACAAGGAACTATAGTGGTTCCCCAAAACCTGGGTACATCCACTCTTCTACCACCCTTGGTAGGAATCCACTACAGGATGAGTTGATCAGGTGTCCTGGGCACCAATGAGCTTTTGATCAGGTGCTCAAAAACCAAACAAGATTTTTTGATCAGGTGTCTTTCCACCACTAAGTTTTGATCAGGTCTCAGGAACCAAAGCAAAACTTTTGAAGGGATTTCAAAAACCCTTTTATAGGAAAGGAAAAAGAAAAAATGGTGAAGTTGTCTTCTCTGTCAACAATCAAAGAGAAGCACAAGTGGATGAGATGTTGTCAAAGCTCCCCCTAAGATTAGCAAGAGTTCAGGAGCTGGAAGCTTTGCAAGGGTGATAGGTCTTCAATGAAAAGAATGCTCCAGCAAAAGATGATTTCAGCAAGAACTAAAATGTTTGTTGTCTGGAGTGTGAATGATGAAGAATTCTAATCAGCAGGAATCAGAAAGGAAACTTGTTCTGTTTTCTGAGTTATTGATCTTCTTTTTCTTTCTGTGTGTATCTGTTCTGTGTATATTGCTGTGAATATATTATTGTTCTCTCTGAATAATAATAAGAAATCCAGTTGTCAAAAATTCTTGATAGCCGTTAGCAAAGTCATAAAAAATTTCCTTAATTATCAATTGTCTCTGAAGGAAAAAAACCTAAGAACATTCCTCCTTTATTTCCTTGAAACTTGCTCCAGATTTATTATAACGGCTAGAAATCTTCTGCAATAAATGCTCTGAGTTGAAGACATTTGAAATCCTTATCAAATTGACAAAATTTAAAAAATCATCGATCTCAAAAGATAATCGTCGATCTGAGCTCAACTATCGTCGAACTGAGCTCAGAGATATTGGAATTAGTCTAAGACAGAAATCATCGATCATAGCTCAGAGATCGTCAAACTGAGTTCGACGCATCGATGACTTTAGCTCATTGATCGTCGAACTGGGTTCGACGCTTTGTCGACCTGAACTCAGAAATAGTCGAACTGGGTTCGACGCTCCGTCGATCTGAGCTCGACGACAAGTTGAATTCTTCTTTTGCGCTTCTTATCTGAACTAGGAGGTCTTGGGGAAAGCTTCCAAATTAAGTCCTAAGACTTAGACCTAACTAGTTGACCTTTACTCTATGCAACAAGGTCAAAGCAGCAATCTTATAGACATAGTGATCCTGACCCAAATTAGTAATATGGTGTTCCAACAATCTCCCCCTATTTGGGTTAGGATTACTATTTACATGAGATATAGGAAATAAAAACAACAGAAATAGATATACAAATGGCATTGCAGAACCACAGATATATAATTATATCACACCAAATAGTTCAGGATTGTTATGAAATAGTTTTCAGCTTACACCAGGATTAATGCTTATCATCAGCTCTTTTCTTGAGAATGATTTCTCTGTTTGGATTTTTTGAATCTTTCTTTGATCTGAAGTCATCAGCAGCACCAAGAGTCTTCTGGCTTCTTCTTCTAGGAACTACAACTTAAGGATGTAGCTGCATGTAATCCTCAGTATTGAAGAATTTCTTGGAGCTATATCTTTCAAGTTCTTGTCTTCTTTGATCTGATAGAGTTGAGATATTCGAAGTATCTTAGCCTTTTTCTCTTGCTTTCTTGATTTGATCTAGAGCAGCCATTTCTTATAGTCTGGCTGTCCAGGAGACTCGGTTAGTCTCTGGGTCTAAAAAAGGAACTGGTGGCTAATTCTTATTCATGGTGTCAGTGGGAGGAGATTTTGGATGAAAGCCTTCTTTAATCTTATAAGGAAAAGGACCAGAGGTGGAATCACTTGGGCTTTGTCCTTTCCATTGATAAGGTTGATGTCTGGACTATCCTCTAGAATAAACTTGATAATCTCTTTGTCTGCCTCTGTACTGAGTTCCTCTTAACTGATTCCCTCTTTGCGTACATCCTCTAAATTGAGATCTTCCTTGAGACTGAGAGGATCTTTGAGATGAAGCATATGAGGATTGATGAGCTGAGTTTCCACCAGATCCTGCACCTTGGAGAAGGAGGAGGAGGAGGATTATAAAGAGAAGTTCTTTGGTCATATTTCCATTTCTTCCTTATGGCCTTCAACTTGTTCTCAGAGAATTGCATCTAGTGCTCAGTTATAGGGCAGCTGTGCAGAATGTTATATGGAATGTCATGATCAGAAGTAGTCTTGGACAATTGAACTCTTTTCATAGCTTTACTTCTAGCTTTCCTCTTCTTTGAAATAGTTGTAGAGGAATCATCAGAGTGAGTTCTGAATTCATCATCATCATCAAAACTCTGAGGCTCATCATATAAAACATCTAATTTCCTTCAAAGCAGGGGGTGCAGTAGTAGAAATAACAACAGTAGCATCTGAAATAGCAGGAGAAGAAACTATACAAACTGGCTCTACTGGCTCTATAACGCCTCTGAAAGAGAAGTATCAGCAGCAGCAGCAGCATCAAGAACTAAAGGAATACTTTCCACAGTCTTAACAGAATTTATATATATTTCTATCAGATTTTGATCACAGCAGGAGAATGGAACTATAACCCTGGTTAGATCTTAAGTAGGGAGAGGTGCTGGAAGATAACAGCTATAAAATGAATCAAATAATGATAATAAAGAATGTAGATCTACTGCAGGACTGATGGTTGGAGCTGGAGCTGGAACTGAAACTGAAACTTTCTCTGAAGCTGGAATCTCTGAAGCTAGAACTTTTGATATTTGCATTTCTAAAACAAAATTCTCTGAGAGAAGCACTTCTTCATAAGGTATCTCCCCCTGCCTAGTTTCAGTGACAACTGAATCTAGGCCCCCAGAAGAAGGGATGGCTTGAAGGGAGAAGGAAGAAGATATTCTAAAAGATAACTCATTCAAAGTCTTGACTAAGGGAGCCAAGGTTGAATCTAGTAGGAGAGTTAGCTTGGGTACCAACAACTCATATAATCTATCTGCTAGAGGAAGAAGATCTACTTGCTCAAGATTAACTTGAGTAGAGATAAAGGTAGTGGCTGTAGAGATGGATGGAATGGATTCATAGTGAAGTGGTATGGATGGTTGAGAGGTGGGGATAGTGTAATAGATGGAGCTAGGATAGTGTCTATTGGTAGAAATGAGGAGATGGTAGGCGGAAAGGATGGTTGAGATATAATGTCATGTAGGATTTGTTGAAAGGATGTTGAGGTGGATGGAATGTCTTGGGGTGAAGATGGAGAATCATCCATGAAGTAATCATCTAAAAGGTTGAATGATAGAAGATGGGAGGATGATTCTAAATCTATGGATGAGAAGAAATGTAGTGGATGGAAAGATTCTTGATGGGTGGCTGGAGGAGGTGGAGAATTTATTGGAGGCAAAGGAATGGACGATGTAACTGGAATGTGTAGAGGGAGGAGAGGATATGGAAGAGGATGGAAACACTTCTGCTGGGGTAGTGGACTGAGGAGAAGTGACTATTTCAACCCTTGTGCCTTAAGAAGCTTTAACTGTAGGAGCCCTGCTGGGTTTGACAATTTGTCTCTCCTACTTGCCAAAAAGAGCAGAATAAAGTCTCGTAGAAGCATTGATGTGCATCCCATTGGACACTAACAAATGAGGGCACCTATTCTGCAAGAATAGGCCCAAGATCGTTCCAAAATTCACAAAGTTCTTATTTACCTTTTTCTTAATCAAATCAAAGAAAATGGTTCCCCAATCTAGGTATTTCTTATTTACTATTGCAGCCATTAGACAGAATTGATGTCGAGATATTGTATCATGGGCTGAATGTTTGGCCAATATCACTTTGCCTACAACATTTGCTAGAAATCTATACTCCATAGATAGATTTTTCTTCCGCAACTTATTAGGGTTCTCAAAATTATGACCCATTCTATCTAACATTTTAGTAAATTATACCCCTGATAGTTCTATACTATCATTTCCAGTACTTAATCCAAAAATGTCTGTAAGAATGGCTGGGGTTAAGGATACCTGTGTCCCTGAGATGGTTCCAATACTTGTGTTTTGATCTAGATTATGGGAAGTATAGACCCACTCTTAAATCTCATCTGTTGCTAGCTTGATTATGGAAGTCATAATGTTCACAAGTTATTGCTCCTTAAAAAGTTCCAGAATGTCTCTGAATATTTGATCTGTACCCTCAAATGATTCCATGTCGATATCGAAGCTAGTGTCGAACTTCATTGCGGCTAGAACGGTGACTAAAACCGACATATTTCCTGCAAACAAAAACAAGATCAAGTGTAGAAAAGTTTGGAGGGAAAGAAAGTGCTTGTAGAAGGTATGAAAGCATGAAGGAGAACGACGCCTGAAAAAAATGATTTTATATTAGGGTTCGACGCAGAAAGGGAATGATTGTTGAACTCAGTTCGACGATCTGCGGCTCTAGGTAAAACTGAAGGGTCTTAACATCGTCGATCTCCGTTCGACGCTATTTTACATCGTCGATCTCCATTCGACGATATTGAGAATACTGATCGATAAGAAAACGCTGAGCTCCGTTCGACGATCTTCATGAAAAACGTCGAATGCAGTTCAGAGTTCAGAGAAAATCTATATACACTAGGAAACTCAAACTTTTAACCTATTATTTGTCTCTTTTTAGGTTTAAAGATCTTGGAACTTAATTAAGACTACCTACATCTAACATTTCTAACTGATTAAGGAAGAAACTGTGTTTCTTTTCATCCAAGGGTTTGGTGAAAATATCTAACCTTTGTAAATCAGTTGAGCTGTATTCTAATTCAATTTTATTTTTCTCTACATTATCCCTTAAGAAATGATTCCTAATCTCTATGTGTTTTGTCCTACTATGGAGGACTGGATTTTGAGCTTTTGAAATAACACTAGTGTTATCACAAAATATTTTGGACTTCTCTAAGTTATAGCCATAGTATAGGAGCTGATTTTGAATCCATAATATTTGTGAGCAACAACTACCTGCTGTCATATACTCAGCTTTAGTAGTTGATGTGGAAACAGATGTTTATTTCTTACAAAACCAGGAGACAAGTCTGTCACCAAGAAACTGACATGTTCCACTGGTGCTTTTACTGTCTTCTCTACATCCAGCATAATCAGCATCAAAAATCCAGTTAAATCAAATCCTGAATCAGCTGGATACCAGAGACCTAGATTTGGACAACTTTTCACATACCTAAGAATCCTCTTTACTAATGTGAGGTGTGACTCTCTAGGGCTGACTTGGAATCTAGCACATATGCATGTAGCAAACATTATATCAGGTCTACTAGCTGTAAGATATAATAAGGAGCCAATCATTGCTCTATATATGGTCTGATAAACTTGTTTTCCATGTTCATCAGCATCTAATACAGCATTAGTAGCCATGGGTATTTTCATAGAGGATGCATCAGACATACCAAACTTCTTAACCAATTCTTTTGCATACATGGTTTGAGAAATAAATATGCCATCAGCATTTTGTTTGACTTATAATCCTAGAAATAAGGATAGCTCACTCATGCTACTCATTTCAAATTTTGAATGCATTAGGTTGGAGAACCTTTTGCACAAATTTGAATTAGTATAGCCAAAAATAATATCATCTACATAGATTTGTACTAGTAGGATTAGTGACTTATGGGTTCTAATGAAAAGAGTTTGGTCTACTCTACCCTTTTAAAATCATTTTCTAAGAGAAAGTAAGCTAGGGTCTCATACCATGCTCTAGGAGCTTGTTTGAGACCATATAATGCTTTATGCAATTTATAAACAAAATCAGGGTGAGTTAGAGAGATAAAACCTGGAGGCTATTTTAAATAAACTTCTTCCTTGATATCACCATTGTGGAATGCACTTTTGACATCCATTTGATATACTTTGAAGTTCTTGTGAGCTGCATATGCTAGGAAGATTCTTATGGCCTCTAACCTTGCAACAGTTGCAAAGGTTTGGTCATAGTCTATGCCTTCTTCTTGAGAATATCCTTGAGCAACCAGCCTTGCCTTATTTCTTACTATAACTCCTTGATCATCTAACTTGTTTCTTAAAATCCATTTTGTTCCAACAATGGGATGATTCTTTGGCTTTGGCACTAGCTCCCAAACTTTGTTTCTTTCAAATTGATTTAATTCCTCTTGCATTGCAATAATCCAGTTTGGATCTTGTTCATTATCTTGTATGGATTGAGGCTCAATTTGAGAAATAAAGAAAGTGTGCATCAGATTTTGATTGAATTGGTTTCTGGTTTGCACACCAACTGAGATGTCTAAAATCACATGGGAGATTGGATGGTATCTTGATGTTACTAAATCAACAATGGGTGTTGATTGTTCATCAACCTGTGTTATTATTTCCTCTTGTGGAACAGCAATAGGCTCTTCATTTGGATTGTCACCATGACTTGCTAAAATCTGACTATTATCTTCATTTTCACTGCTTTCAGCTTCTTGTTGAGTGGGTTAGGGTGATGGATCTTTTTCAATGATATTTAGCCTGTCCAAATTCTCTGATAGAGAATGTACCTACAAAGGGTCTATGGTAGAAGTGCTCTTCTCCTTGTAAGACATATTAGTTTCATCAAAAGAGACATGTACTATTTATTCAATTTTATGAGATGATTTATTATAAACCCTATAGGTCTTACTGATCATGGAGTATCCCAGAAACACTCCTTCATCAGCTTTGGCTTCAAATTTTGCTAAGTATTTCTTGTTACTGTTATGAATGTATCAAATACAACAAAAAATTCTAACATAATCACCTTTAGGTTTCTTCCCTTTGAGTAATTCATAGGGAGTCTTGCCCTTTAGCATATATATCAAACTCCTATTCAAAACATAGTTTGAAGTGTTCACAGCCTCTACCCAAAAGGATAGAGGAAGGTGAGCATCTATCAATAATGTTGTGGCAGATTCAATAAGGGTTCTATTCTTCCTTTCAACTACCCAATTCTGTCGAGGAGTTCTAGGAGCTGAGAAAGTGTGCTTGATCCCTTCCTTCTGACAGAACTCTTGCATAAGAAGAGAATCAAACTCTGTCCCATGATCACTTCTGATCAGGGCTATGTGAGTATTGAACTCAATCTGTATACATTTGAGAAACTTTGTCAAATATTTGAAGTTATCAGACTTCTTCCTCAGAAAGAACACCCATGTGAATCTAGAGAAGTCATCTATAACTACTAAAGTATAAGATTTCCCTTCTAGGCTTTGTATTGTAATGGGTCCAAACAGATCCATATATAACTAGTACAAAATCCTAGGTGAATCACCCTTATTAAGTGACTTAAAGCTGTTTTTAGTTTGCTTGCCTAATTGACAAGACCTGCAGAGTCCTTCCTTCTTGTAGGGGCAAGAAGGTAGTCCTCGAACAAGGTTGTCCTTGGATAGCCTAGCAATGGTTCTAAGGTTGACATGTCCTAATCTCTTATTCCATAATTAATTAGGTTTGCTAAGAGAGTTAAATAAACAGATATCTACCTTGGTTGAATGAAAATCTACTAGATAGATGTTACCTCTTCTGTTACCTATGAACATAGTTGTGTTGACTTCTGATTTGATGATGCATGAAGACTTGTAGAATGTAACCTGGTAGCCTTCATCACATAGCTGACTGATATTGATATGATTGTGCTTCAGTCCTTCCACATATACCACCTTCTTGAATGTTACTGATCCTATTTGGACTGCACCATAACATTTGGTCTGTCCAAAGTTTGAATCTCCAAACATGACATTGGGTCCATGTTTAGCCTTGATGGATATTAGGTTATCCTTGCTTCCAGTCATGTTCTTGGAGCACCCACTATCCAAATACAATGCTGGTCCATGGTTGGATAGGTCTTTACCATCACAAATAACAGTTCATTTCTTTTTTAACCCACTTTACCTTGGGTCTAGCTTGATAACCTTTGAAATCAGAAATGAAAGACATCTCTGGTTGGCTCTTATATCCTTCAGGATGATATCTCCTAGGAGGAATTATCCATTCAGTATAAGGGTTGAACCCTTGAGAGGTAGGATATCTAGAATTAATTTTTGACATACCTCTTGAGATTTGGTCGTATCTCTGAGCTCCGTACGACAATCGTGGATCTAAATTCGACGATCTTGAGTCAGATCATCGAGCTCCGTTTAGCGATCAATCTTACCTGTGTTTAGAGATCAGAGATCGTCGACCTGAGTTTGATGATTCAGCATGAAATTGCTGAGCTCCGTTCTAATATCGTCGAACCTCTATTCGACGATTTCTGTTGAACTATGTTCTTTTTGGGTAGATCAGAATTTTTTCTAGCTACCTCCACACCTCCTTTTCCTTTATCAGAGATAAATTTAATGGGAGTTGTTAACACAATAGCTTGGCTGGATGAAGCACCCAAGCCCAGTGTACTTTTGAGTCTTGAGTTCACTGTGCTTGTGATGTCCATCAGTTTGATACTTCTCCCATTGAGGGTTTCTTCAAACTTCTTGGCCTCAGATAGTTCACTTTTTAGTGAAGCTATCTATTCCCTAGAACATTCTAACTCTTCTGAGAGTTTGAGGTTATCTGAACTTAAGGTACTGTATTCAGATAGTTGATTTCTGAGAGAGATAATTTCTTTCTCAGACTTAAGTAAATCTAATCACAGTACTTTAAATTCAGACTTGAAGTCCTCAGAATTAAAATCAAAAGAATCAATTGCATGGTCTTCTTCTAGCTCTGGTTTACTATCAGATTCAGATTCATGTTCTAAATCAGTGTTGTTCCGAGATGCATTGATTGCAATCATACAGAATTCTTTTTCTTGAGCATCATCCTCATCATCACTTGAACTTGATGATGCATCAGATTCTTCTTCTGTTTCACTCCATATTTCAGCAACAAATCCCTTCCTAGTGAGCTTATTCTTGCTGGAAGAGGATCTGTCATAGTGATTTCTTCCAGAGTCTTTATCTTTTCTCTTTTCTCTCTTGTCATTCTTTTGACGTACTGGACAATCAGGCAGTATGTGGCCTGGTTTCCTGCAACCATAATAAATAATCTCTTTGTTACTTGATTTATCATACCATGGCTTTTCTTGGCCTCTAGATGACCTTTTTCTGAAATCCTTCCTGGCCATTTTGTAGAACTTCTTGGCTAGGAGGCTCATCAATTCTTCATTTCCTGTGACTTTGTCTTCAAACTGTTCTTCTGTTGCCTTGAAAGCAATTGACTTCTCCTTCCTGACTGCTGGAAAAGTTGTCTTCTGCTCTTCTTCTCTATTTTTGATGAGCTGCTCATAAGATTTGAGCTTGCCAAATAGAGCTTCTGTAGTGATCTCATTAAGACTTCTAGCATCCTTGATTGGCCAGATCCTTAAATCCCAAGTGCTAGGGAAGCACATTAGGATCTTTTCATTTATCTCTGTGAGAGAGATCTCCTTATCCAATGTTTTGAGTTCACTGACAATTAGGCTTAGTCTGCTGTACATGTCAGCTACTGACTCATTTTCGGCTTTCTTGAAATTCTCATATTGAGTGATAAGATGAGATCTCCTATCTTTTCTCTCATCAGCTGATCCTGATACAATCTCATATAGTTTGTCCCATATCTCTTTAGCTGAATTGCATTCAGCTACCTTCTGGAAGATGTCATCAGACATTGTTTGAGCTAGGATGTTCATAGCTTTAGCATGAGCAACCTTCCATTTATTTATATCAGCATCTGTTCCTGATGGTGGTGGAAAACATTTGTACTTGTACTTGCAGGAGGCTGTGGGAAATCCGTCAAAACCGAATTAAAGATATCTTCATAAATGGAATTCATGTATAATCTGATCATTGCCTTCCAAAGTGCAAACTTGGAGAGATTGCACACTGGAGGTATGGTGCTAGCATAATATTTGTTCTGTGTCATGGATTTAGATTAAAATAAATATAATAAAAATAGCCCTCTATTAAGGATGGATCTTAAGAGAGATCTTTTGGTTTAGGTGTTAGCCTGTATGAACAACCAACCTCCCTCTGATACCAATTAAAAGTGAGTGTAAGATCAATCATTCACTCTAGGGGGGGGTGAATAGAGTGTTTTAAAATAATTTTGCAAATATGAAAATTATTCTAGCAGTGTAAGACTTAATTTAGTTATTGTAGAGTGCTTGACAAAAATCAGAATAAAACAAACAAAAGAGCAAATCCACAGCACACAGCAAATAAAAAAGCAAACAACCAGAAGACAAAAGGAACTATAGTGGTTCCCAGAACCTGGGTACATCCACTCTTCTATCACCCTTGGTAGGAATCCACTGCATGATGAGTTGATCAGGTGTCTTACGCACCAATGAGCTTTTGATCAGGTGCTCAAAAACCAAACCATATTTTTTGATCAGATGTCTTGCCACCACTGAGTTTTGATCATGTCTCAGGAACCAAAGCAAAACTTTTGAAAGGAGTTAAAAAACCTTTTACAGGAAAGGAAAAAGAAAAATGGTGAAGTTGTCTTCTTTGTAAACAATCAAAGAGAAGCACAAGTGGATGAGATGTTGTCAAAGCTCCCCCTGAGATTAACAAGAGTTCAGGAGCTGGAAGCTTTGCAAGGGTGATAGGTTTTCAATGAAAAGAATGCTCCAGCAAAAGATGATTCAGCAAGAACTGAAATGTTTGTTGTCTGGAGTGTGAATGATGAAGACTTTTAATCAGTAGGAATCAGAAAGAAAACTTGTTCTATTTTCTGAGTTATTGATCTTTTTTTTCTTTCTGTGTGTATCTGTTTGTGTATACTACTGCGAATATATTCTTGTTCTCTCTGAATGATAATAAAAATCTAGTTGTCAAAAATTCTTGATAGCCGTTAGAAAAGTCATAAGAACTTTCCATAAATGTCAACTGTCACTGAAGGAAAAAACCTAAGAACAATCCTCCTTTGTTTCCTTGAAACTTGCTCCAGATTTATAATAATGGCTAGAAATCTTCTGCAATAAATGCTCTGAGTTGAAGACATTTGAAATCCTTATAAAACATACGAAATTCCAGAAATCGTCGATCTCAAAAGATAATCGTCGATCTGAGCTCAACTATCGTCAAACTGAGCTCAGAGATATTGGAATTAGTCTAAGAAAGAAATCGTCGATCTGAGCTCAGAAATCGTCGAACTGAGTTCGAGGCATCGAGGACTTGAGCACAGAGATCGTCGAACTAGGTTCGACGCTTTGTCGACCTTAACTCAGAGATAGTCAAACTGGGTTCGACGCTTCGTCGATCTAAGCTCGACGAAAAGTTGAATTCTTCTTTTGGGCTTCTCATCTGAACTAGGATGTCTTGTGGAAAGCTTCCTACTTAAGTCCTAAGCCTTAGACCTAACTAGTTGACCTTTACTCTATACAACAAGGTCAAAGCAACAATCCTATAAACATAGTTATCCTGACCCAAATTAGTAATAGGGTTTTCTAATAAATTCGTCGAACAAAGATCCATGAACTCTCTGTGTCAGCCATTTTCATCGATCAGAGATCGACGATCTGGTTTCAAGAAATTTTTCGTCGACCTCAGGACGACGAAAAGTTTTCCCTTCTTTAGACTGAGATCAACGAACTCTTTTGTCGATAAAATATTTCGTCGACCTCAGATCAAAGAATTTTTTTTTTCACCGGACGGAGTTTGTCGTTTCATTTTCCGAAAAACCTTATATCTAGGTTTTCTTTGAGCTCCATCCCACGCTTTCTGTTCCCCTTGCACTTGATCTCTCTGTTTCTCTTTTACAGGTGATCAATGGTGATTCCAGCAAAGGCTCTTGAAGCAATGAAGTTTGACTTGGGTTTTGATATAGATTTTGAGTTATTCAAACATTCCGACCAGATATTTTTGGAAATTCTGAAATTATTTATAGATCAGCAGTTAAAGAATCTGATGACCAACAGAATGAAGATAGCTGCAATAGAAGTTTGGGAATGGGTTTTCACTTCTTCCTCTCAAGAAGATGATACTATGGTGGGAACCATATCGGGTAACGTCGTCACTCTTACACCCGCCGTATTAACTGATATTTTTTGATTAGTTAATGGACAAGAAGTGTTAGAGATCAACAGTGATGGATTTGATGAGATGTTTGTTAAGATGGTGTATTCTATAGACACCTCCCATAAACTGCTGAAGAAATATTTATCTGCCGACTATAAGTTTCAAGTAGATATTGTAGGCAAGGTACTACTAGGAAAGCACACAACCCATGATTACATCACTCGGTGGCAATTCCTTATGATGTGTGCTATTTTGAACAAGAAGCCCGTGAATTGGGCTAGAATCATGTTTGAAATGATTAGGAAGAAAAATACCAAAAAGGAGGTGTGTTTTAGAAGAATTCTTGGAATCTTCCTTAAGGCAAAGGCTACTGAATCACTGGTCTCCCCAACCATATTCATTAATGCCTCCAAGATGCATAACTGTGCCTTATATGACAGGTGGGAGAGGAATATCCCTAAGCCATCCAAGGATTCCTCTTCCAGACCTTCTGAGGGTATAAGGGCTACTACAGCTACTCCCCACCCTGTTGAGGATGTTTCCATTCCCCCTCCACCTACTCTTATACAAACTCCCTGAACAACGCTCTGGCATTCTTCCACATCTCAAGAACATCGACCAACACCTCCTGCTTCCCCAATCCATATTCATTCACCGGTTCATTCACCAGTTAATTCTCCAGTACATCAACCTTCACCATATCAAGCCCCTCAACATCAACATTCACCTATTAAATCTACAGTATATACTAATACACTAGAGCAAGTTACTCCTCCTCTATCTCCTCCTCCTTAACATCTTACTGACATCCTTCTTCACAACCTATCATCCATACCAAAATTCAATCTGTTATCATTCAATATATCATCATCTGTTCATTCCCCATCATCAACAGATGAACCAATGCCAGATTCTTCACCCTCTCATCCATCATCATCCACCCTCAATCCATCTGTATCCACTCAAACCCCTCCTAAATTCATGGACATAGATTCCCTCCCAATTTCATCTATTCTGCAAACCATCACACCTCTTCAAAAATAACACATAGTAGAGGCTATTTCACCTCTTGCTGCTTCCATTTCTTAACTAGCTGCCCAACTTTCTTACTCCTCTATCCCTCCTTCTTAAGTTAGGGGCCTGGCTCCAGTACTTACTGAAACCAGGCAGGGGCACATTCTCAATGAAGAAGCAGCTCCAATAGCAGTAGAAGCAGAAGTAGAAATAGTTTTGCAAATAGCTGTGTTAACAGATGTAGATATGGTCCCAGAGGCTGATATAGTAAATGTAGATATGCTGATTGTAGAGATTGTGACTGATGGTGATTGGTGTATCAATCCCTCAGTAGGCATTTTTGATTTGTTACATTCTGTCAAAACAATTCATCAATATTATTTTCTTCCGGCTGTCAGGCCATCTTTGGTAATATTATGTTATACTCCTTTTGTAAGTCTTGAAGTTGTTAGTCAACTGAAGGCATGGTTTGCTACTAATATGGTAGGGAACTTGTTGGCCCAACCTATGTAATGGATGATAGTACTATACCCAACTTAGATTATTTAATTACATAAGATGTTGCACAAGAGATTGCACAGATGCAAAATGATCCAAAGGTAAATGATTTTCTATTGATTGATAAAGACATAGAAGATTCACAGATGATTACAGACATTATTGCTCCTACTGCAGTTGTTCTATCTCCAGCTCCTCCTCATGCTCATAAGAAGATTTCAAAGGAAACTATAGAAGAAATAAATGATTTGTATGATAATCCTTAAAGTTCTTTTGAAGATGACACAATTGATGATTCTGATGATTCTTACTCTGACAATTCCAAAAGATCTAAATCAAAGAAGAGGAAGGTTCCAGGAAAGGCTGTTCTCAAGCCTAATCCAAACAATGATGTTCCAAACTATATCTTGCATAATATTCCTTTTACTCCAACAAATCCTCATTGGATGAAGCTGTCAAGGAACCAGGTAAAAGCAGAGAAGAAGAAGAGGTCTGGATCTTCTCTAGTGAAGAGATTCAGGAAAGATCCACCTCCTCCTCCTCCTCATATTGCAGGAGCTTCCGGCAATCTTGCAAAGCCTGCTTCCAGGGCTTCTCAACCTCCTAATCCAGCTCCTTATCAGTCTTCAAAACAATCTTCTAAACTAGCTCCTTCTCACTCAAGACAGTTTTTCAGTTCAGCTCAAAAACAATCTTCCATTCTAGCCAGAAAATATAATGAATGCGGACCCCTCTGTTTTTTTCATGCTGAACAATCTGTAAAGAATTATCCTTCAACAAATTTTCAGCAATCGTTTTGTTATTTTCAGGAAGCAATAGAGGACTGCTCAGGATGTTTCAAATAATACAGAGAGACCATCATCTCAAAGATATGAACCATAGCTTGATCTAAATTTCAGGATGGCTAGATTCCATGAGCTTATAGGCTTATCCCAGATAAACAAAGCAAAGATAGAAGGAACTGATCCATCACAGTTTATTACTATGTTTACTTACAGACAAAAAGAGCTCGAAAAGTTTGAGGTAGACAAAGAAATATTCTATCCTAATGCTTATATAAAGGTTCACCCAGAAGATGTTGTGCCTAGAGCTTCTACTATAAGACTTCTGGGAGCTCAAGACCAGAAGATGTTTAAGCAAGAAACAAAAGATCCTCTTAGAACAATTGTGTTCACTAAATCTTCTTCTGCCCCTCCTCCAAACAAGCTCTAAAACAATTTTATTCTCTGTGAATATTCTTTTTATCTGCTGAAGTTGTTTTTCATTCTGTCAGATATTCACTTTCATGTTGAATGTTTGTATTTTATTTAATTATGCTTTGTACATAGTGACCTCAACCAAATAGAGGGAGATTGTTGGACCCCTAGTTGGATTTTGGCTAGGTTCAATAATTTAGGCTGAGTCTGACCCACCTTATATAGCAACGGTCAAGTCTAGTAGTCCAAGAGTTTAGGCTAAGTCATTAAGTTCAACCTTCTTGAACCAGCCAGCAGAGGACCTTAGAAGACTCAGACTTAGAAGATTCAGAGAACAGATTATTCAGTTCGAACTTCATCGAACTCAGCTTGACGGTATTCGATCTCAGGTCGACAAACTCAGAATTATTTCTATGAGATGAGCTCGACGATATTCGAGCTCAGGTCGACGATTAGTTATCTTAAGACAGATTCTCAGCTCGACAAACTCAGAGTGTAGATTTGGCAAGACATTCTTAGTACGTAGTTCGCATGCTCACGTCGACGAACTGGAATTCTTTGGTCGATGATCTTGGATCTCAGGTCGACGAATTCTGTTCTGAGGTCGACGATTTCTGTCCCACTCCAGAATGAGAATTTTCTTCCTTCTGTCCCCGACTTTCTATATCAATTAGTAGTAATATTCTTGAGTAATTAATGCTCGTATTCCTTTGAATATAATGGTTATTGGCAGCATTAATTATGTTATTCATCAGGATAATCACTTGCTTATTTTATTAGGGATAGTTGGGGAAACTCATTTATGATAGACATTCCAGCTGTTTGTATTTTCCAGATTTGTCAGCAATTAATCCGGAAATTCAAAATTCAAAGGGGAAATTGACTAGAGAATATAAAAAAGATTCTCTCTCTTTAGTAAAAAAGAACATATACAGAGAAGAATAGAGAACAACATACTCACAGAGCATTATAGAGAAGAAAGTCCAGAGTAATAAAACAGATGTTGATCTTTCAGAACTTTCTTCTATGTGCTGAAAACATTTCTATTTTTTTCCTCGTCAATCCTGAAATCTGATGAAGAACATTCATCAGTCTACTAGATTCCTGGACATTGACAGAACAAGATAGAAGACCTACACCCTGAAGCAAAGCTGCAGTCTTCCTGAACCATCAAACATCTCAGGGGGAGCTTTGTCAACATCAAAGATCAACTAGTCTTTTCTATTGATTAGGTAAAGAGAAGACACCATCACATCCTCTCACCTCCTGTAAAAGGGTTTTTAACTCCCTTCAAAAGTTAACCACTTGGTTGTCAAGTCTCCTGATCAAAAGACTTGGGTTGGTTTTTTGGCACCTGATCAAAAGCCTAAAGGGTTGTGATATCTCCCTGCAAATAGATATTATGGTGGCAGTCACCTGATCAAAACCTACTAGTGGATTCCTACCAGGGTTGTAGAAGAGTGGATGTACCCAGTTGGGGAACCACTATTATATTCTTATGTTGTCTAGTTGTGCTCATTTTCGGTATGTTCTTGTTGTGGCTGTGATAGATAGAATAACTTAGCCTGTTTTTCTTTTATTTACATATTATTGGTATCACCTACTTTCTCTTTGATATAAAAGTTTAAAACCGCCAAAATTTTTAATACTCTATTCACCCCCCCCCCCTCTATAGTAAGTCATATCTAACCCCTCCTTTCACTTCCCAAAAAATTTCTATAAAAAGCCCTAAGCTCCAAGTGTTTAGGGCGAGGTAGAGGCAATGTTAGGAGCTATTGAGAGTTGATTTCAGAGTTTTTAGCATATTGTTTTCGTGTTTTAACATTCTTGTAATGCCCCGAAACTCAAAAGCGGGACGGGTGACGTTTTAAGCCAAGTCTGGGTTTTGGAGCGGGTGACACTGGCGTGTCACGGGCATGACACGGGCGTGCCACAGGCATGTTCGGCCACTGGTCATGTGGTCGACGTTTTTACGATCGGCGATCATCGAGGTGAGGCACACGGCCTGGGATACGGGCGTGTCCCAGGGCGTGTCACGCTAGGGAGTTTTCTGATTCTTGTACACGGACCATGACAAGGGCACTGACACGGGCGTGTCACATATGACACGGGCGTGTCGGGTGCCGTGTCGCAGGCCGTGTCCTCCTCGGGAAGCAAGTGTGGGTATTTGGATACGGGCCATAACACATGCACAGACACGGGCGTGTCACATATGACACGGGCGTGTCGGGTGCCGTGTCGCAGGCTGTATACTTCTCGGGAAAAGAATGTTGGTCGTTGCACACGGGGCGTGACACGGGTCGTGACACGGCCGTGTCACATGCGATACGGGCATGTCGGAGGCCGTGTCGAATGCCGTGTGCTGGTTATTACATCGGTCGAGATGGCGAATGGGTGACACGGCCATGCACACGGCCGTGTTGCAACCCGTGTTCGGCCCAGATTTTGTAATCTCAGGCCTAATCATGGCCGTTCATTTCCTTGGCTTTGGATCCGACGGCTGGGGGTGGATGCTTGTGGTTTAAACACGGAAATAGGGTTTACAATCCCTCATTTCATCCTCTTGGTTCTCTTTCTAAAGTCTAGAGAGAGGGGAGAGCAAGGAGGAGGAGGAAGGCCAAGATCCAGCCACCGGTGGAGCGTCAGAGCTCCGAATCGCGATCCGAGTCCAAATCCGGGAAGGCGACGCCATTGCGGTGCCTTCCAATTACGTAGATTTTTCATGGTGCCGCGGAGGAACGCAAGGGCAACGATTTCTAATCCTAGGGCATGTGAAGCGCTCTTTTCCTTTGCATAGGAAGCCCACTCTCGCGAGTGAGCGAAGAGTTGGAGCATTCCTTGGGGTAGATATGTAAAGTCCCCCTTTGTGTAGAGTCCGTATGCGTAAACGGACATAGGAATGGTGTGTGAAGCCTATCCGGACAAGTTGGTCTGGATCGGTGATGTTGCATTTCATATGAACCGGGGAAGACTCCGGGTGTTTGGGCGTTTTTCGGGTTTTCTACGTGGTAGATTGCAGCAGGGGGCCTTGGAGATTAACTCCAAGGTGCACCCGGAAAACTGTGCAAAAGCGAGTTTTTCCAACACGATGGCCGGGGAGCCAACGTGAACATAACCGGGTTATGTGATTGTTGTGGCGGAAATGGGACTCGGTGAGTCTTGACCTGCGCATATGGCTTAAATTGTCGTTGTGGAATGAGCACGGGTCAGGCAGAACCGTACCCAATCTATGTCGTTCAGTGGGACCATTGGCATGGATGAGAGTCTTCGGCGGTCTATGGCTTAAATTGTCGTGACCAAGGCCAGGAAGACAAAATGCTCATATGATTGGTCGTCCAAGGGGCGGTGGTGGAATAGGAACGTCTATTGGCTTTAATTGACATGACGTTTGTCGGTTCGCCGTGAATGTGCCCTACGTTTACGAGGTGTGTGGTTGTGCGAGCTTACGCCTGTGATGAAGTGTGTTTACACTATATTGATGATATACTAATAAAGTGCAGGGAAAGAGCATCGCCGCCCCGATTTTGGGAGCGGGATCGTTATAATTTGGTCAGCATAGCTAACCGTTGCTTTTTTTCACCACCGTGCGGTGGATTGCTGCTTGCAGGTGTTGCGGAGCCGAGCGGTAAATAGCGGGCTAAAGCCCAAGTTGCTGCGCCGGCCTTCGAAGGCCTAAACTTTTGAGTGTTTTCTTATTTACTCATGTATGGCCGGCCTGCGTGCCGAGGTTTGAAAGTCATGTTTAATTAAGCAAACATTGTAAGGCCTTAAGGCTAGTTGTTTTGTGTATTCAACATTCCTATGTTTTGGTTCAGTGGACATTCATGTTAGTTGGGTTCTTAATTGTGCAACTTATTAATTGCTTCCGCTAGGTGCTGTGTAGGATGTTGTGATTGGTTGAATGGTTTCAACCCGTAACCAACCGGTCTGTCCATAGTATATGGCATCGGGCCCCGGCCGGACCAACTGTTATATACCATGCGACGGATAGGGGTGTTAAAAATTGGTATAAGACTACTAGTTTCGGTCAAGCTTAAATGAATTTTTGGGCGAATTCACTTTAAGGGGTGGTGAGCACATGTGTGCATCATCATTATAACATGAAAAGAACCCATGAATGTCCACTTAGGAATGAAAATACATGTGTTTGAGGAACCTGTGTGTTCCTATAATTGCTGTTTGCAATATTGTTTGGTCGCTTATCGGTGTTTTGCACGTTTATAGGTGACCAGAAGTGGTGCTGGACCGTCGGAACGGCCAGGTTCCGAGGCAAGCAGCGCGCCAAGTGATGCGCCTGCAATACCTCCGTCTGCCGAGACCATTAGATTGGTGGCAGAAGCTGTCTTTGCTATGATCAACGCGTAACCTACCAGGCAGGTACAACAGCATTCTCCTGCGGTGGAGCAAGTGCCACTCCAAGCGGCGGAGCCTAGAAGGGTGAACGGGTGGCGGTGGAGCCGGAGTTGCCTCGGAGAGCAACTGAGAGACAGCTTAATCTTGTGATGGGCTTCAATCCACCGGTGTTCTCGGGAACGGGAACCCCGACCCAGGCCGAAGATTGGCTCTCAAGATATAATAGGGTGATGATAGCAACAGAAACGGAAGAGTAGCAGAAGACCACGATAGCAACGTTCCTATTGGACGGGGATGCGAGATTATGGTTTGAAGGCCTAGAGCAACACAAGTTGAGGGGAAGGCGTTGGACGAAGTACCTATGGAGGAGTTTTCGAGATTGTTCATTGCTCGATACCTCCCCTCAGCGCAGAGGATTGCATTGGAGAACGAGTTCCAAAAGCTGGTGCAAGGAGATAGCACTATAGACGAGTACCTCCACGAGTTTACTCGATTGGGGATATATGCTAGCGCTACCTTTGCCGACGAGGAGCGAAAGACTAACCGCTTCTTTGAAGGGTTAAGAGATGAGCTGAGGCTGCTACTGTCGGGGACCATGGCGCTGGGTTTCATGACCCTGGTCACCTCGGCCCGGTCCTTGGAGAAGGACATGAGAAATGTGCAAGCTAAGAAGGAATTTGGTAGGAAGAAATCGGAGTTCAAGGCACCGACTACATCGAAGTCGGGCTACCGCAAATTCTACAAGAAGGCTAGGACGTCAGGTCCAGCTTCTTTACAGGTGCCTCGGGGGCAACTACCAATTGAACCTCGGGCGCTTGTTTCACTTGATGAAAGACGGGGCACTTTGCCCGCGATTGCTGGAGCGGACGCCCAAATTCCGAGAGAAAACAAGGAGCTACCTACAATGAGAAGGGCAAGGCGGTGGAGTCAATCGCGTCCCATTATGCTCCTTACCCAACCTAGAGTGTACAACTTGGGCCAGCAAGGAGGCCATTAAACAAGCTGACGTGGTGATAGGTACGAGCTAATTTATAGCAAGTTAACTTTAAATACTGTTATCTATTGCATTTTAGCCTAATATGGTTTGCTTAGGCTTTGTTTTGATTAGCGATAGTCCGGCACGGGAACTGTTCGATACGGGAGCTTTACACTCCTTCTTGTCCGAAAATTTTATATCTCGCATCGGAGTCCCTTCTTCGATGGTGAAGGACAATTTTGATGTGCTGCTACCGAATGGGTGCTCGATGCGTGCGGACAGAGTGTGCGCCGTAAAGGTTCTCATTGGGATCCAAGAGTTCGACTTGCTAGCGTCATTGCTGTTGCTAGTAGAGTTCGACGTTATCTTTGGGATGGATTGGCTTTTGGAGCAGATGGCTAGGATTGATTGCAATAGTAAGGAGGTCAAGCTGGGTGTTGGACGGGAGACAACATTCACGGGACTGAAGGGTTCGAGCAGGATGCTGATGTCTGCTCTTCAGGTGGTAAAGGCAGTTTGTGCTGGCGCAGAGCTGTTCATCGTAATAGTGGGGGCTGTACAGCCAAAGTTCGCGTTGGATAGTATCCCTGTGGTTTGTTAATACCCCGATGTGTTCCCGGATAGTCTTCCCGGATCCCCACCGCAGCG
Organism: Platanthera zijinensis; assembly: GCA_039513925.1. Lineage (NCBI taxonomy): Eukaryota > Viridiplantae > Streptophyta > Magnoliopsida > Asparagales > Orchidaceae > Platanthera > Platanthera zijinensis. Next base: position 129,002,144 of record CM077096.1, read on the forward strand.
AGAGATTGATTTCACTATCGAGCTTGTGCCAGGTGCCAAACCTGTGTCACGTGCTCCTTATAGGCTGGCGCCGAAGGAAATGGAAGAGTTCAAAGTTCAGCTAGAGGAGCTAATGGAGCAAGGTTATGTGCATCCAAGCTCGTCGCCTTGGAGCGCACCGGTCCTCTTCGTTAAGAAGAGGGACGAGAGTATGCAGTTGTGTATCGACTACAGAGAGTTGATCAAGCTGACGCAGAAGAACAAGTACCCGATCCCGAGGATTGATGATCTCTTCGATCAGTTAGTCGGATCGTCGGTATATTCTAAGTTGGACTTGAAGTCAGGGTACTATCAGTTGAGGATCAGGGAGTGTGATATCCCGAAGACGGCGTTCAGCACAAGGTATGGGCATTTCGAGTTCACGGTCATGCCGTTTGGACTGACGAATGCGCCATCAGTGTTTATGAATTTGATGAACAGGATGTTCCGAGATTTCCAGGACCGCTTTGTGATCGTCTTTATTGACGATATATTGGTGTAGTCGCAGTGCGAAGAAGATCACTTCAAGAATTTGCATCTGGTGTTGGAGACTATGAGAAGGAATGAACTGTATGCGAAATTCTCTAAGTGCGAGTTCTGGCTACCCTCACTAGCATTCCTTGGTCACATTGTCAGTGGGGAAGGTATAGCGGTGGATCCGACGAAGATCGTTGCGATATAGGAGTGGCATGCGTTGTCTTCTGTTGCGGACGTCAGTAATTTTCTCGGGCTTGCCGGATATTACAGGGGCTTCGTAGAGAACTTCTTGCGGATAGCGCTACCTCTCACGAAGTTGATAAGGAAAGATCAGAGATTCTTGTAGACGCAGGAGTGCGTGCAAGCTTTTGAGGAGCTGAAGCGACGGTTGACCACGGCGCCAGTGCTTAGTTCACCGAGTGGTACCGAGGGCTTCGAGGTTGATAGTGATGCCTCGGGTAGTGGTTTGGGTTGCGTGCTATTGCAGCATGGGAGCATGATAGCTTATGGATCGTGTCAGCTAAAAGTGCATGAAAGGAACTATCCGGTCCACAAATTTGAGTTGGCGGCCGTGATATTTGCACTTAAGCTGTGGAGGCACTACCTATACGGCGTAAGGGTCGATATTTATACCAATCACAAGAGCCTGAAGTACCTGTTAGATTAGAAGGATCTTAACATGAGACAGAGGAGGTGGATGGAGTTCCTGGGGGACTACACCATAAAGATTCATTATGTACCCGGGAAGGGAAATGCGGTTGCTTATGCGTTGAGTTGAAGGGCTCCCGCCCAAGCCAACTGGTTGTCGGTTCATGATAAGAGGCTAGTACGGGAGTTGGAGGCGTTGGAGATCTGTTTCGTTGACAAGCAGTCAAGTGCCAAGGCTTTGTTGAACTAGAGGGAGGTTCAGTATGACCTGTCTGACCGTGTTCGACAGGCATTGGATTTAGATGACTCAATGAAGGAGCTTATGGAGGCAGCGTTGGATGGGTCAAATTCCCAATTTTCTGTTGTGGATGGGTTGCTAAGAAAGGATCATCTGTTGTGCGTCCCAAGCGGGGGTAACCTACGGGCGGAGTTGATGTACGAGGCTCATCATACCAAGTACTCAATCCACCCAGGGAGCACAAAGATGTACCGTAACCTCAAGAAGCTATTTTGGTAGCCGGGGCTCAAGAAAGACGTAGCGTTGTTTGTGGCTAAGTGCCAAACGTGTGCCTTAGTGAAGGCGTAGTGCCAAAAGCCGAGAGGATTCTTGAAGTCCTTGCCTATACCGGAGTGGAAGTTCGACGATATATCGATGGACTTTGTGCATGGTTTGCCAACGTCGCAGAAGGGGAACGATGCCATCTGGGTCATCGTAGACCAGTTAACTAAAGTGTCGCACTTTATTCCGCATAGGAACGATGACTCGGTGGAGAAGTTGGCGAAGCTATATGTGGACAATATAGTTCGACTGCACGGTGTGCCCCATAGCATTGTGAGTGATCGCGATGGGCATTTCACGTCTAATGATTGGAGGTTGGTGCAACAAATGATGGGGACCAAGTTGAAGTTTAGCATAGCCTTCCATCCACAGACGGATGGACAGACTGAGAGAGTCAATAGAACGATGGAGGACATGCTACGCATGTGTGTTCTAGAATTCGGGAAGCAGTGGGAGGACAACCTTTATTTGGTGGAGTTTGCGTACAAAACCAGCTACCAGGCAAGTATCCAAATGGCGCCCTTTGAGGCCCTGTATGGTAGAAAGTGTCGCACGCCGTTATCGTGGTTGGAAACGGGTGAGGCAAGGTTTCACAAGAAGAAGGAGGAGGAGAGTGCTGCCTCGTTGGTGCGGATCATTCGGGAGCGCTTGTTGATCGCTCAGGACAGGCAAGCGAAGTATTACAATGCCAAGCACCGGAACGTGGAGTTCGCGGTAGGCGATTGGGTATACTTGAAAGTGAAGCCGTTCAAGGGTGTTTCGCAGGTGAGACGCTTGAAGAAGCTGAGCCCAAATACCTTGGACCCTTTGAGGTTCTAGAGCGGGTCGGCAAAGCAGCATACCGTTTGAGGCTATCAGAGGAGTTAAGTGGACTACACGTTGTGTTCCACATTTCAGTGTTTCGGAAGGCGGTGCAGGAGCCTTTGCTAGTGATTGCAGTTGATCAAGTGCCGGTGGACGAAGGGTTGACGATAAGGGTAAAGCTCGTTCGTATCGAAGACTTCGAGGTGAAGAGACTCCATAACTAGGAGATCCGGATGGTTAAGGTCCGGTGGGATAATTGCGGTCGGGAGGAGCTCTCTTTGGAACGGGAGCAAATTATGCTTGAGGAGTACTCAGAGTTATTCCACTCAGGTACCGTTAAAAGCTTTCAGTTCCTATTATTTTCCTTTATTAAATTTCGTGGGCGAAATTCTTTTAAGGGGGAGAGAGTTGTAACGCCACGAAACTCAAAAGAGGGACGGGTGACATTTTAAGCTAAGTCTGGATTTTGGAGGGGGTGACACGGGCGTGGCGTGGCACGGGTATGCCACGGGCGTGTTCGGCCACGGGTCATGTTGTCGACGTTTTGACAATCGGCGATGTTCGAGGTGAGGGATACGGCCTGGGACACAGGCGTGTCCCAGGGCGTGTCATGCTAGGGAGTTTTCTGAGTCTTGTACACGAACCATGACACGGGCACAGACACGGGCGTGTCACATGTGACACGGGCGTGTCGGGTGCCGTGTTGCAGGCCGTGTCCTCCTAGGGAAGCAAGTGTGGGTAGTTGGACACGGACCATGACACGGGCACAGACACGGGCATGTCACATGTGACACGGGCATTGTAACACCCCAAAATGTTGTAGGAGCGACGGGGATCGATTTTGGCCAAGATAAGGTTTTGGTGCAGGTGACACGGGCCCTGACATGGGCGTGTCGGAGGCCGTGTCGGGCGTGTCAAGCTCGGGCCGTGTAGTCGACCAGTTCAGGTCGACGATGGTCGTGTGGTGGAACACGGCATAGGACACGGGCGTTTCCCAGGCCGTGTCACACCTGGGCTTTACGGTGGGATACACGGGCAGTGACACGGGCACAAACACGGGCGTGTCTAGTTTGACACAGGCGTGTCTGATGCCGTGTCACCAAGCCGTGTACCTCTCTGACTGCGAATTGTTGGCCGATTGCACACGGGGGGCATGACACGGGTCCCGACACGGGCGTGTTGCAGGTGACACGGGCGTGTCGGAGGCCGTGTCACATGTCGTGTGGCTGGTTTTCAATTTTGGTCGATCAAGACGGTGAATGAGCTACACGGCCAGGCACACGGCCGTGTGTGAACCCGTGTTTGGCCCAGTTTTTGGGATTTCAGATCTAATCCTGGCCGTTCGCTTCCTTGGCTTGGATCCGACGGTGGGGGGCTGCCCTTGGGTGGTTTTAGCCGGGAATAGGGTTTTGAAACCCTTATTTCACTTGGGTACTCTCTCTCTAAAGTCTACCTAGAGAGAAGGGAGAGCTTGGAGGAGGAAGAAGGAGGTCAACTCCGGTGGCCGGTGGAGATTCGAAGCTCCAAATCGCGAGCCGTCTTCGGATCTGCGGAGGCAAGGAGATTGCGGTGCTTTTCATCCGCATAGATTTTCATGGCGCCGCAGAAGAACGCAAGGGTAACGATTTCTCATCCTTGGGCATGTGAAGCCCTCTTTTCCTTTGTATAGGAAGCCCTCTCTTGCGAGTGAGCGAAGAGTTGGAGTGTTCCTTGGGGTAGATATGTGAAGTCCCCCTTGTGTAGAGTCCGTATGCGTAAACGGACATAGGCATTGTGTGTGAAGCCTATCCAGACAAGTAGAGCCGGATCGGTGATGTTGCATTGCATTTGTACCGGGCAAGACTCCGGATGTTTGGGTGTTTTCGGGTTTTCTACGTGGTAGATTGCATCAGGGAGTCTTGGAGATTAACTCCAAGGTGCACTCGGAAAACTGGGCAAAAGCGGGTTTTGCCAACACGATGGCCGGGGAGCCAACGTGAACATAACTGGGTTATGTGATTATTGTGGTGGAAACGGGACTCGGTGAGTCTTGGCCTGCGCATATGGCTTAAATTTTCGTTGCAGTGTGAGCACGGGTCAGGCGGAACCGTACCCGGTCTATGTCATTCGGTAGGACCGTTGGCATGGATGAGGGTCTTCGGCGGTCTATGGCTTAAATTGCCGTGACCAAGGCTAGGAAGGCAAAATGCTCATATGGATGACCGTCCAAGAGGCGGTGGTGGATTGGGAACGTCTATGGCTTGAATTGACGTGACGTTGGCCGGTTCGCCGAGAATGTGCCCTGAGTGCACGGGGTGTGTGACCGTACGATCCTACGCCTTTGGTGAAGTGCAAATACTGTATATAAGTGCCTATGCTAATAAAGTGCAGGGAAAGAGCATCGCCGCCCCGAATGTGGGGGCGGGATCGTTATAATTTGGTCAGCATTGCTGTCCGTTGCTATTGTTTGCCACCGGGCGGTGGTTTATTGCTTGCAGGTGCTGCGGAGCAGAGCGAGAAATAGCGGGCTAAAGCCCTTATTGCTGTGCCGGCCCTCGAAGGCCTAATTGCTTATGTTTCTTTCCCGTTTTTCATGTATGGCCGGCCTGCGTGCCGAAGTTTGGAAAACACTTCTTTTGTTAAGTGAACCGTGTAAGGCCTTAAGGCCATTTTTCTTTTGTTGTATGTATACATTCCTGAGTTTGTAGTGGACATTCATGCTGTTGTGGCTGGGTTCTTATTTTTTTTGCAACCTAATAAATTGCTTCTGCTAGGTGTTGTGTAGGACGACATGATTGGTTGAATGGTTTTAACGCGTAACCAACTGGTCTGTCCGTAGTATATGGCGTCAGGCCCCAGCCGGACCTACTGCTATATGCTATACGACGGATAGGGGTGTTACAAATTGGTATCAGACTTCTGGTTTCGGTCAAGCTTAAATGAATTCGTGGACGATTTCACTTTAAGGGGTGGTGAGCACATGTGTGCATCATCGTTATAATATGAAAAGAACCCATGAATGTCCACTTAGGAATGAAAATACACAAGTTTGAGGAACCTGCGCGTTCCTATAATTGCTGTTTGCAGTAATTTTTGGTCGCTTATCGGTGTTTTGCACGATTATAGGTGACCAGAAGTGGTGCTGGGCCGTCTGAACGGCCAGGTTCTAATGCGATCAGTGCGCCAAGTGAAGCGCCTGTAACACCTCCGTCTTCCGAGACCATTAGGCTGGTGGCAGAAGCGGTCATGGCAATGATTAATGCACAGCCTGCAAGGCAGGTGTAGTAGCCTGCTCCTGCTGTGGAGCAAGTACCGCTTAAGACGGCAGAGCAAAGGAGGGTTGAGCAAGTAGTTTTGGAGCCAGAGTTACCATGGAGAGCAACTGAAAGACAACTGAAGCACGTGATGGGCTTTCATCCACCGGTATTCACGGGGGCAGAAACCCCGACCCAAGCAGTGGATTGGCTCTCAAGGGTCAACAGGGTGATGAATGCGACGGAAACGGAAGAGTGGCAGAAGACCACAATAGGGACGTTCCTGTTGGATGGGGACGCAAGACTATGGTGGGAAGGCCTAGAGCTACATCAGTTGCGGGGAAGGCCATTGGCCGAAGTTTCGATGGAGGAGTTTCCGAGACTATTCATGGCTCGATACCTCCCCTCGGCGCAGAGAATTGCGCTAGAAAGCGAATTTCAGAAGTTGGTGCAAGGGGATTACACCGTTGATGAGTACCTCCACGAGTTTACTCGGTTGGGGAGATATGCCGGCGCTACCTTCGCAGACAAGGAGCGCAAGACGAGCCGCTTCTATGAAGGGCTAAGAGACGATTTAAGGTTGCTACTGTCGGGGCCCAAGGCGCAGGGTTTCATGACCCTGGTCAGTTCGGCCCGGTCCTTAGAGAAGGACATGAAGAATGTCCAAGCGAAGAAGGAATCTGGTAGTAAGAAAGCGGAGTTCAAGGCACCGACTACGTCGAAGTCGGGCTACCGCAGATTCTATAAGAAAGCTAAGACGTCGGGTCCAGCTTCTTCTGCGGGTGCCTCGGGGGCAACTACCAATCGAACCCCGGGCGCTTGTTTCACGTGTGGAAAGATGGGGCACTTTGCCCGTGATTGCTGGAGTGGACGCTCAAAGTCCGAAAGGAAACAAGGAGCTACAAACGAGGAGAAGGGCAAAGCGGTGGAGTCGACCGCGTCCCACAATACTCCGACTCAGCCTAGAGTCTAAAACTTGGGCCAGCAGGAGGCCATCAAGCAAGCGGATGTGGTGACAGGTATGAGTTAATTTATAGCAAGTTAGCTTTAATACCGTTATCTATTGCTTGATAGCCTAATATTGTTTGTATAGGCTTTCTTGTGATCAGTGATAGTCTGGCACGGGCACTGTTCGACACGGGAGCTTCACATTCCTTCTTGTCTGAAAGTTTCATATCGCGCATCGGAGTCCCTTCTTCGATGGCGAAGGACAAGTTGGATGTGCTGCTACCAAATGGGTGCTCGATGCGTGCGGACAGGGTGTGCGCCGTAAAGGTTCACATAGGGAGCCAAGAGTTCGACTTGCTAGCATCATTGCTGCCGCTAGTAGAGTTCGACGTGATCTTTGGAATGGATTGGCTTTCGGAGCAGAAAGCTTGGATTGACTGTGACCGGAAGGAGGTCAAGCTGGGTGTTGGACGAGGGACAACATTCGAGGGACTCAAGGGGTTGAGCAAGACGCTGATGTCTGCTCTTCAGGTGGTAAAGGCAGTTCGTGCTGGAGCAGAACTGTTCTTCGCAATAATGGGGGCGGTGGAGCCAAAGACCACGTTGGATAGCATTCCCGTGGTTTGCGAATACCCCGATGTGTTCCCGGATAGTCTTCCCGGAGCCCCACCGCAGCGGGAGATTGATTTCACCATCGAGCTCGTGCCGGGGGCCAAACCGGTGTCACGTGCTCCGTATAGGTTGGCGCCTAAGGAGATGGCAGAGTTGAAAGTTCAGCTAGAGGAGCTGATGGAGCAAGGGTATGTGCGTCCAAGCTCGTCACCTTGGAGCGCACCGGTCCTCTTCATTAAGGAAAAGGACGGGAGTATGCGGCTGTGTATCGACTACAGAGAGTTGAACAAGCTGACGGAGAAGTATAAGTACCCGATCTCGAGAATTGATGATCTCTTTGATCAGTTAGTCGGATCGTCGGTATACTCCAAGTTGGACTTGAAGTCGGGGTACTATCAGCTGAGGATCAGGGAGTGTGATATCCCGAAGACGGCGTTCAGTACGAGGTATGGGCATTTCGAGTTCACGGTCATGCCGTTTGGACTGACGAATGCGCCATCGGTATTTATGGACTTGATGAACAGGACGTTCCGAGACTTCCTGGATCGCTTTGTGATCGTCTTTACTGACGATATATTGGTGTACTCGCAGTGCGAAGAAGATCACTTCAAGCACTTGCATTTGGTGTTGGAGACTTTGAGGAGGAATGAGCTTTATGCGAAGTTCTCCAAGTGCGAGTTCTGGCTACCCTCGGTAGCGTTCCATGGTCACATTGTTAGTGGGGAAGGTATAGCGGTGGATCCGGCGAAGATCGTTGCGATACGGGAGTGGCCTGCATTGTCTTCTGTCGCGGAAGTCCGTAGTTTTCTTGGGCTTGCCAGATATTACAGGTGCTTCGTAGAGAACTTCTCGCGGATAGCGCTACCTCTCATGAAGTTGACAAGGAAAGATCAGAGATTCTTGTGGATGCAAGAGTGAGCGCAAGCTTTTGAGGAGCTAAAGAGACGGTTGACCACGGCGCCAGTGCTTAGTTCGCCGAGTGGGACCGAGGGCTTCGAGGTGTATAGCGACGCTTCGGGTAGTGGCTTGGGCTGCGTATTGTTGCAGCATGGGAGCGTGATAGCGTATGGATCGCGTTAGTTGAAGTTGCATGAAAGGAACTATCCGGTCCACGACTTGGAGTTGGCGGCCGTGATATTTGCACTCAAGTTGTGGAGGCACTACCTTTACGGCGTAAGGGTCGATATATACACCGATCACAAGAGCCTAAAATACTTGTTGCATCAAAAAGACCTTAATATGAGGCAGAGGAGGTGGATGGAGTTCCTGGGGGACTACACATTCAAAATACATTATGTACCCGGGAAGGGCAATGCAGTTGCAGATGCGTTGAGTCGCAGGGCTCCCGCCCAAGCCAACTGGTTGTCAGTGCATGATGAGCGGCTAGTACGGGATTTGGAGGAGCTTGAGATCTGTTGCGTTGACAAGCAGACGAGCGCCAAAGCAATGTTAAACTGGACAGAGGTGCAGTATGACCTGGTTGACCGGGTTCGGCAGGCATTGGAGTTGGATGACTCCATGAAGGAACTTTGTGAGGCCGCTCTGGATGGGTCAAATTCCCAGTTCTCGGTGGAAGATGGTTTATTAAGGAAGGATCATCGGTTGTGCATCCCGAGTGGGGGTAACCTCCGGGCGGAGTTGATGTACGAGGCCCATCATACCAAGTACTCAATCCACCCAGGAAACACGAAGATGTATCGTGATCTCAAAAAGTTGTTTTGGTGGCCGGGGCTTAAGAAAGATGTGGCGTTGTACGTGGCTAAATGCCAAACGTGCGCCTTGGTGAAGGCGGAGTGCCAAAAGCCAGGAGGATTTTTGAAGTCCTTGCCTATACCGGAGTGGAAATTCGACGATATATCTATGGACTTTGTGCACGGGTTGCCAAGGTCGCAGAAGGGGAACGACGCCATCTGGGTGATTGTAGATCGGCTAACCAAGGTGTCGCATTTCATTCCGCATAGGAAGGATGACTCGGTGGAGAAGCTGGCAAAGCTATACGTGGACAATATTGTTAGGCTGCATAGTGTGCCCCGTAGCATTGTGAGTGATCACGATGGGCGGTTCACGTCAAATGATTGGAGGTTGGTGCAGCAGATGCTGGGAACAAAGTTAAAGTTCAGTACAGCTTTCCATCCGCAGACGGATGGGCAGACCGAGAGGGTCAATAGAACGATGGAGGACATGCTACGCATGTGTGTTCTAGACTTTGGGAAGCATTGGGAAGACCACCTGTATTTGGTGGAGTTCGCGTACAACAACAGCTACCAAGCAAGTATACAAATGGCGCCCTTCGAGGCCCTGTATGGTAGGAAGTGTCGCACGCCGTTATCGTGGCTTGAAACGGGTGAGGCAAGGTTGTACAAGAAGCAGGAGGTGGAGAGTGCTACCTCGTTAGTGCGGAACATTCGGGAGCGCTTGTTGATCGCTTAGGACCGGCAGGCGAAGAATTACAATGCCAAGCACCGGAACGTGGAGTTCACGGTAGGCGATTGGGTATATCTTAAAGTGAAGCCGTTCAAGGGGGTTTCGCGGGTGAGACGCTTGAAGTAGCTGAGCCCAAGATACCTTGGACCTTTTGAGGTTCTGGAGCAAGTCGGCGAAGCGGCATACCGTTTGAGCCTATCGGAGGAATTAAGTGGATTACATGATGTGTTCCACATTTCTGTGTTGCGGAAGGCGGTGCAAGAGCCTTCGCAGGTGATCGCGGTTGACCAAGTGCCGGTGGACTAGGGGTTGACGACTACGGTCAAGCCAATTCGTATCGAAGGTGTTGAGGTCAAGAGACTCCGTAACAAGGAGATCCGGATGGTTAAGGTCCGGTGGGATAATTGCGGGCAAGAGGAGCTCTCTTGGGAACGGGAGCAGACTATGCTGGAGGAGTACCCGGAATTGTTCCGCTCAGGTACTGTTTTACGTTATGTCCTGTTTTTCCTTTATTAATTTCGTGGACGAAATTCTTTAAGGGGGATAGAATTGTAACACCCCAAAATGTTGTAGGAGCGACGGGGATCGATTTTGGCCAAGACAAGGTTTTGGTGCAGGTGACACGGGCCCCGACACGGGCGTGTCGGAGGCCGTGTCGGGCGTGTCGAGCTCGGGCCGTGTAGTCGACCAGTTCAGGTCGACGATGGTCGTGTGGTGGAACATGGCCTAGGACACGGGCGTGTCCCAGGCCGTGTCACACCTGGGCTGTATGGTGGGATACACGGGCAGTGATACGGGCACGAACACGGGCGTGTCTAGTTTGACACGGGCGTGTCTGATGCCGTGTCACCAAGACGTGTACCTCTCGAACTGCGAATTGTTGGCCGATTGCACACGGGGGGCGTGACACGGGTCCCGACACGGGCGTGTTGCAGGTGACACGGGCGTGTCGGAGGCCGTGTCACATGCCGTGTGGCTGGTTTTCAATTTTGGTCGAGACAGCGAATGAGCTACACGGCCAGGCACACGGCCGTGTGTGAACCCGTGTTCGGCCCAGTTTTTGGGATTTCAGATCTAATCCTGGCCGTTCGTTTCCTTGGCTTTGGATCCGATGGTGGGGGGCTGCTCCTGGGTGGTTTTAGCCGGGAATAGGGTTTTGAAACCCTTATTTCACTTGGGTACTCTCTCTCTAAAACCTAGTGAGAAGGGAGAGCTTGGAGGAGGAAGAAGGAGGTCAACTCCGGCGGCCGATGGAGATTCGGAGCTCCAAATCGCGAGCCGTCTTCGGATCCGCGGAGGCAAGGAGATTGCGGTGCTTTTCATCCGCATAGATTTTCATGGCGCTGCGGAAGAACGCAAGGGTAACGATTTCTCATCCTTGGGCATGTGAAGCCCTCTTTTCCTTTGCATAGGAATCCCTCTCTCACGAGTGAGCGAAGAGTTGGAGCATTCCTTGGGGTAGATATGTGAAGTCCCCCTTGTGTAGAGTCCGTATGCGTAAACGGACATAGGCATTGTGTGTGAAGCCTATCCGGACAAGTAGAGCCGGATCGGTGATGTTGCATTGCATTTGTACCGGGCAAGACTCCGGATGTTTGGGTGTTTTCGGGTTTTCTTCGTGGTAGATTGCATCAGGGAGTCTTGGAGATTAACTCCAAGGTGCACCCGGAAAACTGGGCAAAAGCGGGTTTTGCCAACACGATGGTCGGGGTGCCAACGTGAACATAACCAGGTTATGTGATTATTGTGGTGGAAACGGGACTCGGTGAGTCTTGGCCTGCGCATATGGCTTAAATTTTCGTTGCAGTGTGAGCACGGGTCAGGAGGAACCGTACCCGGTCTATGTTGTTCGGTAGGACCGTTGGCATGGATGAGGGTCTTCGGCGGTCTATGGCTTAAATTGTCGTGACCAAGGCCAGGAAGGCAAAATGCTCATATGGATGACCGTCCAAGAGGCGGTGGTGGATTGGGAACGTCTATGGCTTGAATTGACGTGACGTTGGCCGGTTCGCCGAGAATGTGCCCTGAGTGCACGGTGTGTGTGGCCGTACGATCCTACGCCTGTGGTAAAGTGCAAATACTGTATATAAGTGCATATGCTAATAAAGTGCAGGGAAAGAGCATCGCCGCCCCGAATGTGGGGGCGGGATCGTTATAATTTGGTCAACATTGCTGACCGTTGCTATTGTTTGCCACCGGGCGATGGTTTATTGCTTGCAGGTGCTGCGGAGCTGAGCGGGAAATAGCGGGCTAAAGCCCTTGTTGCTGTGCCGGCCCTCGAAGGCCTAATTGCTTATGTTTCTTTCCCGTTTTTCATGTATGGCCGGCATGCGTGCCGAAGTTTGGAAAACACTTCTTTTGTTAAGTGAACCGTGTAAGGCCTTAAGGCCATTTCTCTTTTGGTGTATGTATATATTCCTGAGTTTGTAGTGGACATTCATGATGTTGTGGCTGGCTTCTTATTTCTTTTGCAACCTAATAAATTGCTTCCGCTAGGTGTTGTGTAGGACGACATGATTGGTTGAATGGTTTCAACGCGTAACCAACCGGTCTGTCCGTAGTATATGGCGTCGGGACCCGGCCGGACCTACTGCTATATGCTATACGACGAATAGGGGTGTTACAGGTGTATCGTGTGCCGTGTCGCAGGCTGTGTCCTTCTCGGGAAAAGAATGTTGGTCGTTGCATACAGGGTGTAACACGGGTTGTGACACGGCCATGTCGCATGTGACATAGGAGTGTCAGAGGCCGTATCGAATGTCGTGTGCTGGTTATCGCATCGGTCGAGACGGCGAATGGGTGACACGGCCATGCACACGGCCGTGTTGCAACCCGTGTTCGGCCCAGATTTTGTGATTTCAGGCCTAATCGTGGCCGTTCGTTTCCTTGGCTTGGGATCCGACGGCTGGGGGTGGATGCTGGCGGTTTAAACCCGGAAATTAGGTTTGCATTCCCTCATTTCATCCCCTTGGTTCTCTTTCTAAAGTCTATAGAGTGGGGAGAGCAAGGAGGAGGAGGAAGGCCAAGATCCGGCCACCGGTGGAGCGTCGGAGCTCCGAATTGCGATCCGAGTCCAGATCCGCGAAGGCGACGCTGTTGCGGTGCTTTCCAACCCCGTATATTTTTCATGGCGCCGCGGAATAACACAAGGGTAACGATTTCTCATCCTAGGGCATGTGAAGCCCTCTTTTCCTTTGCATAGGAAGACCTCTCTCGCGAGTGAGCGAAGAGTTGGAGCGTTCCTTGGGGTAGATATGTAAAGTCCCCCTTGTGTAGAGTCCGTATGCGTAAACGGACATAGGTATGGTGTTTGAAGCCTGTCCGGACAAGTTGGTCTGGATCGGTGATGTTACATTGCATATGAACCGGGGAAGACTCCGGGTGTTTGGGCGTTTTTCGGGTTTTCTACGTGGTAGATTGCAGTAGGGAGCCTTGGAGATTAACTCCAAGGTGCACCCGGAAAACTTGGCAAAAGCGAGTTTTGCCAATATGATGGCCGGGGAGCCAACGTGAACATAACCGGGTTATGTGATTGTTGTGGCGGAAACGGGACTCGTTGAGTCTTGACCTGAGCATATGGCTTAAATTGTCGTTACGGAATGAGCACGGGTCAGGCGGAACCGTACCCGATCTATGTCGGTCGGTGGGACCGTTGGCATGGATGAGAGTCTTCGGCGGTCTACGGCTTCAATTATCGTGACCAAGGCCAGGAAGACAAAATGCTCATATGATTGGCCGTCCAAGGGGCGGTGGTGGAACGGGAACGTCTATGGCTTGAATTGATGTGACGTTGGCCGGTTCGCCGTGAATGTTCCATGCGTGCACGAGGTGTGTGGCCATGCGAGCCTACGCCTGTGATGAAGTGTGGTTACACTATATTGATGCTATACTAATAAAGTGCAGGGAAAGAGCATCGCCGCCCCGATTTTGGGGGCGGGATCGTTATAATTTGGTATGCATAGCTGACCGTTGCTTTTGTTTACCACCGTGCGGTGTATTGTTGCTTGCAGGTGTTGCGGAGCCGAGCGGTAAATAGCGGGCTAAAGCCCAAGTTGCTGTGTCGGCCCTCGAAGGCCTAAACTTTTGAGTGTTTTCTTATTTACTCATGTATGGCTGGCCTGCGTGCCGAGGTTTGAAAGTCGTGTTTAAATAAGCTAACAATGTAAGGCCTTAAGGCTAGTTGTTTTGTGTATTCAACATTCCTATGTTTTGGTTCAGTGGACAATCATGTTAGCTGGGTTCTTAATTGTGCAACTTATTAATTGCTTCCGCTAGGTGCTGTGTAGGATGTTGTGATTGGTTGAATGGTTTCAACGCGTAACCAACCGGTCTGTCCGTAGTATATAGCGTCAGGCCCCTGCCGGACCTACTTCTATATGTCATACAACGGATAGGGGTGTTACAGTTCTTGTAATTATTTTTATCACATTTGTGATTTGTTTGGAAACACTTTTTGTAATGTCCTTATGTCCGCTTTGTGAATGTTTTGCAATAAGAAATAAAATAGTTCACTATTTCCTTTCTCTCTCTCTCTTTCTTATTATGCAAATTCTTAGCAAGATTTTTATTCACTAATTCCTCATAAGTAACAAAATTCTCCTAGTACTCGATCTTGATGATTCAAGGTTGAGTTGATTAAATTATGATGCTTTAGTTTACTTTCTCTTTTTAAGGTTTAAGCCTTCAATTTACTGTTCAAATATAATATTTGGAATTATATCATTAATATATTATCTTCATCTTTGGTTTTCACTCTTAGCTAACCAAGAGGCTCATAGTATGAAGTGAACAATCAAGACTAAAGAGAGTTGCACGCAACACTCGAGAGAGGTGTACGTAAATCTCCCGGATTTGTGTGAAATCCAATTGCAGGGTTCATTACTTAAAGCCAGTTTTAGGAATTCTTATACGGACGAGAGCCGAGTCTGATTTTCCTAACCTCAGTTGGGCACATCTTCGAGAGAAGCGTATTCAAGCTTTTGGAATCCCCACAGTCAGGGACCTTTACCATATTAAGTTTTAGTTTGATTTTTGTATCTTTAATTAACATAAGCCGAGGTTATTCATGATTGAGTACTACCACTTAACCATCGTTCAACCCCTTTTTTAATCATTATTAGTAGTCTTTCTTAAATAATTGCAAGCAATTTCCTTTTTCCAATTTAGTAATCAAACCCTAAATCCTTCGATAAGATAATAGTTATTTGTATCAGTATAAGTACTCAAAAATTCCCAAAACTAAATACAACACTTGTGTCCCCTTAATACTATTTGATAGGTATACTTGCCTTCATTGGATTACAAGTTCGGAATTTTTTTTGAAACAGATTTGTAGACACCATGTTTTTGGCCGTGTTGCGAGGGACATAACTTTCGTAAATATTTTGAAAACACGAACCTATTACTTTTATCATCTCTTTTTCTTGCCTCTTTTCTAAAAAATTTAAAATTCAAAAAAAAAACAATTTAACGCTAAAATTCAGAAACCCACATCATCTTTTTCTACACCACTTATTTCTCTCGAAAAGGGCAAGGTGGCTTAAATACAACTATTTTGTCTAGTATCCTGCGAACCCTTTATTGGGTAGTCCTCGGGATGTTCGGGAGTTAAACCGTTAAAAAAATCTATTTTTAAAAAAAGAAACTCTTTTTTTATCTTGTTTTTTTTCTTTTTTTCCTCTTTTTTCCCTCTCTTCTCCTAGTGTGTGACCCGCATAAATCCATTGGTTATTTTGGATTTGGACCAAGATATTGAGTGTAATATTCAGAGAAAATTGCGATTTCAAGGCCCTACTTTCTAAATACCGGTTGTGGATTCTGAGTCAATCCCTAATTAAAAAATGGAAGAACCCAACCTAGAGGAAGCCCTGCATAGGCCTATGTCCTATTATGCAAGGCCGAATATGTATGGTATAGAATCAAGCGTAGTTCACCCTATAGTAGCTAATAATTATTTCAAACAAAAGTCTAGCATTATTCAAATGGTGCAATAGTATGTGCAATATGAAGGACTTCAAGATGAAGAACCGAACGCGCACATCGCTAGCTTTTGTGAAATTTGTGACACCTTCAAAATCAATAGTGTTATAAATGATGTAATTAGGATGAGACTCTTCCCATTTTCTCAATGAACTAAAGAAAAATAGTGGTTATTGACTCTCCCATGTGGGAGCAACACAACTTGGGATCAACTAGGAATGATATTTCTGCTTTCTATCAAACAGACTCTAAATCTGTATACGATAAATGGGAAATATTTAAATACCTTTTAAGATTATGCCCCAATCACATGCTTCCTGTATGGTTACAAGTGCAGACATTTTATACTGGGCTAAATCAAAATACAATGCAAATGATAGACGCCGCTTCCGATAGTACTTTAAACCACAAAACACCGGAAAAAGCTTTTGAGCTTTTCAAGTATATGGCCATGAACACATATCTGTAGAATGTGCAAAGATCCCTCAAGAACAAACCTGCAGGTTTGTACAAAGTGGACAAAGTCTCCCAACTGGCACTACAATTAGAAATACACAGTAAAAAGATAACGGAGATGGCGGTTGCCTTCGCCCCTCAGGTATGGGAATCTGCATTTACTGCCTCCAAACAAGTTGATTATGTTAGTAATATGTCGAGAAATGCTTTTAATAATTTTTTGGGTGCTAATTTTCCTGCGCCGAGTTTTGTTTTTTTGAACAATTATAATCATGCTTTACGTAATCAAACTAATTTCTCATGGAATAATCTGACGAATGTTATTCGCCAACCTCCGCAACATGATTTTATACCACCTCCACCACTTCAAAATTTTACAAAGTCTCCAAGCTTGGAATAAGTACTTTCAAAATATATTAATGCTAATGACGTGACTATTAGAAACCTCACAGGATCTGTCAAAAGTTTAGAAAACCAAGTAGGGCAGCTCGCCAAAATTATATCTAAGCGACCCCCTGGGTCACTTCCTTCAAATACCGAGCCTAACTCGAGAGAGCAAGCGAAAGATATAACTCTCTGGAGTAGGAAACAAGTTTCTGATATTGTAAGTGAAGAGCCAGAGGAGTGCTCCGCCCCCGTTTTAATTATTCCGCCCGCTGAAAAAGAATTTATCACCCACACTCTACTTTGTAAAAAGATTCTACCCCACCTTATCCATCCCAACTTAGTAAGGAATGTTTAAAATGATCAATACAACCGCTTCTTAGAAATGTTTATACAAATCTACAAAAATTTACCCTTCCACGAAGCCATCTCATAGATGCCCAAGTATTGAAAATACTTGAAACACGTCATGATAAATAAGAAAAAGTTAGAACACTTATCGTACGTCACGTTAAATGAGGAGTGCTCTAACGTATTTACAAATGGTAACCCAAAGAAAATCAACAACCCGGATTGTTTTTCTATACCATTTGTCTTTGGTGACCTATTCGTCAAGCACGCGCTAGCAAATTTAGATGCTAGTATCAAATTAATGTCTTTCTCTTTATTTAAGATACTAGGATTAGGTAGCCTTAACCCCACGCGTACGAGTATCCAACTCGCTGATATATCGATTAAGTACCCATTAGGAATTGTGGATGATGTTCTAGTAAAAGTCAACAAATTCATCTTCCCGGTGGATTTCATCATTATGGACATTGAAGAAGACATCGTGGTTCCTCTGATCCTTGGTCGACCCTTCTTGGCCACCTCCCGAGCTATCATTGACGTAAGAAATGGAAAGTTCTTCCAACATGTAGGAGACGATGATGTTACTTTTTCTATCACCCCAACGATGAAGAACACCCTAGAAAATGATGACTCTTGCTTTTTCATAGATTTACTAAGTGATGGCTCTTCTTACTGCCTTTCTGAAAATAAATCTTCTTCTTTTTATTCTTGCTCAACTATTTCTCCTGATTGTCTGCAAGAAACGGCCCTGGCTGCTGAGTCCACTCCTTTAAATTTTCAAAATAAATCAAAAGTATACGAAGAAATGAATTTTTAAAAAGAGAAATCTTCCAATTCACCTTACGAAGATCCTCCTACCTTAGAACTAAAAGAGTTACCTGAACATCTAAAATACGCCTTCCTCGAAAAAGAGTCCAAACTGCCCGTAATAGTTTTTGCCTACTTAACAGAAATAGAAAATGATAAACTTCATCGAGTTCTACAAAAACATCGCCGAGCTATCGCTTGGCAGATTTCTTATATCAAGGGAATAAGCCCATCTTTCTGCACTCATAAAATCCAAATGGAAGATAATTCGCTTAACTCAATCCAACCTCAATACCACATAAATCCAAACATGAAAGAAGTAGTAAAAGGCGAGGTAATGAAACTCTTAGACGCAGGAATAATCTACCCCACATAAAATAGTAAGTGGGTTAGCCCAATTCAGGTAGTGTCAAAAAAGTAGGGATCACAGTAGCTGTTAATGAAAATAATGATTTAATCTTGACACAGATGGTGACGGGGTGGTGTATGTGTATAGATTATCATAAGTTATATGAAGCCACCTGCAAGGACCCCTTTCCCTTGCCATTCATCGATCAAATCTTAAGGCATCTTTCCGGCCATAGGTTTTTCTGTTTTCTCAATGGATTCTCCAGGAATTTTCAATTTCCCATCTCACCTGAGGACCAAGAGAAAACAACGTTTTCTTGTCCTATCAGCACATTCACTTACCGAAGAGTGTTGCTTGGATATTGTAATGGGCCAGCTACATTCTAAAGATATATGCTAGCCATTTTTACAAGTACGTAGAAAGTATTATGGAAGATTTTATAGATGATTGATCCCTGTTCGGTGACTCCTTCGATTTCTTCTTAAAAAACTTGGAAAAAGTTTTAGCACGATGTGAAGAAACTAACCTCACTATAAATTGGGAAAAATGTCATTTTATGGTGAGGGAGGGGTTAGTTTTAGAACATAAGATTTATTCCCGAGGAATTGAAGTAGATATCGTTAATATCGAAGTAATTGAGAAACTACCACCACCAACGAACGTTAAAGCCATACGGAGTTTCTTAGGTCATGCTGGGTTCAACCGTAGGTTCATAAAGATTTCTTCAAAATCACCAAACCTCTTACTCATCTGCTAGAGAAGGATGCCCCATTCATCTTCGATAATGTTTATTTAATTGCTTTTGAATTAATAAAAACTAAGTTAATTAATGCACCGATTTAATAGCTTTGGTCAGGGACCTTCCCTTTGAGATTATGTGCGAAGAGACTAGTTTTGCGATGGGAGTTGTTTTAGGATAGCGAATATCTAAAAATTTCCACCCCATTTATAATGCGAGAAAAACACTCACATTTGCACAGGAAAATTACACCACGACAAAAAAAGAACTTTTACCAGTTATTTTTTCTTTCGATAAATTCCGCCCCTACATTACGCATTCTAAAATTATCGTTTTCACGGACCACTTGTCCATCAAGTACGTACTTGCTAAATCGGATGCCAAGCTATTCTTGATCTGCTTTGTCTTACACCTTTAGGAGTTTGACTTGGAAATCCGCGATAAAAGGGGGCCGAGAATTTCGCCGCAGATCATCTCTCTCATTTAGATAATAAATATACTAAAAATTTAGATGAAAAGACTTTTAATGACTCTTTTCCCAATGAAAAGCTATTTTTGATTAACACATCACCTTCCCCTTAGTTTGCACACTTTCCAAACAATTTTGTGGCTTGTGTCCTTGAGAAAGAGTTCTCCTCTCAGCAAAAGAAAAATTTATTTTCTGATCTGAAAAACTATTTTTGGGAGTACTTGCATTTTTTCCGAGTTTGTGTAGAGTAGGTGGTAAGGAGATGTGTCTCATTTGAAGAAGGACAGGATATTTTAAAATGCCTACATTAAGGACTGACTGGCCACCACTATGAAGACAATCGTACCACTCACAAAGTGCTTAGTGTAGGCTTTTATTGGCATGGCCATTTTAAGGACGCACAATCCTTTGGGTGTTGGTGTGATAGTAGCCAATGGTCGGGCAATATTTCTATTAAAAATTAAATGTCGCATAATTATTTCCTTGAGTGCGATGCTTTTGACCTCTTGGAATCAATTTTGTTGGCCTTCTTCCTTCTAACTTAGGGATTAAGTATATTCAAGTTGTCGTAGATTGCGTGTCATGATGGGTAGAGTCCCAAGCTCTTCCTACTAATGACTCCCGAGTTATTATTTTATTCATAAAAAATTATTTTCTTAATTCGGTACTCCAAAATACATCATTAGTGATATGGGTTCGCATTTCTGTAACGCACAATTCTCTAAAACTCTTATAAAATACTACGTTACACATAAACATTCAACCGCTTACTACCCCAAGACTAACGGTCAAGTAGAAGTAGTAAATAGAGAAATAAAACGTATTTTAGAAAAGGCAGTTTCTTCTTAACGTAAAGATTGGTCAGTAAAATTAGACGACACTCAATGGGCCTACCGAACAGCCTACAAAACTGCCATCGGTTGTATATCGTATCGGTTGATTTACGGAAATTCATGCCACTTACCTGTAGAAGTTGAACATCACGCTTTTTGGGCCTTCAAATTTTTATATTTTGATCCCCAATCCGTTGCTGATCTTCAGAAATTTCAAAATAACGAACTCGACGAGTGGCCCTCTTATGCTTACAAAATAATAGATTATATAAAGAGCGGACGAAACATTTTAATGATTAAAATTTAAGGCACCCAAAATACTTAAAGCCGAGCGACAAAGTTTTGCTTTATAATTCTGGACTACGTTTATTTCCAGGATAGCTCATATCTCGAGGTTATGGTCCTTTTTTTGTTAAAGAATTATTCTCTTATGGCACTGCTTTAATTTCACACCCGGATAAGGGTGATTCAAAGTTAACAGGCAGCGTCTGAAATACTATTTTTTGGTGATGATATTAATGTGGACAATGTTAATTTTATTTTGCATGGACTATAATAATAGTTTAAGACTTCTTATTGTTGGACAATATTCTTTTGGGTCAAGCTCAAACGACATTTAAACAAAGGGCGCTCTTGGGAGGCAGCCACAGGTTTTTTCTGTTTTCTTTATTTTTTCACTTTTTGCCCCGGGCAGCTCCGACATTTTGAGTTCCTGAAACTGTCGGATCCAACGTTTCTGATTCCACCCAAAATTCAGGATGATATTTCAAAATTTTCAAAAGCAACAGTATGGGGGAGCGACATCACCCATCCATTCGCTACTCATAAATATGGGGATGTACCAGTTTTAATTTATTTAATTTCAGTTTTCTTTATTAGCTTCTCTCTCTCCTTATCCTCCATCTCCATTGAGGACAATGTTTAACTTTAAGTATGGGGGAGTGTTTCCTTAGTTAGTTTACTTTATATATATATAATTTTGAAAAAATCCCAAATTAAATTGAGTTAATTTTTGCCAAATCAAATAGTACCCCGCCACTTTGCATTTTACTATTTTTAAGCTGATGTATACTTGCTTAGTTAGAATAAATTAGATTAATTTTCTGTTTAAATATGTTTAGCAATTAGTATGTTGACTCATGCAATGTTCTTATTTTTGGTAGTATGTTGTTTTTGAAAAATTTCTTAAATATTTTTCACTTTTCCATAGCCTTTTTTTTTATTTATTTTACTTTTATAAAACCTATCATCCTATATTTTTACTTATTAAAATCTTTTTAAACGTTAATTAGTATTAAGTGTGGTAGAAACAAACTGTCCTAGATGCTAATTATCATTGTCTTGTAAGACAATTCTCTATTTTATATTTTTGTGCTTATCTTCTTTTGAAGTTTCAAAGCTTTACTTTGAGTAGATTTAGAAAGCATGAAAATGATTTAGGCATTTCTTTTGCAACATTTGAGCCTTTGCACCTTGCCTAACAATAATCGTTGCTAGTCATTTTGTGCGTTTTCCATTCCTATTTGTACTCCCACTTTTTCACAATGATCAAATAGCTTACCTATATGCACACTTTAAATTTGTTTTTGAGTTTTAAATGCAAATGTGCATATTTTTGAAAAAAAAATTTGTGGAAAATCCTTGTATTATCTTTTGCTACAAAAGTGGAAATGTTTAAGTATAAAAAATGAAAAAAATGAAAAATGAAGGAAAAAAAAATTGGCTGGCATTATTTTGCCAAAGCTCACTTCTTTTTTATTTTAAATGTGCAAATTCCCCTTGTGTTTAACTTTTAAATATCACATCCTTAAAAACCTAAGCCGAACTGTTCACCTAATTAAAGCCCTAGTGATTCAGGCTTCCTACATTTACTTCTTAGTATAGTAGTGAGAAACTAGATTATGTAAGTGTTTTTATTATAGAAATATTGATCTTTGTCTTGATTGACTATGATTTTAATTTGTCCCTTACACTTTAGTAGTGACTCAATGCGCTTTTTACACGTTACTTTATTAAGTTATAATTTTGTAAAAAATTTTGATGATTTGGTTTTATATTTAGTGAAATTTATAAAATTATGTGCTATGTTAAAGTAGGAATTTTCATTTCTTTTTCAAAATTTCTCTACCTCGAAATTCACGTCTTATTCGTTTATAGCATTTTTAAACATTTCAATTAATCCTCTTTATTTTCGCTAACTTATAGTCTTTGCATGAGGACAAGCAAAATAATAAGTTTGGGGAATTTGATGAAGCATAATTTAGCTTAGTTTATTAGGGCAAAAATATGTATATTCTCGTTTATATCTTTTGCCATTCGTAATTTTAGGTTTTAGTTTTTTTGGGTTCTCTCCTGTTATACGCCCCCGGGTCACGCCGTACTAGGGCATGTACTAAGGGCGTGTATCCCAGATGGAATGAAGCTATCCGTCCGAAGTGATGTTATAGGAAAATTCATCTTATACGCCCTCAGACACGCCCGTGTACCACCACCACGGGCGTGTCTTTGAGGCGTGTCCTGCTAAGTCTCAAGAAATCAATACAGTGCGATTTTTTCCACGCTCCACCATCTTGCCGAATCTGACACACCCCTCGTACACGGGCGTGGCATTAGGGCGTGTAACCCATCTGCTGCTCTAGTAACTTCCCGACTTCAATTTCAGTAAGCAAAGTCACGTCGCATCTGACATGCCCCAGGCATATGCCCGTCCCGAGTATGAAGGGGGTCATTTACTCCACAAAAAATTTCTATAAAAAGCCCTAAGCTCCAAGTGTTTAGGGGGAGGAAGATGCCTTGTAGAGAGCTATTGAGAGTTTATTTCAGAGTTTTTAGCATAATGTTTTCTTATTTTATCGTTCTTGCAATCACTTTTATCACATTTGTTATTTTTTAGAAACTCTTTTTGTTATGTCCTTATGACGTCTTTGTGACTATTGTGCAATAAGAAATAAAATAGATCGTTGTTCCCATTCTCTCTCTCTCTTTCTTATTATGCATATTCTTAACATGATTTTTTTCACTACTTCCTCATTAGTAACTAAATCCTCCTAGTACTCGATCTTGATGATCCGAGGTTGAGTTGAATAAGAAATGATGCTTTAGTTTACTTTCTCTTTTTAAGGTTAATCCTTCGATTTACTCTTGTAATATCACGTTTGGAATTATATCATCGATATATAATCTCCATCTCTAGTTTTCACCCTTAGCTAGCTGTGAGGCTCATTGTTTGAAGTAAACACTCGATAGTAAAGAGAGTTGCATGCACCCCTCAAGAGAGGATGATGTAAATCTCCTGGTTTGGAGTGAAATCCAATAGCAGGGTTCATTACTTAAAGCAAGTTTTAGGTATTCATATACGGACGAGAGCCCGGTCTGATTTTCTTATCCTCAATTTAGCACATCTTCGAGAGAAGCGTATTCAAGCTTTGGGAACCCCCACGGTCAAGGACCTTTACTATATTAAGTTTTAGTTTGATTTTGTATCTTTGATTAACTTAAGTCGAGTTGATTCATGTTCGATTAGTACCCCTTAACCATCGTTCAACCCCTTTTTTTAATCATTAGTAGTAGCCTTTCTTAAATAATTGCAAGCAATTTCCTTTTTCCAGTTTAGTAATCAAACCCTAAATCCTTCAATAAGGTATTAGTAATTAGTGTTAGTATAAGTACTCAACAGTTACCGGATCTAAATACAACACTTGTGTCCCCTTACTACAATTTGATAGGTATACTTGCGTTTGTTGGATTGCTAGTTCGGAATTATTTTCGAAACAAATTTGCCGACACCAGTCTCCTTCCATAACACATACCTCATGTGATCAGAAAGATTCTGAGCCGAGCACCTCATGCTCTGAAATGTTAGATAGAGAGTTCTCATTACTCTCGAAACAATTCAAGAGGATGCTCAATAAGAGAAGGAAGATAAGAAATCAGCCCTCATCATCGAATTATAGGAGATCACTTGGTGATGGTGATGACTATAAGAAAAACTACAACGGCAATGACAAGTAAAACTATAAACCGAACAAACAAAATTCAACTAACATCGTGTGCTACTATTGTAATAAGCCAGGGCATATGTTCATTGCCTGTCCTTACAAGAAGAAGGATTTATCTAAGAAGGAAGACACAAGACCCTTCAAAGGTAAGAAAATGGAGGATAAAAGATTCATGGCTTTGAAGTTGAAGACTCTTATTGATGGTGACTCAAACAAGTTAGGCTCAGATGAGGAAACCAACTTCTGGCTCATGGAACATACTAACGAGGATGAAGGCAACTCCCCGTATAATGGGATGGTAAATTCTCACATACCTTTCTCCGAGTCCGAAAGTGCATCGTAAGGCCATGAATACTATTTTTCTGAAGAAGAATCAGACTTATTTGCTCAGTATAAGGTACCGTTGGCAAGTTTTGACAAATGCCATATGGCTGTCAAAACACTGGCCAATGAGATTAACTCCCTCAAGGATAAGGAATCTTATCTGAGAAAGGAATTGGAAAAATTTACTCCTTTCAGAGACGAAGTCCAATCCTTGAAGGTGGAACTTCTGACATCTACTAAACTAGTACGTCTGGAAGAGAAAGTCATCGATGAGTTAGAAGAAAAGTTGTTAGCAGAGAAGAAGTTTGTAGCTAACTTCTTGAAGTCCAACATTATCCTTCCTCTAATTGATTGATTTTCTGCTCCCAAGAAGTGTAGTGGAGTGAGACACAAATCCATTAAGGGTAATTGGAAGGAACCTCAAAGTCAAAACACCTTCAAAAAGGTAATATTCACTACGAGCAAGTATGACTTCAAGGTTTCCTATAGTCACTTTGTTATGCCGACATATGTTGATCCTAACGAAAACTACCAGGGTTGGATACGCACTAGGAATTTTTGAATGAGTGCCCTAAAAGTGCCTCATGAAGAAATCATCCTTAAGGATTATTGTCTTTATTTTTATGGAACTGGTACTAAGAGGACACTAAAGGTAAAACTTGTCGTTGGCAAGCCACTTGAGATAAAGAAGTCTTGTGTGTGCTGTAATCACGAGGCTTCTACCTCAAAGTCAGTAACTCCTACTAGACCTCCTATTCAAAAGGTATAGCGGGAAAATAAAAGAAGATATAATAAGTTTGACTGTTGGTGTTGTTTCAAGGTTGCTCACTTTGCCACCGATTGTTATTTTAATCCCAAGAAATATAGAACTCCATAGATTAACACTACTAGGATGACCAATCACAATGTTTACAATCCTAGTGTTGTTCAGCTAACCAAGAACCAAGAACCCAAATCCATTTTGGTTTTTAAGGGAAATTAGTTTGTAAATGCAGGTATGCCCAACGGACAACCGAAGGCCAATATTGTTTTTGGACAGTGTATGCTCTTGGACTATGACCGGGATAAGAAGACTACTTCTAGAATATACCCCAGTTGAGGATGACCCAAAAGTCATTTTTGGCGGTTAAGATTGGGGAATCACAACAGGTTACGGTATGATATTTAACGGTATAGTCTCTTTCACAGACATGGCGTAAGTTGAGGGATTATAACAAAATTTCATTATCATAAGTCAATTATGTGACGAACACTATATGGTAGAGTTCTATAATGATAAATTTTTGATAAAGTCATCTGATCTCTCAGAAACTATTTTAACATGCACTTGTAGTTGAAATATTTTTTGCTTTAATTTTCTTTACTAAACGTTTCTACACCAATATATTTTTTGCATCTTAGTGCGTGATGCCCCCACTATTAATTGCGTTAAAAATAGATCTTGCCACTCATGCAAAATGGGCAAACAGACATGGTCTACCTTTAAGAGCATCATTGGCAAAGATTCTTCTAGATTCTTATATCTGCTCCATATGGACATATTTGATCCTTTGTAGTTTCGTAGTTTAGGAGGTAAAGCTTATACGTTGGGTATTGTTGATGATTACTCAAGGTTTGCATGGGTGTTCTTTCCGAAACACAAATCTGATATATATGATTCCTTCACAAATTTTGTTAGGCAAATTCAGAAAAATTAAACTGCTCAGTGGTAAAAATTTATAGTGACCATGGAATAAAATTTGAATCTTTTGCCATGAAATTTTTTTGTGAAAGTCTATGTATCTTTTATGAGTTTTCTTCTCCCCACACTAAACTGCAAAATGGAGTCGTTGAGAGAAAGAATAGGACTCTTATAGAGGCATGCAGAACTATGTTAAACAATTCATCTTTACTAGAGTATTTCTGGGCAGAGGCCGTCAACACTGCTTGCCAAGTACAAAATAGAGTGCTCATAAACAAGAACCATCGCAAGACACCTTATGAACTATTAAAGGCCAAGAAACTAACTGTGTCTTATTTTAGAATCTTTAGTACGAAATGCTTTATACTTAATAATGAGAAGTATTAAAAAACTAATTTTAATGAAAAGTGTTTTGAAGGTATTTTCATATGTTATAGTAGCCATAGTAAGGCCTATAGGATTTTCTACAAGAAAACTCTTGTAATAGAAGAAATATTTAATGTTATATTTGATGAGATGAGCATGATTCAAGGCAGCTCTTCTAGTGTATTTATTTAAGATGTAGGTACAAAATTAAGAGAGCTAAGCGTGAAAAATAATGAAAAGGAAAGTGCTCCAAGCTCAGTCAAAGTCACCATTCGAGGCTTGGTGGAAGAAGAACTTAAAGATTAAGAGTTCTATCAAATTGAAGAAGATGCACTAGAAGTAGAAGAATCCCCAGGTGGCATAGAGGATGCGAGGAATCAAGTAAGCAGACACTTAAGAGATCACCTTGTTGATCTGATCATTGGAGAACATCATGATGGGTTAAGAACAAGAAGAAGTATAGCTAACGAAATTTTACACTTGAGTTTTCTCTCGCAGATTGAGACAAAGAAGTTTGAAGAAGAAAATAGAGACATATCATGGATCATTGCAATGAAAGAAAACTCAATCAATTTAATAGGTGCAAAGTTTTGGAGCTGGTACCAAGACCCAAAGGACACAATGTGATCAAAACTAATTTAGTCTTAAAAAACTAGCTGGACGAAGATGGCATGATTATAAAAAACAAAGCTATACTTGTAGCTCAAGGGTATAGACAAAAATAAGGGATGGTCTTCGATCAGACATTTACTTCGGTATCGAGACTCAAAGTGATAAGGTTGTTCCTCACATACGCTGCTCACAAAGGGTTCAAGGTCTATAAAATGGATGTGAAGTAAGTCTTCCTTAATGGTAATCAAAAGAAAGAAGTATACGTGGAACATCCCCCATGTTTTCTAGATTCTCCATTCCCTGATTATATTTACTTCCTTCACATAGCTTTATATGGCATTAAAAAACTCCTTGAGGTTAGTATAAGACGTTATTTAGCTTTCTTCTTGAGAAAAATTTCACAAGGGGAAAGATAGATAATACATTATTTTTATGGATGTTAAAGGCAATATTTTGCTGTTGCAAATCTATGTTCATGACATTATCTTTGGATCTACGGATGACAAACTTTGCAAAAAGTTTTCTAACTTGATTGAAGGGAAGTTTGAAATGAGCTGTATGGGAGAGCTGAAGTATTTCTTAAGACTTTAGGTGAAGCAATCTGAAGATGAAATTTTCATCTCTCAGACAATGTTCTCTAAAGAGTTAGTTAAGAAATTCAGAATGGAGAATGCAACCTTTATGAGGACTCCAATGGGTTCAACTATGACTATGGACAAGGATGAGAAAGGGAAACCTTTTGATGAAACCAAGTACAGAAGCATAATTGGATCCTTGCTATACCTCACTGCTAGTAAACCTGACATAATGTTTTCAACTTATGTATGTGCTTGATTCCAAGTGAACTCTAAGAAATCTTTTTTTGCTGCTACAAAGAGGATTTTGAGATACCTTAAAGGTACACTAAATCTTGGCTTATGGTACCCAAGAAGTAATGAGTGTGGACTAATTGGTTTTACAGATGATGATATTACAGGAAGTAAGGACTTTATGAAAAACACTTCTGGGACGTGTCAGTTCCTAAGAAGAAGGCTTATTTCATGGAGTAGTAAGAATCAAAATTGTATTGCAGTCTCAACTGCTGAGTCAGAGTATATCTTTGCAGGAAGTTGTTGGGCATAACTTCTTTGGATAAGGAATAAGCATGAATACAACAATTTGAAGCTAAAGGAGATTCCTATGTTTTTTGACTCTTCCATCGCAATAGCAATTGCTCACAATCCAGTCTCTCACAACCATAAAAAGTACATCGAGATAAGGTACCATTTCATCCGGGAGCATGTATAGAACAGGGACATAAATCTCAGTTATGTCCCGATGGATAAGCAAGTTGCTGATATATTCACAAAGCCACTAGACAAGGCATAGTTCAAATTCTTCAAGATGGAACTTGGTATGCTCAACAAGTTGTCATAAAGAGTCAAGAAATTTGCAAAAGTACATAAATTCAACATCTCTGAAATTCTAAGGAAAATTCGACGAAAATACTCTTGTCATTTGGACAAATTCGTCAAGACTTCGCATGAAATCTGGACTTCTTCACGAGTCATTTCGAAGATTCACTTAGATTTCACGTGTCATTTCGACGAATTTATCAGGATTTCTCTGCACATTTCTCTGAATCTGCTCAAGGTCAATTTTCTCTAAGACTTTATATATTTGATCCGAAGAGTCATTTCCAAACAAGTACACACATCTCTCTCTTTCTTCACAACCTTAAAACTATATAAAAAGGACTTAAGGCATTCAGATTTCACACGATTCATCTAGACTTCTCGGTTCCTTCCGATGATACAACTCCCGAAAAAAGATATTCTACGTCGATTCTTATCTGTCAGAGAGGGACTTCATCATCAATTCCATCAAGGAAATCCTCCCAACATTGTCTTAGTCGTGTCGTCATTCTTCTTTGGAAATTCTTCTCAAAGTCAGGTTCCCAACAGTTCAATTTTTAGAGAATGGCTCCCATAGGCAGCAAAAACCTTCATGTACGTGGTGAGCTTATATGCACCAGTTTTTCTACAACCTCAGATGAATTTTGAAATGTCATCTTGATGCTCGAGATGGCAGGGCTGACTTTTCTTTTGGTACATCCTTGTCCAGTCCTTAACCGAGATTTCTAGGATTTCTATTGGAATGCCAAGCTCCTACACTAAGGAATAGTGATAAAGTGTAAAGTTTGGAAAACCTCTGTGAAGGTGAAGGAAAGTCCCTTGAATAGATACTTGCGGCTACCATCAGTGGTTGAGGAAGATTTAATTGAAGAGACAGACTTGCATAGAGCTTTTCTCTTCTGGGGTCTCCCAAGATGAACTACCTTAATCAGAAGGAAAGGGATCAATGAGGAAGGGAAGCTGCTATCAGAAATTATGGGAAAAGTCCCCTTGTGCAAGGTTGGATCGCACGATTATGTATCTAGTGAGATATTTAGTCTCCTCACTGCAGTGATTTATAGGAAGAGGATTAACTGGGGAAGAGTAATGTTTAATAAGATCAAAGAATGTTTGAATGCACAAAATTTTGGAAAAAATCTCACTCTATACTTTAATCAAGTGGACAGGAATCAGTTGGCATGTCTTCAGGTGTACCCATCCATCACTTGAAGAAGTTTGTCTCTTCCATTTTCAGCAGGTGGGAGAGTAAGATTCCCATGTTAGGTGAGATGATGGATGCTATAGAGGAGGAGGAATTCTTTGAGGAGGAAAGAATTCCAACTCTTACTCCCAATGACAGACCTAGGAGTTCTTGTGTAGTTGCTGAGGGGGAGACACTACCCTTTATGATTGTTGATGTTACCATTTCTCCCAAGCCATTTCTAGTAACTACATAGACTAAAGAGATAGAGATTACCAAGATAACAGTGTTTGTAGGAACATTAGTTGAAGATAGTGTTGTGGACGATGTTGTCGTTGATATTACAGACATTATTGATGTTTCTGATGATGTTGATCAGGATGATGCTAATGAAAATGTGGTGGATAGTGATGATGTTACTGATGAAGTTATTTTTTATTTTTTTTATGAGGCTACTAATGATGAACCTCATACTACTGCCAACAAGATATAAAGTTTCCTGACTGATCTTCTAGCTCTGACTGAGGTGGAGATCAACCAGCCTTCTAATGCTCTTCAAGACCAAATCGATAAGTTTTTACATGATATCTAGAGAAGGATTGCTCGGATCTCAGGTGGGCATCCAATTGAGTGGGAGAACATCCTAGTGATTTTTAATGAAGAAGGAGAAGTAGAGGTGCTTCATCTGTCTAAGAGGATAAAGATCCCTATCTCTTGCTAAAAGCTCATGTCTCTCCCATGGCACATTCTTTTAGTGAATTTGAGAATGTTGCAGATCTCCCTTCCCCTCCCAGACATCAAGTTGAATATATTCCAAGTACTAGTTCAGATAATTCTATGCTGAAATCTATAGAAGCCTTGGTTGCCAAGAAAAAAACAAACTTTGATCACTCCTTAAAGAATGTTCTCAACAAAGTTGAAGAGTTTGAACGATATTTGAATAATGGACTTGCTGAAGTCAAGGTTAGTTTTATAAAGCTGGACTCCAACCTAGATAATTGGCTAGTTCAAGATGGGAAACCCATTATACATACTATGAAAGGACTGAGCAGTAGTGCTGAGGAGACAAGGCATGTTCATTGTGAAAAAGACATAAATAAAGGAAAATTTTACCGCTCCAAAAAGATTATCATTACGTAGGTATGCCCCCTTATTTATAGAAATCGGGGAAGATGAGAGAATTCAACAATCGATGTGAGACTAAATACAAGTAGGGCGGTCGATGTAGTTTGACATTGTAAAACCTCCACTATATAACAAATAATAAAACATCAATCGACAATAAGGAAAGTCGCCTAACAGCAAAAGAAGACCGCTGGTACAAACCGCCAGACCGTAACTACGAGCAACCACTAGATCGTACTTGCAGCTACCCATCAGACCGTAGCTGCTGCATGCTATCGGACTAAAACCGCGGGTTGCCGCCGACCGCAGTTACGGTTAACCATCTGTCCGCTATTGCGGCTTCAAGCAGGCACTGCGGATTCATCCAGACCGTTGTCGCTCAACAACAGATAACTGTTGCAGCTCTCTGTAAGACTACTGCGACTTTATTCAGACCACTGCAGCTAACCGACAGACCGCTGCTGCAGCTTTCTACCAGATTATTGCGGCTATCTTCAGACCGCTACGGCTAACCTCCATACCGCCACTACTATTTTCTATCTTATCTCAATATTAGGTTCACTAACATACCGCTGGACCTAGTGGCTAGGTCAGTGAGATAGATAGTTCGCTGCGATTAGACATAAGTCTATCCGATCTCCTCAAGATCCAACACTCCGCCTCAAGCTGTAGCATATATATCTACCTTGCCCAGCTTGTTACAAACTTCCTCGAAAGGCATAACTAGCTTGGTGAAGAAATCAGCTAGTTCTTTGTATGAGGTAACAAACATAGTGCAAATATGATTCTTCAAAATCTCCTCTCTAATGAAGTGTCAATCAACCTCGATATGCTTCGTCCTCTCATGAAAGGAATGATTCCTCAAAATATATATGGATACCTTGTTGTCAAAGAAAATTTGCATAGGATGATCAAAAAGTTCTCCAAAATCAAGCATAAGTGTCTATAACCACTTTACCTCGCAAGTATTAAGAGTCATGATCCTATACTCAGCTTCTGTGCTTGACTTGGAGACAACACCTTGTTTCTTGCTCTTCCAGCTGACCAAATTCCCACTAACAAAAGTACAGAATCAAGATGTAGATTTCCTATCTTCCTTTTCATCTACATTGCTCAAATCAGAATATTCCTCAACATTCAAATGTCCCTTTCTCTTAAACAAAAATCCTTTCCTTGATGCCCCTTTCACATAATCTAGAATCTTCATTTCCTACTACAAATGACATTACTTAGGAACTGGCATAAACTCACAAACTCTTCCTACTGCATAACACATATATGGTCTTGTGACTGTCAGATAAACGAGTTTCCCCAGTAGCTTTCTATACCTGGTGACATCCTCAAGAAGAGGTGAGTCCTCACTCCAACACTTGTCAGCTCCAGCCGACATCAGAGAACGAGTAGGTTTATCTTTTAAGGAGGCATGTCTCTTTTAAGAGGTCTAAGACATTCTTCCTTTATGAAAGAATAATAGACCCTGGTTTCCTAGATATTTCAGTGCCCAAGAAATATTTCGGAGATCTCATATCTTTATTAACAAAATGCATAAGAAGATGCTTCTTTTTCATAACCACACCTTCTCTATCATCCCCTTTGAGAAGAATATCATCTACGTAAACAATAAGGATAATTAGACCAGCCGATGTCTTTTGAATGAATAACTAGTGATCCGCAGCACTTTGAGAAAACCTAACCAATGAAATGACCTCATTGAATTTTTAAAACAAAGCCCTGTGACTTTTCTTAAGACCGTAGATTTCCTTTCGCAGTTTATAGACCTGAGACTCCCCCTAAGCAACATACCCAGGAGGTTGCTCCATATAGACAGTTTCTTGTGAATCACCATAAAGAAAGGCATTCTTCATATCCTGCTGAGATATTTCCCAGTCTCTATTGACGACCACTGAAAGAGCACACTGATTGAAGTAATCCATTCCATAGGAGAGAAAGTATCAAATATATCCACGCCATAAGTCTGCGTAAAACCTTTAGCAACAAGTCGGGCCTTGTAACGATCAACAAATCCATCAGGTAGAAACTTAATGATAAAGATCCAGGGACAGCCATCTATATTAACACCTGGAGGTGTAGGAACAAGAGTCCAAGTACCCCATTCAGTAAGAGTATGCATCTCTTCATCAATACCAGCATTCCAATGTGGGATAACAAGAGCATCTTGATACGAGGCGGGAATAATATTATCCGAGAGGGCTAGAGCAAAGCTCTTAGACGAAGTAGAGATGTGAGCATAAGATACCATGACCTGAAGAGGATGCTGGGTGCAGGAGAGAACACCTTCCCGAAGAGCAATCGGAAGATCCAAAACTGACCTGTCTACTGTATCAGCCCCATTCAAAGAATAGACATCTGGCCTAAGAGAATGTTGCAGCGGCTCAGGAGAAAAAGCAGAGACAATAAAGGAGTTAGAAGGAGAAGAATTAGAAATGGGAGAAGAAGAAAGCAGGGCAGGCTCCGGAAGAGGTGCCGGTATATCGGGATAAGAAGAAGAACCATCAGAATAAGAAGGAAGAGAGGGAGAAGAGAAAAAGGGAGCATTCTCAAAGAAAGTAACATTCGCCGACACATACTGTATCTGATGAATAGGATCAAAACAGTGATACCCTTTTTGTGTCGGACAATATCCCAAAAAGATGCACTTCACAGAACGATAAGAGGTTTGTCACGTCTAGAAGACAGAGAGTGAACAAACGCTGTTCAACCAAAGACATGAAGAGGTAATGGAAAGGGTGTCCCATCAGGATAGAGAATAGATAAGGGTGTTTTTCCATTAAGAATCGATGATGGAACTCATTTAATGGGAAACATGAAAGAAGAACTGGATGACCCCAATAAGACCGGGGAACATCCATTTGAGTAAGAAGACTACGAGCCATAACTAAAAGATGGTGATTCTTACATTCAGCAACACCAATCTGTTTGTTAGTATAAGGGCATGTAGTTTGATGAACCATGGCATCATCCAAATAAAACGAAGTAAACTGATGATTAAGATACTCCTTAGCATTATCAGTACGAAGAATTTTAATAGGGGTATCAAATTTA
Source organism: Platanthera zijinensis (assembly GCA_039513925.1). Lineage (NCBI taxonomy): Eukaryota > Viridiplantae > Streptophyta > Magnoliopsida > Asparagales > Orchidaceae > Platanthera > Platanthera zijinensis. The sequence continues at coordinate 129,035,977 of CM077096.1, forward strand.
ATACGAATTTCACATTAAAGAGCAGAAAAAACTGAGAAAATCTCATAGCGTTCGCGTAACAAGTATAACCACATACACATGGAAAAATCATATATGAATGTAAAAAAATATAAACTACCCCGACAAATAGTTTGAAGGGGAGCAGGACCCCAGACATCGGAATGAAATAAATCAAAATGACGAGAAGAACTACGGCCCTTCTTAGCTGGAAAAGGAGATCAGCGATGCTTGCCAAACTGACAAGCCTCACAAACCAGAGTAGAATCACCGCGAGGTAAATGTGGCAGAAGCTGATAAAGAATGCGAGGAGGAGGATGCCCAAGGAGAAGATGCCACTGATGCAGAGAAGAAGAGGCAAAAAAAGCATAAGAAGTGTCAAGGTAGAATAAGCCGCCGCTCTCAGTCCCAGTAGAAATCACGTCCTTGGAATGAGGAATCTGAAAAGCACAAGTACATGCAGTAAAAATTGCTTCACAATGCAACTATTTACAAAAAGTAGAAACTTAAAGAAGGTTGCATGGAAAATTTGAAACATAAAGGGTGTCCTGAAGCTAAAGAGAGTGAGTAATATACATAGTACCAGACCTAAAAACCGCCGAAGGAGAACATCCATAATAAGAACGGGTAGTAACTGGTTGCTCTTGTTAAGAGAAGAGAAAAGGCGAGAATTATCAGTCATATGATTTGTTGCACCGGAATCAATTAGCCACCTAGCCGTAGTAGCCAACTGAGCGGTTATAGAATCCTAAATATAATTATACAACTGAACGTAGTGGACGGCTTGGAGGAATCAACAGATGTTGGATGAAGATGAGGATACATGGTCCAAAACCGATCAACCAACCGACCAATTGGGCCACAATGAGAACAAAGATTCTTTGAGTAACCATGTTGACCACCACGGCCACCACTACAGCCACCACTATCACAACCCGCATTTTTCTCAACAATTTAATTATATCAGAGCTAGGGGAAAATACGCGCCGTGATGCCACGCCGTGCAGGGGATAACTACAGACGTTCAGGCAAGACTCCAAACTCTACAATTTTAAAAGAAAACATAAATTGTTATGGATGAAACCCAGTTTAAGTTATGATGGTAGCCGTATCCCTCGGCTTAATGCCTCATTTAGTCCACGAATCCAAATATAATTATACGCTGCTGAAAAATACTTATTTAGATTGACTCCAATATCCTACATGAGTAAAGACGTCCCTAGAGGACAACTCATGCTATGCGTGACTTTAAATTTATAGTAGTAGTAAGGATAGCTTTTACGGTCGCTAAATATAGCAAGTTAGAGCTTTTAAATTATGCAGTGCATGAAATAATAGTAATAGATTTTATTCTTAAAAATATCTTGCATGCATTCGTAGCATTAATCCTCCTAGAGAGCAAGTATTCCACATCCACATAAAGGGAAATAAGCAACTAGCAAGTATCAAATAAATAACAAACTATGGGCGCCAAAACTGACATGAACCCACTAACAGGATAGTAAGTCTGAACCAGTAACAAAAACGAAATAACAAACTACCTCGTTGAGACGAGGTAACAACCACGGCCAACATTGCCACCCAAAAACACCAAAACAAGCTCTGTTATCTGTTACTGTTCTGAACCTGAGGCATTCCAAAGAAAAACAAAACACCTCAGCAAAAAAGTACAAATGGCGACAGAGAATAAATAAGCCAAAATAAATAAAGATCCAGGGGTACCAACCCAAGACCAACAACACTGAAATAAAGCATAAAAGAGGTACAATTTATCATCGGGAAAAAAGAACTCTTATGTGATTCATCACGTATAACAATAGTACACCAGACGCCCGAGGCTGTAAGGTGACAACACGAACCATTCATAAGGAAGAAATACAAGCTCTTATTAGGCACCTGTGGTTGACTCTACCCAAAAACACGGGTGAGGCGGTCACTCGTGGACACACTACTCAGAAACACGGGCTAGGTCATCACTCTTGGACTCATTACCCAAAACACGAGCGAGGTGGTCACTCTTGGACTCACTACCCAAACACACGGGTGAGGTGTTCACTCTTGGACACACCACCCAAGAAAACACAGGTAGCCTTCCACAGGGCACTAATGAAGGAAACAAACACTGCGGAGGTGGAATCATCCACTAACTCCCGCAATCAAGAAAACACCACATATCTCGAGATTTGGCTCGTCAGATTCTACTTGACATTACTAGGTACATGAAATGGTTGTTCAACTCTTAAGAACGATTAATAGTCCTAAATAACTTTAACTCGTTCAATAATGAATTCTAAGGCGTTTAAAGTCATCAATAAAACGGTTCAAGAATGATCAAACATATTCGGACAAAAATTGAGTTCATCATGACAAAATGTTACAACTTCAAGTGATTTGAGAAGGCTAATTATAACAATAATTTGGATAAATAAGCGTAGGAAATTTAAGAAACATGAAAAAAACATAGTCGTTACCATCAAGTCGACAAGGAGAAACAAGGGGAAACCACCACTTTCCTTGGTTTTATCGGAAAAATTTCTCTGAATCGCTCCGCGTCGTAGATCGGGGCAAAAGAACACGGGAAGAGTTGAAATCTAAAAAAAATTGTCGAAAAGAGAGTTAGGGCCGAAAAACTCTAATGAGAAAACTAAAGGAAAGAGGAAAAATTTACCACGATAGCGTAGCTCTCAGTGAGAGCTTTCTGGATCTATATTCGGATGAAGATTTCGAGCACCGTAGCATTGTCGGCGGCCACCAGAAGGTTCACGAAATAATTTCTCTCTCACGCTCAAGCCTCTCTAGTTCGGGACGAAAGGAATCAGAGAAGATGTAGTTCTATTCAACTTAAAAGTCAATATAGGGGCGCTGGGAATACGCGCTGCGCGTATATGAGGTATAAACGCACTTACCTCTATTTTTGAAAATACACACCCAAAAATGCATTTTTCGAAAAAATGGTCAACATGAAAGTTGTAGATCTCGACGATGTCTACAACTTTCATGTTGACCAGTTTTCCTAAAAATGCGTTTTTCGGGGTGTATTTTCAAAAATAGCGGAACCGGGCAGAACTATTGCGAATCGCAATAGTTCCGACCGGTTCCGCTATTTTTGAAAATACACCCCCAAAAACGCATTTTTAGGAAAAATGGTCAACATGAAAGGTGTAGATATCGTCGAGATCTACAACTTTCATGTTGACCATTTTTTCGAAAAATGCAAATCCGTACGCCAGGAATTTCCGGTGAGCACGTTTTTACATAAAACCCATATATATATATATATATATATATATATATATATATATATATATATATATATATATATATATATATATATATATATATATATATATATATATATATATATATATATATATATATATATAGATATATAGATATAGATATAGATATAGATATAGATATACAAACGTACTTAAAAAAATTGTCTAAATACATGAAAAAACATATAATTTATGAGTGGCTACAGGAAAACTGAAAATAGAGGTCTAAAATGACTCCAAATCGAAAATTACTAGACATCAAAGTTGTAGATCTTGTCGAGACGAATAAATGTCATGTTGACTATTATTTCGTACGACACCGTTTTGACACTCAAAACGGTGTCCGAACACAGACGGTACAGAACTACTCGAGAGAAAACAAACTTTTCGAAATGGAGGGGTTGGCTCTCGAGAAATAACTTAGTTTTCGAGAACAAAAGTTATAGTTCTCGAGAAGAACATCATTTCTCGAGATGGGGAGGCTAGGCTCTCAAAAACTAACCTTAGTTCTCGAGAACAAGGCTTAGAACTTGAGAGAATCGATCAAAAAGGCTACCTGCGTGCAGTCTCGGGAGAATCAAAACTAGAGATCCAAGATGGCTCCAAATCAAACAGTGGTCAACATAAAAGTTGTAGATATCGTCGAAATGAACAGATTTTATGTTTACTGTTTTTCCATACAATGCCGTTTTGACTCTCCAAAATACACTTGAACGCAGACTATACAAGTCTACTCGAGAGGGAAGGGGCTTCTCGAGAAATAGAGCAAAGTTCTCGAGAACAACTCATAGTTCTCGAGAACAAAATAGCATTTCTCGAGAGGATCATGCATTTCTCGAGAATTAGGCCATAGTTCTCGAGAATAAGCAATAGTTTTTGAGAACTACAAGGGTTCTTTGGTAGAAATCAAAAAATGCAGTTTTTTACGACCAGTTTCGGGATAATAGAAAATTGGAGTCTATAATGACTTCAAATCAAAAGGTAGTCAACATGAAAGTTGTAGATATTCTCGAGACGAACAAATCTCATGTTTACCATTTTTTGATATGATGCCGTTTTGACATACAAAATGGCGCCCGAACGCAGGCCGAAACGAATATCTCGAGAACAGCATCGGACTTCTCGGGAACTAAGATAGACTTCTCGAGAACTAGAGAAGGTCTACTCGAAAACTTGGATAGACTTCTCAAGAACTCGGACGGACTTCTCGAAAACACTAAGTCATGACTTCTCGAGAACTCGGACGGACTTCTTGAAAACACTAAGTCATGACTTCTCGAGAACTAGGACGGACTTCTCGAGTACAAGCTGGAAAAATCGCAAAAGTTCTGATTTGACTAATATTTTGGAGTAAATCACTGACTGTACGAATTAACAGCATAGATAACCTTAGAATCCTACGTACCATTTCGAGATATTAAATTATGTGCCGAGACTACAAAAATGCTCGAACTGCGACGAAACTTGACAAGCAAGTCCAAAATTTCAAAATGCAAGAATTTTTCCAATACAAATAGAATTCGGCCGACTCGACCGCAAGGGCACGAAAATGCCTAAACGGCATTGCGCTGTCAACTCGATGTTAAAAGTAACGTCACTACGTCGTAAATATGACGTTTTACTTTTTGAATAAAATCATCGGAAAATCGGGGGCGTTACAGTCCCTCCCCCTAAAAAGAAGTTTCGTCTCAAAACTTAACACAACTCCAAAAATAAATCAAGACGATAAATCAACATAACTGTAAGTACAACGACATACCCGAAACTAAGAGAAGAGGTGCGGATGAGATTCTCTCATCGCTGATTCCAATTCCCAGGTCGCGCTCTCAACGTCTTGATTTCTCCAAAAAATCTTGACCATGAGGATGGTCTTTCTTCGCAACACACGCTCTTGAGAATCAAGAATACGAATAGGTTCTTCCATATACGTAAGGTTGGGCTGAATCTGGGGCATCGAGTCGAGGACTTGACGATCGTTACGAACACACTTCCGAAACTAGCTCACATGGAACACATCATGGGCACTAGGGAAGGTCGCAGGCAAATCCAACCCATAAGCTGACACTCCGATGCGTTCGAGAACCTGGAAAGGTCCCACGTACCGGGGGTCTAACTTGTGGTTCCTTCCAAACCATTTAACGCCAGACATCGGAGAAACCTTCAGAAAAACCAAGTCTCCAACGGTAAACTCCAGATCAACCCTTCGTTGATTGGCATACTTCTCGTAGCGCTTTTGAGCTACACTGAGATTTTCTCGAATATAAGTCACAGCACACTCCATCTCATCAAGAGATTCCGGACCTAGCAAAGGCCTCTCACCAACTTCAGCCAAAAACAAAGGAGTTCTACAACGCCTCCCATATAAGGCCTCAAACGGGGCCATCTGCAGACTCTGTTGATAACTATTATTGTAAGCAAACTCCATTAGCCTCAGACGCTCATCTCATGCTCCACTGTGGTCTAAAATGTAACATCTAATCATGTCCTCAACGATTTGATTTACTCCTTCCGTTTGCCCATTCGTCTGAGGATGATAGGCGGTGGAATACCTTAAATCGGTACCCAACCCCTCTTGTAAACTCTTCCAAAAACGAGACGTAAATCTGGAGTCTCGATCTGATACGATGCTGACAGGCACTCCATATAATCTGATGACCTCCTCAAGATACAGCTCAGCTATCTTCTTCATGGAATACCCAATCTTAAAGGGCATAAAGTGAGCACACTTTGTCAACCTATCGACTATTACCCAAACAGAGTCATGCCCACAGGGAGATTTTGGTAGACCGGTGATAAAATCCATTGAAATACTCTCACATTTCCAACTTGGGATATCAAGCGGTGTCAATTTACCACCAGGCCTTCTATGAAAAGCCTTGACATGCTGACACGTATAACATTCTGATACAAACTTTGCTATGTCATTCTTCATTCCTGACCACCAAAAAATTTGTTTTAGATCTTTATACATCTTGGTGGAACCAGGATGGTAAGAAACACTAGAACCATGAGCTTCTTTACAAATCTTAGCCCGAATGTCACCAATGGCAGGAATATAAAATCTACTCCGATATTTCAAAGTACCTAACTCGTCCAAACAGAAATCAGGTAACTCTCATTTTTCAGTTCTATTTCGGAGGTGCGATAAATCATGATCATATATCTGGTGTGCTCGAGTAAGGGAAATCCAAGAGGGTTCTTTCGCTTCCAAACTAGCAGGTGAAGTATGACTCCCGACCTCAATATTCATCATCAAGAATTCTTCTACTAAGTACTTTACCGATAGATTTAAAATTTTAGTGGTCTTTCTACTCAAAGCATCGGCTACTACATTAACTTTTCCTGGATGATAAAGAATTTCCACTTCATAATCCGTCACATATTCTAACCACCGACATTGCCGCAGATTTAGTTCCTTCTGAGTGAAGACGTACTTCAAACTCTTATGGTCGGTATAGATCTTGCACAGTGCGCCATATAATAAGTGTCGCCACAGCTTCAGTGCATAAATTACGACAGCAAACTCAAAATCATGCGTAGGATAGTTTCTCTCATGAATCTTTAGTTGACTCAATCCATACGCGATCACCTTACCGTCTTACATTAAAACACAACCAAGTCCGATGTGTGATGCATCGACATATACAGCATATCCAACTCCTTCAGTAGGTAAGGTTAAAATTGCGGCAGTACATAGTCTCTTCTTCAACTCTTGGAAAGCCTCTTCACACTTATCACTCCAAATGAATACAGTGTTCTTCTGAGTAAGCTTAGTTAGAGGAGCTGACAACACCGAAAATCCTTGCACAAATCATCTATAATAGACATCCAAGCCTAAGAAGCTCCTAATCTCCTTAGGTTTAGAAGGTCTTTCCCATTCCATCACAGCAAAAATCTTGGTCGGGTCTACAGAAATACCGTCCTTGCTTACCACATGACCCAGAAAGGACACCTGAGGTAGCCAGAACTCACATTTACTCAACTTCGCAAAAAGCTTATGCTCCCTCAGGGTCAACAAAACCAAATGCAAATGCTTAGTATGCTCCTCAACATTGCGGGAATACACCAAGACATCATCTATGAACATAATAACAAATCGGTCCAACAAATCCCTAAACACCCTATTCATCAAATCCATGAAAGTAGATGGTGCATTAGTTAATACGAAATACATCACCAAAAACTCATAATTTCCATGCCGCGAACGGAATGCGGTTCGAGGAATATCCGCCTCACGAATCCTAAATTGGTGGTAGCCTGAGCGAAGATCGTTCTTTGAAAATACCAAGCTACCATGCAACTGATCGAACAGATCATCAATCCTTGACAGAGGATACCTATTCTTAATGGTTACCTTATTCAATTCCCTATAATAGATGCAAAGCCTCATCGATCAATCTTTATTCTTTATGAACAAAAATGGAGCACCCCATGGAGAAGAACTTGGTCTAATAAAACCACATCTCAGCAACTCATCAACTTTAGTACGCAACAAATCCAACTCACGCGGAGCCATACGGTACGGTGCCTTGGAAATAGGACGAGTATCTGGCTCGAGGTCTATCACAAACTCAATCTCCCTTTCAGGAGGAAGTCCTGGAAGACTATCATGAAAGACATCTGGAAACTCTCGCACCATCGAGACATCCTCAAGACGTGGTGTAACAAAAGCTATTTCCAGAGACGAAATAGAAACTAAAAACGCCTCGCAACCAGACTCTATAATGCGACAAGCACGTACCGCAGAAATTACAGGAGAAACTCTGTCCTTAAATCCATAGATGCTCATAGGTTGGTCGTCGTCCATCTTGAAATCTAGTCGCTTAGCCTTGCACTGGATGACCGCATTATACTTGGACAGCTAGTCCATGCCCAACATCACATCGAAGTCATCCAGATCTAAAATCATCAAATCAGCAAATGCCAAAAAATTGCAAAGATAAATGGGGCATCCAAGAATTCCTTGGCTAGACGTCACTGAGTCACCGGAGGGAAGCTTGACGTTGAAAGAGTCTCCTAATTGATCCATATTAAGGCGATGTTTATCAACAAATATCTGGGCCACAAAGGAATGGGTGGCACCTGAATCGAAAAGAACGCGCGCCTACCTATTCCGCACCTTAAACTCCCCTAAAACCGTAACATACATAACTAAATGAACGACAATATGGGCAACAACGATAAATAATAAGGATATTTTAAACTTGGGCTAACCTGATATCACTTGCATAGAGGTTTGAGCTTCCTCATTGGTCATCACGTTTAGTTTTCCTTTTCCTTTATCCAGGGTTGGAGGCGGCGGTAGAGCTCGAAGAGGGGTAGGCTGCAGTGGGGACTGAGCCTGGGGGCACGAAGACTTCTGGTGTCCCTTCTGTCCATACTGGAAGCATGTCATTACCTTCATCCAGCAACGAATCGCGTCGTGACCCTTCCTTACACAGAACGAGCACACAAGATCTCCCTTGGGTGCACCTTGGATGGCGTGCACCTGCTCCTACTTCAGGGTGGCAGTCCTCTTAAAACACCTTTCGTATGGGGTTCCAAGATGACCATAGAAGCTACACACTTCCTTACTTTTCTTTTTCGAAGAAGGGCAAGACGCTCTGGAGCTACCATATTCAACACCTTTCCTTTTCTCTTTCCTCGCCGCAGCACCACAGTTCTTAGTATTTTTGATCTCCTCCACTTTCAAAACGGCTTCCACTGCTTCAGCATAACTTTCAGCTCGGTATGCGCATGCCAACTGCTGGACATCACTTCTTAGTCCTCCCAAGAAACATTTCACTCTACCCTCCTCAAAAGCTACCAAATCAGGAGCAAACCTACTGAGTTTGCTAAACTCAATCTTGTACTCGCTCACCGTGAGTTGTCTCTGCTTCAGATGCAAGAAGTTATTCATAAGACGGTCCTGCTCGACCGTGGGCAGAAACTTTTTTAGCAGCATCTTCTTAAATGAGTCCCAGGAGCAGCCTTCCTTAAGACTCTCCTTTTCACGAATCCACCAACTCTTTGCTTGGCCTTTTAACTAATAGGCTGCAATCATCACCTTCTAGGCTTCTAGGATTCCGGAATATGAAAACATCTCTTCGATGGAGATGATCCAATTATCTATAATCATGAATTCAGCACTCCCGCCATAAGTAGGAGGTCTCAGTCGCTGGAAATGCGAGATGAAATTCATCTCTGGTGGTAGTGTCATCGGGGGAACGAAAGGAGCAGGGGCACCAGGTATGGCTTGATCCACGGCAGGATCTTGCACAAAGTGTTGCTGCGTGGGAGCGGCAGAAAATAAGGTCTGAATTTGCGATTGCATCGCAACTACTTGCCTTGGCAGAGCCTCATTGCTTTGACGCAAACTCTCGATCAACGCATCACTCTGCACACTTGACGACTCACCCTCCGACTGGGGTGTCGACCTCGTCGCAATACGCTTTGGCGGCATTTCTAAAAACAAAATAAACACTCAATCAACCTCCTAGATTACGACTAGGGCAAACAAAACTAGTTCAGACCATACTAAAAACACACTTGCTTACGCTGCAACTTGCTCTGAGATTATATGATGATGATATGTCCTACTCAGGATGATATCCTATCATCCTATTTAACTTCTGTGCCTATGACATGAATGCATGTATTCTATATTCTCATTTAAAATCATGTGTGTACATGTGTCATCATGTAAACCTTAACTTAGCACGCGTGCTTATGCACATGCAATATATGTTGTGCTATGCATTCTAGAAAGGCTTCAATGCATGCATGAGCGGCGTACACATGAAATGTTTTTCGTCCCATACTACATAACATCACATGCAACGAGAAAGGAAAACTTGCTACAGGGCATTCATGTGGTGAGGTTATGCATCCCATACTACATAACCATCACATGTTTCCACCTATGGTGGATCCATATAAAAACACATATTATGCATCCCATACTACATAATATGCCCCATATAATTCTTATCATGCTATGACTGTTGAAAGTCCACCTAGTGCCAACTACCTTCACCTATGGGGGGGGGGGGGAATAGGTGTCTTGCAGCGATTTTAGAGGAATTAAAATTCTACCTGCACAAGTAAACAAAACAACACAGCACAAACAGATACAAGCAGTTATAGTGGTTCCCCGATTTGGGTACGTCCACTATCCCCCTTCGACCTATCTCCTAACAAGGGATGACTCGGTCACTTCACCAACCAGATTGAAATCCAATCCTCACACAAACGGAAGGAACCCTTCCAAACGAAGGAGTCACCACTCCTCCACCACGGGTTGCACCGAACCCTTACAACGAGGAACCTACGTTCCTTTACAACAAAAATAAAATGGAATGTATAAAATATACAAACTACTTATGGAGTGCTAGGTGTCCCTCTTCGTTCGATGATGCGTTCTTGACGAAGACGAAGAGTCACCGACCTAAGCTCTCACTTAGAATGAATCTCCACGAAACCGACGGCGACAAGAAGAGCGGCGGCTTGGCGTTTAGGATCGGTGGCGGCAAGAAGTGCGGCGGCTGAGCTTTAGAGATCCAACCTTCATAGCTATGATGGCAAGGTCTACAAACAGTCTTCCTTGGATCAATCATCTCGATCGATTTGGAAAGGGAAGGTATTCCCGATCTACAAACAAAGAGACAAAGGATCTCAAGAAGGACACGTGAGACGCGTTGCTTGGCAAAGCTTCTGTCGCTGGAAGATCAGGAGGTATCCACGATCAATGGCGGCGACTAACTTCATGAGCGGCGATGGCGGCGGCAGAAGAGAAATCCGCGATCTAGGTTACGTCGGCGGCTCGGTTTTCTTTCTTATGTATTCGTACTGATTACTGTTCAAAATGCCGAAGTATTTATACAGTAGGTCATACAATATGACTATTGTGGTCCCAACCAAAAGAAACCCTAGCTCCGGTTCAAAATAGTTCCTGAAACTTGGTCCGGTCCAGTGAGCACCAGAATTTCGCCTAAGGCAAATTCGGCGAGAATCATAGGTGATTCTCGACGAATCGGCGAGAATCACCTATGATTCACTCCGAATTCTACTTAGCAGAATTCATGCTGAACAACTTGGCAAACCAGAGTGGATCGGCGAGAGTCATCAATCATTCTCGACAAATCGTCGAGAATGCAGAATCATTCTCGATGAGTCGTCGAGAGACACTTAAGGACTCTTGACGATTTTGACATGGCGTGAGATTTGCACGCGCTGAGTCAGTCGGAGATATTCGGTCAGCCAGTGATTCTCGACGATTCTGCGAGAATCACTAGTGATTCTCATCAAATCGGCGAGAATCACTTAGTGATTCTCGTCGATTCTTACTTAGACGATATTTCGTCTTTCCACCCGTGAGCTGCTCTTTGGCCCATCCTTGCTCCTTGACTGCTCTTGATCTATCACAGCCCTATACTTGTAAATAAGTACACTCCAATAGAGAGAGTACACGTAAGCAAACACACTGATCCGCTCAACGAGGGATTACGTTGCGCAAATCCGTGTATATTGACCTACTGCACCTTGACATTGGTGTGTACTTAGCGAGGAATAACTGCAAGCACAACTTGAAGACAAATGATCAAATACATTGTCCATTCACCTTAGCTGGTTCAGGGGCTTCTTCAAATCAGGTACATTGTTGATACAATACCCAACAATCTCCCCCTATTTGAAGAAGCCTAAACCCTACAATCTAAGGTGAATATAACGGATGGAAGAAAAACATAAACTGAATAATCAGTTGAGAAAGAATTTCCATACCATTATCTTTAAAGCATTTGGAGCATACTTTGCGAGAGAACCTTAGCCCTTAGCTGCGAGATCACCTTATCCCTTAGCACCTTAGCTGAGAGGGCAATCTCCCCCTTTTTGGCTTCTACAAATCTGGGACTTTAGCACTTGCCACAATGCTCCCCCTCAGTTCTTGTATTTGTGCATACACTTGAGTTTCTTGCAGATGCTCCCCCTTGATCCAAGAGCCGGGAGCCTATGTATTCTTCATTCCTCAAGGTTTATCATACCCAGTTCAGTTTTGAAGAGACTGAACTTGGCTTCGTCTAGGGGCTTTGTAAAAATATCTGCAATCTGCTTATCCGTGGGGACATAGCAGAGAGAGATTTCCTTGTTTTCCACATGCTCCCGAATGAAGTGGTAGCGCACTTCAAAATGCTTCGTCCTGCTGTGCGACACGGGATTGTTCGCAATTGCTATAGCACTTGAGGAGTCGTAGTACATTGGTACTTCTTTGAACGGAAGGTCATAGTCTGCTAGCTGATTTATTATCCATAGAAGTTGTGTGAAACAGCTGCCTGCTGAGATGTACTCAGATTCAGCTATGGAGGTTGCAACACAGTTCTGCTTCTTACTATTCCATGATATAAGCCTTCTTCCGAGGAATTGACACGTCCCATAAGTGCTTTTCCGATCATCCCTGCTTCCTGCATAATCAGCATCTGAAAAGCCTATTAGCTCGATATCATTGTTTCTCGGGTACCACAAGCCAAGATTAGGTGTACCCTTAAGGTATCTAAGAATTCGCTTTGCAGCGACATAGTGAGATTCCTTAGTGTTCACCTGATATCTGGCACAAACGCATGTGGAGAACATAATATCCGGTCTACTTGCAGTAAGGTAGAGCAGGGATCCAATAATGCTTCTGTATTTTGTTTCATCAAAAGGTTTCCCTTTCTCATCCTTATCCAGAGACATAGTGGATCCCATTGGAGTCCTCATAGAGGTTGCATTCTCCATTCCGACTTTCTTGAGGAGTTCATTTGTGAACTTCGTCTGAGAAATGAAAATTCCATCCTCAAACTGTTTCACTTGAAGTCCCAAGAAATACGTTAGCTCTCCCATACTGCTCATTTCAAACTTTCCTTGCATAAGTTTAGAAAACTTTTTGCAAAGATTGTTATCCGGTAAGCCGAATATAATGTCATCAACATAGATTTGCACCAACAATATCTTCCCTCTGACTTCCCTAAGAAACAATGTCTTATCTATTTTTCCTCTAGAGAACTTGTTCTCAAGAAAAAAAAACTAGACAGTGTCTCATACCAAGCTCAAGGAGCTTGTTTTAAGACATATAAAGCCTTATTAAGAAAATATACATGATTAGGATAAGTCGGATTAACAAAACCTGGGGGTTGTGCGACGTATACTTCCTCTTTCAGGTTGCCATTTAAGAATGCAGATTTCATGTTCATCTGATAGACAGTGAATCCTTTGTGCGAAGCATAAGCCAGGAATAATCTGATCGCCTCGAGCCTTTCCACTGGTGCAAAGGTCTGGTCGAAGTCAACCCCCTCCTCCTGTCTGTAACCTTGAGCCACCAGCCTGGCCTTGTTCTTTATGATGACACCGTGTTCATCCAGTTTGTTTCTGAAGATCCACTTGGTGCCGATCACATTCTGCCCCTTTGGTCTGGGAACCAGCATCCAGACGTTGCATCTTTCAAATTGATGCAGTTCATCTTGCATGGCCAATATCCATGCTGCATCCTTGTTCGCTTCGTCGAACTTATTTGGCTCAACCTGTGACAGAAAGCTAAAATGCAGAATCTCGTTAATTGTACCTCGGCGAGTTCTGACACCATCACGGGGATCTCCGATGATTTGATTTTTGGGATGATCCCTCACGTGACGAAGCTCTAGCAGTCTGGCATCTGTAGCTCTAACATTTTTGGGGATCCTTCCTCTTTAGGGAGGACAACTCCATTCTGACTGTCATCATCTCCGATAGGTGTTGTGGTGGTGACTTTGACGTACTTGGGAGTTGCATCTTTAGCGGTCTCATCGAGACTAAGCTGTTCAATTCTTTTACCTGCATCTTCAAGAAGACCACTGGAAGAATTGCTGTTAAGCTGGTTTCCTTCATCAAATACCACATTTATGGATTCCTCTACCACTAGGGTTTTCTTATTGAAAATGCTATATGCCTGGCTATGGCTACTATAGCCCATAAATATGCCTTCGAAGCCTTTTTCACCAAACTTAGAACGCGGGTACTTCCTGTTATTTAGTACATAGCATCTGCAGCAAAAGATCCTAAAATAGGACATGGTTGGCTTCCTGCCTTTCAGTAGCTCATAAGGCGTCGTATGATGACTCTTGTTGATCAAGGCCTGGCTTTGTACATGATAAGCCGTATTGACAGCCTCGGCCCAGAAATATTCTGGGAGAGAAGCGTCATTCAACATTGTCGTGCAGGATTCAATGAGCATTCTATTTCTTATCTCCGCAACTCCATTCTGCTGAGTAGTGCACGGGGAGGAAAACTCATGAAAGATACCAAGTTCTTCACAGAACTCTGTCATAGCACCAGACTCGAACTCTATTCCATGGTCACTTCTGATTTTGACCACCGAGCAGTTAAGTTCATTCTGAATCTGCCTGACAAAACTGGTGAAGATGTCAAACGTATCAGACTTGCATTTTAAGAAGAACACCCAAGAAACCCAAGAGTGATCATCAACAATCACTAGCGTATAAGACTTGCCTCCCAAGCTATGAACTTGCATTGGACCAAACAAGCCCATATGCAGAAGATAAAGACATCTGGAGGAGTCTTTGTCAACGATGCCCTTAAAGGTAGCCCGAGTCTGTTTGCCCTTCTGGCATGCAGGACAGGGGCTATCTTTGATGCACTTAATGATGGGAGCATCCCTTACTAAGTTTTTAGAAAACAGCATACTAATTGTCTTGAAATTAATATGTGCCAACTCTTGTGACATTGTTATCAAAGAGATGCACTGCCTGTTGCTACTAGGCATACGGGGGTAGATGAATCTAAAATAAGAAAATCTAAGCAGAAGATATTTCTGCTCCTAATGCCTATTAACACCGTCTCCGAAGAGGCACACGATATTATCAGGCATTTGTCCTTGCAGAACTTAACGTCATAACCTTTATCACATAACTGACTTACACTGATCAGGTTATGATTTAACCCTTCAACGTAAGCCACGTCGGTGATAGAAATTATACCATAGGAAATCATATCGTAACCCCTGGTGACTCCTCGATCTGATCCCCGAAAGATGACTTTGGGTCCATTCTCGACTGGAGAGTAATCACGCAGCAGGATTCTTGTCCCGGTCATATGCCGGGAGCATCCACTGTCAAAGTACCATATGGGACTTTTGGTGGCCTTTGGACATTCCTGCAAAACAGAATTAATTTCCCTTAGGAACCCAATCGAACTTGGGTTTTAGATTCCTCGTTAGCATACTCTCCCTCGGATGGTTATCCCTACCAGTGGTCTGCCTCGCATTGCTCACATGAGGAGTCTCGTTATTCCTCGGATTAAACTAGCAATCCACGACAAAGTGACCAACTTTTCCACAACACCAGCAGTCAAATCTGTTATACTTTCTCCTAGGCACCTGCTTCACCCTTGGAATGGAAGGTTCAGCCGGGGCATTGGACCTGGAGGTGGAGGAATCATGATGACAACAGTCGCATGATTTCTTCACCTCCTAGTTTCTCAGTATAACAGGCTTGGCCTTGGGTGCCTGCTTCCTATTATGGCCGTTAGAGAAGTGGCCATAATCCTCCATTTGAACTTTCTCATAAGGTTCCTTGAAGACACTCTCGCCAAAGTTGCGGGGGAAGGCCCACCCCTCATACCGACTCTTGGGATTTTCAACCGAGGGTCGGAAGAAGTGGCCATTGGTTGACTGAAAGTCCTGTTCATTGCAGGGAAAGCCAGGCTTCCTGAATACAATAGGGTTGAGTGGGGCCTTTCCCTTTTCTGCAGTAGAGGCCTTCTTAGCAGCCTTATTTCTCCTCTGCTTTTTGTTTCTCCTGGATGATTTACCAGGCACACCCACATGCCCCAAGCCAGCCCCCTTACCCTAAGCATAGAAGGTGTCAACTTGTGGAAGAACATTCTTTGGCATAGCGAAGCTTTGGACAATCTTCTTTTCTAGCGTAAGTTGTTCTTCCAACTTATTGATTTCTTCCTATTTAAGGTCAAGGAGACTTAGAGACACTGAGTGCTTAGAGATCAGGTCCAGGTGCTCCTGTCGGAGAGAAATCAAGCTAGTGATCTCTTCCCTTAGGGAGACACCCTCGACCTTAAGGAATTTGACTTCCTTTTTCTGAGCCCTCAATCTCTTGCGGCATTCCTCGAAGGTGTTGAGCAGAAGCTAATACTTTTCGAGGAGCTCAGCTTCTCGGGCAGATGGGCTGTCCTCGAGATCAACATCAGAAGACTCATAGTCAGATTCAGAGAGGGGGGTATGAGCTCTTACCTTCCCAGTGAATGGGGGGCATTCTACTTCTGAGTCAAAGCGACCCACCAGCCCGAAGTAGGCTTCCTCATCATCAATGGAGTCTGATGAATCAGACTCACTCAGTGTCTTTGACTTTTTGGTGATGTAGCTCCTCTCCTTCTTTTTATCTCTAGAGGTTCTGTGCTCTTCTCCCTTCCGCTTCTCTCTCTTGCTTTGATGGCAGTCGGCCACGACGTGTCCTGGCTTATTGCACCCAAAACAAATGATGTCAGTATGACGATGTTTGTTCGGTTTTGATTCATACCTGTCAGAAGAATAATTCTTCTTCTGATTTCTGGAGAAGGAGCCGTCTCTCTTTCTTTGATTCCTCATCTTGAGGAACTTCTTGAATTCTCAGGTGATGAAGGAGAAGTCTTCTTCAGACAACTCTGAGCCAGAGGAGCATGGCTCGGATTCTTCCTCCTCATCCTTTTTCCCAGCTCGGGATGAAGCCGCACCCTTGCCCTTCCTGGAGTAAATGGCTTTCAGGGCCACAATCTTTTCCTTGGCTGCGACCATCTCTGCTTCTTCTTCAGCTTTCCTCATGTTCAACTGGAGCACATAGGACATGAGCTTCCAAAGAGTATTTGAGGATCAATTTCAGTTAATCTGCCAAACTCTCGGATGGCGCAGATCTTCGTGTCCCATTCCTTAGTAAGGGACCTAAGGAATTTATCATTAAGTTCACCATCAGTGAACACACTTCCATATCCCTTGAGAACATTGAAGATCATGAGGAAGTTCTCGAAGGTAACTCCGATCTCTTCCTTGGGCACCTGCCTGAAGGCCTCATATTTCTGGTTCAGGAGGGATCTCCGATCATCCCTCACTTCATCTGTTCCCTCCATCAGGATAATCAAGCTGTGCCAGATATCCTTGGCTGTCCTATAGTTGTAGAAGTTCTGCATCATGGAGTCATCGACTGCGCTGATTAGTATGTTCTGTGCCTTCTTGTCATGTCTTACCAGCACCATCTAGTCCTTGTCCATTTCTGAAAGCTTCTTTGGCACCATTTTTGTAGGATCAAATGGTGGAGGCCTTAGTGGGAATATAAGGTCCCTCCTCCACGATCATGAAGAGTCGAGGGTCGACTACTTCCATGTAAAATCTAATCCTTTCCTTCCAGATTGGAAAGTTTAGCCTGGTGCACAGTGGGATCTTGCCTGAGTACTTGAGTCCGTCCATAGTAGATATCTGCCTTCTTCTTGACACTAGTGGAAGGAACTTACTCAAGGTGTTAACCTTATTGCTGAGTAACTTCCCTCTGATACCACTTGAAAGTCCACATAGTGCCAACTAACTTCACCTATAGGGGGGAATAGGTGTCTTGCAGCGATTTTAGCGGAATTAAAATTCTACCTACACAAGTAAACAAAACAACACAGCACAAACAAACACAAGCAGTTATAGTGGTTCCCCGATTTGGGTACGTCCACTTTCCCCCTTCGACCTATCTCCCAACCAAGGATGACTCGGTCACTTCACCAACCGGATTGAAATCCAATCCTCACACTAACGAAAGGAACCCATCCAAACGAAGGAGTCACCACTCCTCCACCACGGGTTGCACCTAACCCTGACAATGAGGAACCTACGTTCCTTTATAACAAAAATAAAATGGAATGTATAAAATATACAAACTACTTATGGAGTGCTAGGTGTCCCTCTTCGTTCGATGACGCGTTCTTGACGAAGACGAAGAGTCCACGACCTAAGCTCTCACTTAGAATGAATCTCCACGAAACCGGCGGCGGCAAGAAGAGCGGTGGCTTTGTGTTCGGGATCCGCAGCGGCAAGAAGTGCGGCGACTGAGCTTTAGAGATCCAACCTTCGTAGCTATGCTAGCAAGGTCTATCAATGGTCTTCCTTGGATCAATCGTCTCGATCGATTCGGAAAGGGAAGGTATTCCCGATCTACAAACCAAGAGACAAAGGATCTAAAGAAGGACACGTGAGACGCGTTGCTTGGCAAATCTTCTGTCGTCGGAAGATCAGGAGGTATCCACGATCAATGGTGGAGACTAACTTCCCGAGCGGTAATGGCGGCGGCGGAAGAGAAATCCGCGATCTAGGTCATGTCTGCGGCTCAGTTTTCTTTCCTGTGTATTTGTACTGATTACTGTTCAAAATGCCAAAGTATTAATACAGTAGGTCATACAATATGACCGTTGTGGGCCCCACCAAAAGAAACCCTAGCTCCAATTCAAAACAGCGCCTGAAACTTGGTCCGGTCCAGCGAGCACCAGAATTTCGCCTAAGGCAAATTCGGCGAGAATCATATGTTATTCTCGACGAATCGACGAGAATCACCTACGATTCTCGCCGAATTCTACTTAGCAGAATTCATGCTGAACAACTTGGCAAACCAGAGTGGATCGGCGAGAGTCATCAGTCATTCTCGACAAATCATCAAGAATGCAGAATCATTCTCGACGAGTCGTCGAGAGACACTTGATGACTCTTGACGATTTTGACTTGGCGTGAGATTTGCACGCGCTGAGTCAGCCGGAGAAAGTCGGCAAGAATCAGCCAGCGATTCTCGACGATTCGGCGAGAATCACTAGTGATTCTCGTCGAATCTGCGAGAATCACTTAGTGATTCTCGTCGATTCTTACTTAGATGATATTTCGTCTTTCCACCCGTGAGCTGCTCTTTGGCCCATCCTTGCTCCTTGACTGCTCTTGATCTATCACAGCCCTGTACTTGTAAATAAGTACACTCCAATAGAGAGAGTACACGTAAGACAATACACTGATCTGCTCAATGAGGGATTACGTTGCGCAAACCCATGTATATTGACCTACTGCACCCTGACATTGGTGTATACTTAGCGAGGAATAACTGCAAGCACAACTTGAAGACAAATGATCAAATACATTGTCCATTCACCTTAGCTGGTTCAGGGGCTTCTTTAAATCAGGAACATTATGGATACAATACCCAACAAGTGTAGTGCCTATGCTTTGGCTAAAACGTACTGATGACACATCGGTGTGTGTATGAAATGTTACTAAACCACTAAAACTAACAAAGGGAGGTTGCCCACCCAATTGTCGAGTAACCTCTCTCTGATACCAACTGTCATAACCCGCATTTTTCCAAACAATTTAATTATATCAGAGCAAGGGGAAAATACGCGCCGTGATGCCACGCCGTGCAGGGGATAACTACAGACATTCAGGCGAGACTCCAAACTCTACAATTTTAAAAGAAAACATAAATTGTTATGGATGAAATCTAGTTTAAGTTATGATGGTAGCCGTATCCCTCGGCTTAATGGCTCATTTAGTCCACGAATCCAAATATAATTATACGCTGCGGAAAAATACTTATTTAGATTGACTCCAACATCCTACATGAGTAAAGACGTCCCCATAGGACAACTCATATTATGCGTGACTCTAAATTTATAATAGTAGTAAGGATAGCTTTTACGGTCGCTAAATATAGCAAGTTAGAGCTTTTAAATTATGAAGTGCATGAAGTAATAGTAATAGATTTTCTTCTTAAAAATATCTAACATGCATTCCTAGCATAAATCCTCCCAGAGAGTCAGTATTCCACATCCACATAAAGGGAAATAAGCAACTAGCAAGTATCAAATAAATAACCAACTATGGGCGCCAAAACTGACACGAACCCACTAACATGATAGTAAGTATGAACCAGTAACAAAAACAAAACAATAAACTACCTCGTTGAGACGAGGTAACAACCACGACCAACACTACCGCCCAAAAACACCAAAACAAACTCTGCTATCTGTTACTGCTTTGAACCTGAGGCATTCCAAAGAAAAACAGAACACCTCAGCAAGAAAGTACAAATGGCGATAGAGAATAAATAAGCAAAAATAAATAAAGATCCAGGGGTACCAACCCAAGACCAACAACACTGAAATAAAGCACAAAAAGAGGTACAATTTATCATCGGGAAAAAGGAACTCTTATGTGATTCATCACGTATAACAATAGTACACCAGACTCCCGAGTTTGTAAGGTTACAACACGAACCATTCATAAGGAAGAAATAGAAGCCCTTATTAGGCACCTGTGGTTTACTCTACCCAAAACACGGGTGAGGTGGTCACTCATGGACACACTACTCAGAAACACGGGCTAGGTGGTCACTCTTGGACTCACTACCGAAAACACGAGCGAGGTGGTCACTCTTGGACTCACTACCCAAACACACGGGCGAGGTGGTCACTCATGGACAAACCACCTAAGAAAACATGGGTAGCCTTCCACAGGGCACTAATGAAGGAAACAAATACTGCGGTGGTGGAATCATCCCCTAACTCCCGCAATCAATAAAACACCACATATCCCGAGATTTGGCTCGTCGGATTCTACTTGACATTACTAGGTACATGAAATGGTTGTTCAACTCTTAAGAACGATTTACAATCCTTAATAACTCTAACCCGTTCAATAACGAATTCTAAGGCGTTTAAAGCCATTAATTAATCGGTTCAAGAATGATCAAACATATTCCGACAAAAATTGAGTTCATCATGACAAAATGTTACAACTTCAAGTGATTTGAGAAGGCTAATTATAACAATAATTCTGATAAATAAGCGTAGGAAATTTAAGAAACATGAAAAAAACATAGTTGTTACCATCAAGTCAACAAGGAGAAACAAGGGGAAATAACCACTTGCCTTTGTTTTACCGGAAAAGTTTTTCTGAATCGCTCCGCGTCGTAGATCGGGGCAAAAGAACACGGGAGGAGTTGAAATCTAAACAAAAATTGCCGAAAAGGGAGTTAGGGCCAAAAAACCCTAACGAGAAAACTCAAGGAAAGGGAAAAAATTTACCACGATAGCGTAGCTCTCGGTGAGAGCATTCTTGATCTATATTCGGATGAAGATTTCGAGCACCGGAGCACTGTCGGCGGCCACCGGAAGGTTCACAAAATAATTTCTCTCTAACGCTCAAGCCTCTCTGGTTCTGGATGAAAGGAATCAGAGAAGATGAAGTTCTATTCAACTTAAAAGTCCAGATATATATATATATATATATATATATATATATATATATATAAACGTACTTAAAAAAATTCTAAATACAAGAAAAAACGTATAATTTTTGAGTGGATACGGGAAAACCTAAAATAGAGGTCTAAGATGACTCCAAATCCAAAATGCTCAATATCAAAGTTCTAAATCTCGTCGAGACGAACAAAATTCATGTTGACAATTTTTTCGTACGACACCGTTTTGACCCTCAAAACAGTGTCCGAACACAGACGGTACAGAACTACTCGAGAGGAAACAGACTTTTCGAAATGAAGGGGTTGGCTCTCGAGAAATAACTTAGTTTTCGAGAACAAAAGTTATAGTTCTCGAGAAGAACATCATTTCTCGAGATGGGGAGGCTAGGCTCTCAAAAAGTAACCTCAGTTCTCGAGAACAAGGCTTAGGACTTGAGAGAATCGATCAAACAGGCTACCTGCATGCAGTCTCGGGAGAATCAAAAATAGAAGCCCAAGATGGCTCCAAATAAAATTGTGGTCAACATAAAGGTTGTAGATCTCATCGGAATGAAAAAATTTCATGTTGACCGTTTTTCCATACAGTGCCGTTTTGACCCTCCAAAATGTGCCCGAACGCAGACTATATAGGACTACTCGAGAGGGAAGGGGCTTCTCGAGAAATATAGCAAAGTTCTCGAGAACAACTCATAGTTCTCGAGAACAAAACTGCATTTCTCGAGTGGATCATGCATTTATCGAGAATTAGGCCATAGTTCTCGAGAATAAGCAATAGTTTTTGAGAACTACAAGGGTTCTTTGGTAGAAATCAAAAATGCAGTCTTTTTACGAGCAGTTTCGGGAAAATAGAAAATAGAAGTCTAGAATGACTTTAAATCAAAAAGTGGTCAAAATGAAAGTTGTAGATATCGTCGATACAAACAAATCTCATGTTTACCATTTTCTGATACGATGTCGTTTTGATATGCAAAACGGCACCCGAACGCAGGCCAAAATGGATATCTCGAGAACAGCATCGGACTTCTCGGGAACTAAGATAGACTTCTCGAGAACTAGAGCAGGTCTATTCGAAAACTTGGATAGACACCTCGAGAACTCGGACAGACTTCTTGAAAACACTAATTCATGACTTCTCGAGAACTCGGACGAACTTCTCGAAAACACTAAGTCATGACTTCTCGAGAACTAGGACGGACTTCTCGAGTACAAGCTGGACAAATCGCAAAAGTTCTGATTTGACTAATATTTTGGAGTAAATCACTGACTATACGAATTAACATCGTAGACAACCTTAGAATCCGACGTACCATTCTCGAGATATTAAATTACGCGCCGAGACTACAAAAATGCTCGAACTGCGACGAAACTTGACAAGCAAGTCCAAATTTTCAAAATGCAAGAATTTTCCCAATACAATAAGAATTCGGCCGACTCGACCGCAAGGGAACGAAAATGACTTAACAGCATTGTGCCGTCAACTTGACGTTAAAAGTTACGCCACGACGTCGTAAATATGACGTTTTACTTTTTGAATAAAATCATCGGAAAATCGGGGGCGTTACAACCACTACGACCACCATGGACACCAGAGATGTCATAAAGAGATGGATGAGCCACAAGATCAGGAGACGAAGATGGAAAGGAGAGTAAAGGATGCCGAAGAATAGTAGTAACATAAGATATCCTATTAGTTGTAGCAACAAGAGTCGGTGTATCCGACTCTCCAATAATTTGGTGGCAGATCATATTATAGGAATCCGGCAGGCGAAGCAGAAGCAAACAACCAGAAGCTCCTAAAAATACAAGTGTTGCTCAGCTAGATATGTAGAAAAATGGCAATGCTGAAGAAGTTTAGCTCGAAAAGTCTGAACGTCCTTATAGGCAGAAGCAGGAGTCATGACTGGTTGAGTGAAAAGGTTAGCATACAGAGTATAAATGCACGAAGTTTGGGCTCCCTTGGAATACAAGGAGGCAAGATGATTTCAGGAAACCTTGACCATCAGATCATGCCAAATGACAGGAAGGCACTCGTAAGATAAACTGTTGGCCAACCAAGTCTACACCAACGCATCAGAAGCATCTCAATCATTAAAAAGAATAGATCAAGAAGGAGGATGTTCATAAGTCAAATGATGATGTTTGCGCTGAGAACGCAAGAGAAAAATGAAAGAGACACTCCAGTCAGGGTAATTTTTACCTGTAAGCTTCGAACAATCCCCAAATTACCAGAAGCATAGAAGGAAGAAGAAGAAAGAGAAGGAGGAATAGAGAGAGTAGAATAAGAAGGAGTGTCCATAGAAAATAGATTTAAACTGCATGGTTTCACAAAACAAATAGCGCGAACAAAACATCGCAAATAAACCGCGTGAAAGAGAGGAGAGATTGCACGGGTTCATAGTCAACACACTAGCAGCATGAAAGATGTTGCGACCAAAATGCGTAGCTCGGAACAAAAAAGAGAAATTGCTCAGACAGACAAGCAGCGAGATGGGAAAAGACCGTACGGTCAAGGTGACAACACACCAGCGACAAGAGAAGAAGCTGCAACCAGGATGCAGAAACCCCAGCCGTAGAGAAACTGTAGGAAAAATTGAAAAGAGGAGGAGAAGCAAAGGAAGTACACGTCTAAGGAAACCGCATGACCAAGAAGGGCATAAGCCGAAACAGAACTGGACTCTGAGAGATCGCGCAGACAGAAAAAGAAGCAATAAGGGCAGGGATGGAAACCATGCAAACAGAATTGAAGCCACGCAAATTGGAACAAAGGACCGATTAGCTGGGATACCATGTGAAAATAACGTAAATAAAGTCAAATTTTATTGCTCCAAAAAGATGATCATAACATAAGTATGCCCCTTATTTATAGAAATCTAGGGAGATGAGAGAATACAAAAATCGATGTAAGACTAAATATAAGTTGGGCAGACTACGCAGTTTGACATGCTCGAACCTCCCACTATAAAATAAATTATAAAACACCAATCGGCAACTATGAAAGTCGCCAAATAGCCAGGGAAGACCGCTGGTACAAACCGTCAGACCGCAGCTATAGGTTGCCACCAGACTGTGGTTGTAAATACCCAACAGACAGCAGCTGCTGCAAGCTATCAGATTGAAGCTGTATGTTGCCACCAGACCGCAATTGCGGTTAACCATCTGTCTGCTGCTGCGGCTTCAACCAGACCACTGCGACTTCATCCAAACTACTGTGAATCATTGACAGACTGCTGCTGCGACTCTCTGCCTGACTGATGCAGCTTCATTCAGACCGTTGCAGCTAACCAATAGACCGCTACTATGGCTTTCTGCCAGACCAATGCGACTTCCTTCGAACTGTTGCTGCTAACCTCCAGACCATCACTGCTGCTGTCCTTGTAAACGCAAGTTGAGGTTCTATAACCGACCGCTGTACCATGCCTCTAGGTCGTTGAGATAGATACACAACTGTGGTTAGTCATAAGTCTTCCCGGTCTCCTTAAACTCCAATATTCATGATAATGCAAAGAATATTATTGTATCTCAAAATGCCCCGATGAACCATTTTTATGTACATATGATCTACTTTAGAGATACTATTGCCAATGTCGTCACTAATGAAGTCAGAAATGGGGAGATAAAACTTCAAAAGAAGGTGAATGAACTTGAAACTGCCATGTAACAATAGTTTCAAGGTGTCAATGCATACTTTTATGGAACTTTAAGTGGCTGCATGGAGAATTTTTTGGAGCTCTAGGAAATGTTTAAGTCAGAGTGTAAGAACCAATACATGATGTCGTTCAACATGCTGAGGATTACCCCTAGTAAAGGATAGATACTCAAGACTATTCTCAAAAAGATTATCAGTATGTGACAGGAATTGTTATTGCTGCTGCGGAACCAGATGTTTAGTTTGTTGAAGATGTACCACAAGCAACTATAAGGAAAAGAAGATATGGAGAAGGTCCTTCTGTTCATAGGTCTGACCCGAATAGAGAACTTGTTGATGTATAGAGCCCAGTATCCAAAGGGATTATACTGGACACCTTCACTCTAGTTAACTTGGCAAATTAAGATAGATGGTTGTACTACACCACAGCCGAATTGAAAAGACATGATATAGCTAATGCAAAGAGAGGAATACAATTCAGGAATTAGAGAAGAAATGATTCAGATGCTCCTCCTCCTCCAAAATATTTCTCAAAGACAAAAGAATATTTTGCCAGGCAAAATGAGAAGGCCAGGGGAAAGCCTGCTTAGTGTTCATATTCTAGGTCTGTGATTCTTGTGAACTCTTGAATGCCATTAAGAACTATTTATATAACAATATTATTTTGTTGAGATTCATGTTAATTCTACTTTATTCCATTTCCTTATATGTTTGTGTTTAAGATTATTTTATATACAATTCCTCTTAGTGTATAGAGTTCTGTCTTCTTCAAATAGGGGGAGATTGTTGGGAATTGGTTCCACAATATTCATGATATGAAGAAGTCATCCTTGAACTAAGATGAATTGAGTTGTATTTGACTTTACATTCATGTTGTGTACTTGCATTACTTAATGACAAAGTATACTCCAATATCAAATTACAATGGGTCATAAAACACCGGACTATATAATATAATCCCTCATTGTGTAGGGCATGGTGGTTACACATTTATAATCTCTCTATTGCGGTGTAATTCATTTTCAAATGCATATGAGTAAGAGAGAAGGAATGTTGCTGAGTTCTGGAAGAATCAGAAAATTTTCAAAGTAAAATTCATTGAATATACACGTGAAGTCTCGTGTCATTCGTCGAGATGTCATAGAAATACTCGTGGAATTCATCAAGTGTATTCGAGAAATTTCTAACAGGTTCTTAAACTTCTTCTGAAAACGGCTAAGTTAAATTTGTCGACTACATACATGTACTCTCGGGTCCTTCGCCGAGACATTACGTGTATGCTCATGGAATTCATCGAGTATACTCGAGTGATCGAGTGAATGCTAATATAAATATTTCTAAGTGAAATTCATCGAATTAACTCTTGTAATTCGTCGAATGATCTCGAGTATTCTAAGTAATTCGTCGAGTTATTTGGCTATTACTCGGGCCATTTTGACGAATGAACTTAACATTTTTCTGTTTCGATTTTTTTCGGCAGGTTTTGTTTCAAATGACGACCATGTATAGTGCTGGTGGAAAGATATTTTTGGAAGTAAATCTCTAGACGTTGAAGAAGGATTTCATATATATATTTCAAGGATTCATTTCAGAAAAATAAACTTGCTTGCTAAGAATTGAAAATTTTCTCAAGACCTAATTACGAACTCATGAATGACTGACATCTATTTTTCTCGATCTACTTTTCTCGGAATTGTTCTTCTCGACGACCTAGTGTTCATAATCAATGATTCTTCTCAGAGATAAATTTAACAAGATCTTCGTGTTAAGATTTCTCAAAGGTGCTTTCGATCGAGTCAGATTTCAAGTTTTCAAATCAAGATTTCTCAGAATTCAAGTCTTCACCTTCAATTTCATTTCAAGTTATACTATCGAAGGAGGAAGAATATTACTTCCATTCCGATCTTAAGAATTAGATTGTTTTTAATCTACAAATTATAAAAACTACTTTTTAATTATAGGAGTTTTTTTACTTTCGAGTTTGTAGATCCGTATTTTGGATTGATTTGTAGGAAAGGTTGTTCTTTGAGTGTAGGAGTGCTGATCTTTGAGATGTAGGAGCCTTGTCTCCTAGATTTAGGAGTTTAGGCTTCGAGGTGTTAGATTTGTATAATCTGAGTTTTGGTGAAGTACCCGAATCTAGCCCAAAGTGCTACATAGGCGAGGTAGGATAGTGGACGTACCCATTTTGGGGAACCACTATAAATCCTTATGTGCTTCTATATACTTCTTTATTAGTAATTTTTTGTTCAGGAAAAAGATGTAGAACTCACTTATTCACCCCCCACTGGGTGATTTAGGTAGACATCTAGATACTTTCAAGAATCATGTCATAATCAAGAATAAAGCAAGACTTGTTGCTAAATGATATGGGCAAGTGGAATCTATTGACTTTGATCTATCCTTAGCACCATTTGTTAGACTTGAAACCATAAGGTTATTTCATGCATATGCTGCATATAATGGATTTAAGGTCTACTAGATAGATGATAAGTCAGGTTTCTTAAATGGTGACCTAAAAGTGGATGTTTATGTTGAACAACCATCAGGTTTTATCAATCCTTCTATCCCTCATAAGGTATTTCATAAAAGAAAGGCTTTGTATGGGTTAAAATAGGACCCAAAGGCTTACTATGAAACCCTGGTTAGCTTTCTCATTGAGAACAAATTCTCAAGGGAAAAGATAGACAAGACATTGTTCCTAAGGGTAGTCAAGCATAAGATTATCCTAGTCCAAATATTTGCTGATGACATAATTTCTGGGTCTAATGATGATGGCCTATGTATAAAGTTTGCTAAACCTATGCATGGGCAATTTGAAAGGAGAAGAATTGGTGAACAAAAGTATTTCTTGAGCATCTAAGGTAAACAATCTTAGGATGTACTGTTCCTTTCTCAGTCCAAGTTCATTAAGAAGTTAGTTAAGAAGTTTGGTATGGAGAGTGCCTCCACCATGAAGACTCTTATGGGGTCATGTATGTCAATAAAAAGTATGAAAATGGGAAACCAATTAATGAAACAATGTATAAAGGCATAATTATCTCCCTTCTATATTTGACTGCTAGATTGCAAGACATTATCTTTGTAATACGTGTTTGTGCTAGGTACCAGGCCAGTCCTAAAGAATCTCATTATACAACTGTAAAGAGAATTCTGAGATATCTCAAGGGCATACAAGATCTTTGTCTATGGTACCCTAGGAATAAGGATTTTGAACTAACAAGTTATTCAGATATAGATTTTTTAGGTTGCAAAGAAGGCCGAAAAAGTAGTTTAGGTACTTGTAAATTTCTACGAAGAAGGCTGGTGTCATAGAGTACCAAGAAGCAAACCAGTGTTGCTATTTCAACAATATAATCTGAAAAAAATTTAGCAGGGAGCTGTTATTCACAGCTCCTATGGATACAACATC
The DNA here is from genome assembly GCA_039513925.1 of Platanthera zijinensis. Taxonomy (NCBI): domain Eukaryota; kingdom Viridiplantae; phylum Streptophyta; class Magnoliopsida; order Asparagales; family Orchidaceae; genus Platanthera; species Platanthera zijinensis. Next base: position 129,064,582 of record CM077096.1, read on the forward strand.
AACTTCAGGACTACAATATACATCTATGTAAAACATCCACATACTATGATTCTTCTAGTTCAATTTCAATAGCTAAAAATCCTGTATCAAACAGCAATACTAATCATTTTGAAATTAGATATCACATCATAAGAGAGCATTTTGATAAGGAAGATATCTGCCCTGAGTTTGTCCCCACTTACAAACAAGTGGTTGTCATCTTTTCTAAGCCTCTTGATCAAGTCATGTTTTGTATTTTCAAGTTTGAATTGGGAATATTGGACTTGAAGTATCTTTATCAACATAGAGCATTTCTAGTATATATATGTGTGTGCATTTAGAGGCTAACATTTTGCAAGAGACCATCAGGGAGAAAAGATAAACACAAGGAATTGAGATAGTTTAGTCAACTTCAGGCATAGAGTGCGTCGAGAGCTTCGAGTGTAAAGTAAGGCTTCAAATGCATCAAGTGAATTAAGTTAACTCGACGCATATACTCTGACGGGATGAACATGCTTCAAATCTATGAGATTAAATTACAGCCATCCATCAAAAGTTGAAATCACAAGTTACGATTCCTTCCACCTTCTCAAATAGGGTAAGCTATAAATAGAAAAGTGTACCTAGAATAATATACATTATTCCATAGCCTTTTTAGTTTTTCTCTATCCCTGCTCTTAAATTTTTTATCACCATATTCCTCGTCTCTCGAATAATTTCACTAATCTAATGGCTCCCAAGGGCGTTGATTTATTGTTTGAGGGATCTGAATTAGTAAGAAATGGTTTCAAGGATGCTCCAGAAGATGTTTAGTTAGTTATTCAACTTCTGACTGCCACTGAATTAGAATTCACACTATCAGAGCCCTACGTAATATGGAAATGAGAAGTACTAGAACTATACTCCCACACTAAGATAGACTCATCCTCCACTAAAATCAAAAACTCCATCAATAGAAAGAAGATTAAAATAATGGCAAGGAGGTTGAGCAAAGCTTTTGAAAATGACTAAGATTAGCGCTAGTGAGGAAGAAGATGAACTATAAGATGATGTCAAATCTGCTATGAAATGGTGTGGACAGTCAAAACATGCCTGGGGATCCATAATCAGGTAAGAGATGAACCTGAAGGGCAAGTTCCTGGGTGATATAACTGGGAAAGCCCTTATCTGTAGGACTATATCCCCTGATAAAATTTCCAACAAGATGTTTGATATGATGACTAGAGTAATAATTACCAAGAAGACAAATTGGGGGAAAGTATTTGTTGACAGGATAATTGAGTGCATACCTTACCCAAACTTAGGTAGAATTGTAACGCCCCTAGTTTTCAATCATTTAATTAATTCTCTTGGTGACGTCATAATTACTTAGGGGAAATTACGTTAACACTGAGTTCAAGGTGAGTCGACATTAGTGCGTTTTCGCGTCTGTTAGGTCGAGCCAACCAAATCTTGGAATTCTTGTCAAAATTGAAAATTTCACATTAGGAAATTAAATTAATTAATTTTTGACATGTCCGTCAAATTTCCTCGCGATCCGAGTAATATTGGAGCCTCGGTGCATTTTTGAAGTTTTATACATTTAACATTAGTCGTAAACTTTGGAAATTTATATCTCGAGAATGGCGCGTCGGATTTTTATTTTGACTTTGTCGTTGGGTTCTTAGCATCGGTATTCACCTATAGCGCGATTTTCGTATGATTCAACTTGCATTTGGCCCTCTGTAATAATATAATATTATAACGTTATTATTATTACTAATAATACTAATATAATTATTATAAAGAAAAGAATAAAATTCGTTGAGCCTTATCCAACGTATCCCCCCACTCTCCGTGAAACTCACGGAACCCTCATCATCATTTCATTCCTAATAATTATTATTATTGATATTATTATACTTATTAATCTTTTTATTAGCAATCATTAATTCGTCGAAATGAAGCCCCGTCTCGATGAAACTCACCGAGCTTATCCTCCTCATTTCAAACTCATTATTATTATTATTATTATTATTATTAATATATAGGTATAAATTTGCAAAATTATCTTCTCCTCCCTTGTGCAAAGACAATACGAAACTTTTCTCCCCCCTGTTCACTCGGCCGAACCAGAGCGACGGGCGACGTTTCCGGGAGCCTTTCGGCCGCGATTCCGGAAGCTTCGGTGGTCGAAATCTTCGTCGAAGCTTAGATCTGGAAAGCTCTCGCCAAGAGTTACGCATTCACGTTAAGATTTTTCGATTTGTGGATTTTTTGCGCTAGGGCTTTTGACCTAACCCTCATTTTGCTGCAAAAAGTTTTAGGAAATGTTGCTAGGGCCTTTTCCGGGCTGATCCTTGTCGCAGTGTGAGCGAGCGGCGTTTTTTTAAGATTTAAGGCAAGTGAAATTTCTCCCCTTGCATGTCCCTTCTGGATTTAGTTTCTTCTTTCTCTTCCTCCTCCCTTAGAAGAAAGCGGTAGTGTAGAATGAACCCTAGAGAAACCCCCTAGGTTTGCGCAAGTTTTTGGCCAAGACCTATAAATTTAGTTTAGGCTACAAGTGGAATTCAGCGAGTTTCTGTCAGAGTTCGTCTGGTATTACTGTGTAGAATTCGTCAAGTGTCGACTGATTTGGTATTCGTCTAGTATAGAGTCGTTGAGTATAGGATGCCTTTTTAGCCTAAGTGTTTTTCGACAAGTATCGCTGAGGAATTCGTCGGGTATTATTAATCGTCGTTTATGGGAAAGTTACTAAGGAAAATTTGGCATGTATTGTAGGCGTTCGTCGATTATTGACAGTTTATTTCCACCGAATAGTGTAGAACATGTCGAGTATTGTTGTGCTTCGTCTAGTATACTCGCCGAATATTCCAGGACTTGGAGATTTTCGCCGATTTTTGTCCGATTCATCGAGTTTGATCCTTAGGGTTTGGTTTTGGTATGTTTGTCCGTTTGTCGTGGGAAGTGTTTAGACTTCGGTATTTGGGTTTTGTCGAGTTTCTTGGTTGTATTTTTACGGCTAGATTGGCAGTGGATAAAGGACCGCCAATTGGGCGCCGTATCGTGAATCATTTTACGTGGTATTTTTGTTTTGGGTCTCTATTTACAGGCTATTTTAGGTGTTTTGTACCCTATGGCCTCCACCGTGGTGCCTTTAAGAAATTTGGGTCTGGTGGTTCGGTTTTAGATGTTTTGCTTGCCAAAACAGATCTGTTGTTTTACGAGTGTTAATGATTCACATGTTTAGGACTGTTTAGTTCCCTTTCCTTCTCTAGTTTTGGCCTATGTTGGCTATTTGCTTCTACAGATTTAAGCAAAGCTTGGTAACTTCTCGCACTTGGTGCACTCTTCTCTTTTTACTAATGGTTATTTTCTTACTTGCCTCTTTTGTTAATTATACTATCTGATGTTATCAACATTTCTTAGTAGGGTTTGGTAAACCCCTACTATTTTCACTTGTTTATATCTAATTGTTTCCTTTTGCGACTTATATTTTCTTGCTGAGGTGTTATTTCATTGAATGACTCTGGTTCAGGGCAGTAGCCAGTTGAGCGGCTAGGTTTGTGTTGCTAGTGTACTGCTGTGTTGTAGTGGTTTTCCTTACCCTTGTGAGGTAGTTTTTGGTTCCTTCCTGTTAGTACAGACTAACATGCTCTCATGTGGGTTCATGTCATGTTGTTTATGCCCACTGGTGTATTTCTTTTAAAATGCTAAATACTTTGCTAAGCTGCTTATTTTACATCTTTGTGGTTGTTTTACTTGCTCTCTAGGGAATGTTTTATGCTAGGTTGTATGTTATGTATTTTAACTTATAAAAGCATTACTACTAGTATTTCATACATGCCATATTTGTAAAACTAATATACTATTTTATAAGCTAACGTAAAGACTATTTATATACATATAATAAATCGAGAGTCGTGCTTGCCGCGAGTTGTCCTTCGGGGATGATTATGCTCGCATAGGGTGTTAAATAACCATAATCAATGTATTTTCGCAGCGTATAATTATACTTTTACTCGTGGACTAGTTGATCCACCATGCCGAGAGATACAACCATCTAAACTTAAAAATGGATTACTTTCATAATAACTTATGAATTTCATTTAAATAGTAGAGTTTGGAGTCTTGCCTGAGCGTCTGTAGTTATCCCTTGCATCGCGCGGCATCACGACACGTATTTTCTCATACTCTGATATAACTTTAATGCGGGGAAAATGCGAGTTATGACAGTTCGTATCAGTGGGATGGGTTGTTGGATAATTGGTTGAGCAACCGTCTCTAGTTAGTGTTAGTAATCTAGTGTCTTATCATACACACACATATATGTCATTAGTACGAATTTGTTGAAGCACTAACACTACAATACTACCATGATAAAAAGTATACAAGGCATATTATATAGTATGTTATGCATAATATGTGTTTGTATATGGATGTAACATCTCATTTCCGGCTAGACCCCTAGGAGTCGGTTGGTCGTGACAGAACCCTAGGAAGCCCAAAAATTGAAATACCTCGACCGAGATTTCGGGTCACGGGTCGGTCATTCCCGTGACCGACCCTCACGCCCGTGACCTAGGGCGTGACTCCTTCGACGATCGTCGATCTCAGGGAGACGATCGTCGGGCGAAGAATTTTCAACCCGGGCCTGTCACGCCCGTGACCTATGTGTCACGCCCGTGACCTAGGGCGTGACCCCTTCGACGATCGTCGATCTTAGCGGGACGATCGTCGAAGCGCAGAATTTGCGTCATGGCCCTGTCACGCCCGTGACCAAGGGCGTGACCCCCTTCGGCGATCGTCGATCTCAGCGAGATGATCGACTAGCGCGGAATTTGCCTCATGACCCTGTCACGCCCGTGACCCATGTGTCATGCCCGTGACCAAGGGCGTGACCACCCTTCGACGATCGTCAATCTCATTTCGACGATCGTCGAACCCAGAATTGGCCACCCGGGCCTGTCACGCCCGTGACCTATGTGTCACGCCCGTGACCAAGGCCGAAACGTCAGCCAGACTGCAAATTTTGGTAACCGACATCGTAATAAAGTCTGATTATGGGAATGAATAGCAGGAATATTTATGGGCCGTTTCCATCTCTAATTATTTAATAGAAAGAGAGAGTGAGGTCCAATAGGAAATTGCCACCTGCCAAACACCTCTTCGTTTCTAGCATTTTAACTGCCTCCACCATAACCGAAACGTTATTAAGAGAAATATTAATGGCAATGAACGTTTCATCCTTTCCCCTTCCCACTTGCTGATCTATAAAAGACTCCTTAGAGCAAGAGGAGAAGGTTACACGCTGGATCAAACGGATTCAGATTCCTCCCCTTGCTGTTGAAGAATTTCCGGCGACGCCGCCACCGCGCAAATGGCTTCTCGACGGTCTGCACGCCTCCATCCCGCGAATAAGGTCCTCCCCTCCCTCTTCTTCTGCGGATAGATCTTAGAAATCGTTTGGAGAGATATCAGGCTCAAAAGAGCCAGATCGGGTGAGCGTTTCCATGGTTTTCCGAAAATTTCATGGTGGGGGGTTCGCCGGAAACCGCCTCTCCGGCGGCCGTGCCGCCGCCCGACGGTAGCCCTCACCTCAATAGAGGTGGTGGTGGTGGTGGCCTGCCAGGGAGATGGCTGGGTGGCCAGGAAATGGCTTTAGAAAAGCTACAGGTTTCAAGTTTTTGTTTTTAGGTTGCTGGTTCGGGAGAAGAAGATGGTGAACAGTAGCATTGTATTATATAATATATTTTATAGTTAGGAATTAATTCCCTTTACTGTATACTAGGTTGAAACTGAAAATTATAGCTCGTAGGGGCTGAAACATAAAAAGTGGTCAACATAGAAAATGTAGCCCTTGAAGTCTAGTTTAATTCAAAATTGATTTCACGCGATTTCGAGTCATAATTAGACCACAACACACTTTTTGGTGAGATCTATCCATAGGGCTGTCTTGACCTTAAAAAAATTCCCCACTCCAATCCAGTCATCAAAATGACTTGAAATTTTGGGTGTGGCCTAATCTTATTTATATCTAGATGCTGTCCAAAAATTAGGATTTTTGGGAAATATGTTTCTATATTTTTTAGAAAAATTCAATAATCCTAGCATAATTTAATTAGATGGCTAAAAGACTTCCAAACCATCCCAAATTTTGGTGAGTGGTCACTGGGTTTATCATAAGGTTCTGGTAAAAATTTCATCTCATTTGGAGATGTTTTGAATAGGGTTGTGTCCAACCCTAGGATGATCCTTATAGGATAATTTAGGATCAAACACCCCCTTGGTATTTGAGTGGCCATATCACCTCAACAGAGGCTGATACTTTGTCCAAAGGCTGTTTAGGGCATGACACACCCTCCAAGGGAGTTTCGGGTGGTTTGGTCTGGGGTAGCCCTAGAACCCTAAGGAAAATCCCATAATGGTAGTTTTTAGGGTTGTGAAGGTCATGGGTCAAATGACCTTGAACTGACTTAAAATTTGGTGGAGAGAACCATAGGGCAAGTATAGTTCTCTAGACAAAAGTTTAGGGTATTTGAAGACAGCTAGGCCACCTAAAATCCTAATCCTAGTTTAGGTGACCAATATTAATTTGAATTGTTAAACTATCAAATGAACTTCAAATCAAGTAAAATTGGAGTAGGGTGATTTCCTAATCTAAATGGCCATGTTATAATTTTGTTGAGATTTTTGTGTTAATTTATACAGTACTTCACTTACAACTCTAATTGTGCCCTAGATATTTATTTTGATGTTTATGGAATTTCTGTTCACTGGAATATTATGAAATCTTGGATTAGGGCATCTTATAGCCTGTTATACCTTCTGTATTTTTCTTGGAAATTTTAACTGATTATTTCTTGTACATATTTCTTTAACGTACTAGTTGTGACATGGAGTCAAAAATACAAATAATGTCCAATTATTATTTGGAAAATTATGAAATTGGGTCAGCGGGTGTTTCAAATTATGAAAGTCACCCAGTAATTTTCTCTAGAATTTTAGATTGATAAAAACAGTACCTCCATCATTAAGTTAGGAAAATTAGTATCTTGAATTAAAATAAATTGAGAGTTCAATTGTTGGAGAAAAATTATGGTACTTGGTTTATGATGGTTTTAGGTCACTATATAGCATTTATAATTTTCTTGGGATTTTTGGATATATATTTTCAGTACTTCCATCATAATATGGTAGAAATGAACTAAAACGGTAAATTACGAAATATAGGCCTAAACGCCTCTGAAATTTCTTAAAACTTGGAATTGCTGTTTAAATGCCTCATAGGGTTTTTACTGATTTTATGATGATTTATTGTTGGCTCAATAGTGCACTTCATGTTCATACTAGGGCATTTGGAATCTTAGAATAAATAAATTAAATGCCCGATAAATAGGGAAATATTTGGAAATCTTGGTCTTAGCTATATTATGTCACGATAGACCTCCAATAAATATTATAGGAGATTTGGAAGACAAATTGGAGTACCTCCCCTCATACCCCTCACGTATCTTAGGATGGTCTGCATATAGTAAAACCACATAAACTGAACTAGGGCGGATAATGAAATTTGGGAGATGGAATTTTGGTAGTTTCTGGTTGGTTAGGGCAAGCTAAGTTTAAGTCCATTATTGGGGTCAGGATAGGTAGAGCGCGAGACTGGTTAAGGATAAGGGCGTACGGGAACGATGAAAGACCGTCCGCCCCGAGTAGGAATGGAAGAGTCTTAATACTCTAGGGTTAGAAAGTAACTTAAAGGGGATCGGGTTAAGGGAGATCAACCAATAACAATAAGTGCCTTGCGAAACGGAACTTCGGGCCGTAATGCTGCCGTCTTGGTTCCTAGTGCCCTTTGAGAGCCCTTCACGGGGTATGTCGGGGGCAGTCCTGGGCTAACGTAAACCATAGGAATAATAAATTAAAAGAGCAACTAGTATAACTAGGGTTGCACATAAACACACATCGGTAGCTAGGAAGGTAGAATAATTTGTTTGGTTGCCATTCAGACGGTAGCTCTGAAGGTAGATGCACGGATGGGACAGTCCGGAGAGCCGAGGGCTCGAGGGTTGGAGTATAGAATAAAGGTGGTGGGTCTTCGATATCTGATTGTCGTTCACAGCGGCATCGTTATGTTGACTCGGCGGTGTGGGACACTTAGCCAAAGAAAGTCTGGTGGGTACAGCCAGCAGTAGTACACGGATACTCTAGGTTGTGTTCTTCTAGGGGCGTACGGAAGGGCTAGGCCCGGTAGTGTGGATACCCGCCTAGGAGTGGGGGGCCCGATCCACTGTCTCCGTTTGCCACGACAGAGGTTCCTGGGAGTGAAGCTAGTTGCCCGAACAGGGGGAACTAAAGGTCTGTGCGCATAGAGTCGTGTGCGTGTGTTGCACTTGCATGAATCATGGCATAGCATATCACTACACTCATATTTGTATACAACCGACACCCTAACGTATAAATCGGTATGGGACTTTTTGTACGATGGGAGCCTTGCAGAAGACCCCTTAACTTATAAGTTTGTATGGGCATTCATATAAGTTAAGGTTACTTACTTATTTACTTACTTATTTACTTGCTTGTTTACTTACTGTTCTCTAGCTGCCTTTTTATACAATTGATACTTACTCCTTCTCTTCTTTACCATTTACCACCATAGGATTGCTTGTTGTACTTTGTTCTAGTTAGTTGTTAGAATAACTCCCCTATCACCTGCCTGATTATTCTACACCTTTGTAGCTTCCCTTTCCTTCTCTCCGCTCGGTGCTTAGGAGACGTAGGGGGATGGGTAGGGGATGATAGGGCTTAGTCTTTATGACTAATGGTTTTCGAACCACAACATTACAGGAGCTCCGGAAGGGAGACAGGGACCAGCAGTCCAGGGACCAGCACCCGCGGAGTACGGTGCGCATGGAGGTGGGTCAGTCTAGCACCGGTGAACCTGCGACCATCTCCGTGAGTGATTAGTATTTTTATAGCTTCCGCGATGAGTGAGTTGTAGTGAGGACTCTGATGTACCGGGCTCGAGCCCATTTATATATTTCCTGTTATTATCTACTGATGGACTAGATGTGATTTCACTTTTATTTACATATTTCGGTGGACTTGTTTACATTTTATGTATAATTACTTCTCTCACTTGTGATCGAAAAGGGCTGGCAGAATTGGCATTTTGTAGTGGCGGCCTTCTCGTGAGTCGGTGTCACCGCAAAGCGACAATTCTGGGCTAAGACCCCAGTGGTTTAAAAAGAAAAAAAAAGGGGGTTTTACAAGTGGTATCAGAGGAGACCTCGATCGGAAGAGAAGTAGTCCACAAAACCTTGGGCCACCCCCGTGCGAGCTTAGATTTCGGACAAACAAGCAGCGGAAGCAGTGGTGTGCCCATAAGGGAAATCACATGTGAAAGTCCATCCTAACCTTTCTTATATTCCATTCATACATCCTCTAACAAATGGAATTTTTACTTGTAGCCTGGGACGAACCATACATCGCAGCAAGGGACACCCTAGGCTCCGAATATGGTCCCGCCTCCGCCAGCTCCAGCTCCGTTCCAGCAAACAGAGATGGGGCAAACACTGACGGCCATTCTGGAGGCCTTCAGAGCTCAGCAAGCCCAGGCTCCACATCCAAACCCCGGGGCCAATTGGATGAATGTCTTCCGGGGACTTTCCCCTCCATCCTACCAGGGGACGGAGTCTACAGTACGTACGGAGGAATGTTTGGATACCATTTACGAGATGCCGGACTACGACCTGATCCTGGGCATGACTTGGCTGTATTGGAACCATGCCCAGATCGATTGCGTGGCGAAGAGGATCACCGTGAGGCACGACGACTCCTTCATTGTCATCGAAGGTATTATACCAGCACCCCGTACCTTACTATCGTCTGTGCAGGCCGCTAAGGCCCACCTGCAGGGGGAAGAAGTTTATTAGGTCCTTTTTGAGGCAGTCGTGGCCAAGGACTCCATTGCAGATATTCTAGTAGTGCGGGACTTCGCCGATGTGTTTCCGGAGAAGCTACCTGGGCTACCCCCGCACCGAGAGAAGGACTTCCAGATTCAGCTCGTACCGGGGGCTAAGCCGGTATCCAGAGCTCCCTATCGAATGGCCCCAAAAGAGTTGGTGTAATTTCGAAGCCAGCTTCAGGAGTAAATGGAGGCCGGGTTCGTTCGGCCTAGCTCTTCACCATGGGGAGCTCCGGTGTTGTTCGTTAAGAAGAAGGATGGGACCCTTCGACTGTGCATAGATTACCGGGCTCTGAACAGGTTGGCAGTCCGGAATACTTATCCCTTACCAAGGATAGACGAGCTATTTGACCAATTAGAGGGAGCCCATTGGTTCTCAAAGATGGATTTGAGGTCAGGGTACTACCAGCTTTGCATTCGGGAGGAGGACATCCCAAAGACGGCCTTCAGCAGCAGATATGGTTTGTACGAGTTTACAGTGATGCCATTCAGGCTCACGAATGCACCCTCCGCATTCATGACCCTGATGAATCGGGTGTTCGATGAGAATCTGGACGTCTTCGTTATCGTATTCATCGACGACATCCTTATCTATTCAAGGACGGAGGAGGAGCACGCGAGACATCTGGCCTTGACCTTGGAGAGGCTGCGTGAGCATGAGATGTATGCCAAGTACAGCAAGTGCCAGATCTGGCTAAAGGAGGTGGCCTTTCTGGGCCATGTCATCAGTGGAGAAGGTCTGGCAGTGGATCCGGCGAAGGTCCAGGCAGTACGGGATTGGCCATCACTAAAGTCGGCCTCGGATGTTCGAAGTTTCTTGTGACTTGCCGGTTACTACCGGAAGTTCGTAAAGGGGTTCTCTCAGATTTCCCTCCCTCTTACGTCTCTGACGAAGAAGGAGTCCCCTTTTATTTGGACGCCACGATGCGAATCTTCCTTCCAGGAGATGAAGGATCGTCTCACCTCGGCTCCCATTTTTGCTATTCCATCAGGGAAGGAGGGATTCCAGGTGTATACAGATGCTTCCTATCAGGGGATGGGTGCCGTACTGATGCAGAACGAGCACGTAATAGCCTATGCCTCCCGTCAGTTGAAGCAGCACAAGCAGAACTACCCCGTGCACGATTTGGAGATGGGGGAAGTCATTTTTGCTCTTAAGATCTGGCGACACTATCTCTACGGAGTACATTGCGATATCTTCTCCAACCACAAGAATCTGAAGTACGTCGACACACAGAAGGAGTTAAACATCAGACAGAGTCGCTCGGTGGAGTTTCTATCGGACTACCAGTATACCATGCAATACCATCCGGGGAATGCGAACGTGGTCGCGGATGCTCTGAGCCGGAGAGCGAGTACGACAGGAGTAGGCCCGCAGCTGATGGCCTTGGAGTTGGTTAGATCATTCGAGGAGATGCAGATTTCACTAGTGTCTGAGGATGACCCAGAGCTATATAAGGAGTACCTGGGGTCGATGGTTACCACTAATGATATTCGAGACCGCATCAGAGATGGGCAGATGCTGGATAAGAGAGCTGAGCCGATATTCCGAGCCTTGGAGGAAGGCACGACAGGAGAATACTCTTTGAGGGATGAGCTCCTGTGTTTCCGAGGCAGAGTCTACATACCAGCAGGAGGACGAATCCGGGAGGACATTTTGACGGAAGCTCACTACAGCCGATATTCTGTACACACTGGGATCACCAAGATGGTAAAGGATTTGAAGAGGACGATGTACAGGCTGGGTATGAAGAAAGATATTACGTATTTTTTGACGCATTGCGAGGCCTGCCAGCTCGTGAAGGCGGATTGTAGGAACCCGGCAGGCTTGCTGCAGCCGCTTCCGGTGCCGGAGTGGAAATTTGAGGATATAGCCATGGACTTCATACATGGGCTACCTCGATCCCGTGCAGGGAATGACTCGATCTGGGTGATAGTGGACAGGCTAACAAAGGTAGCCAGATTCATTCCAGTGGCAAAGGATACACCGGTCAGTGTATTAGTATGGAGGTTCATTGAGCAGTTTGTGCGTTATCATGGGGTGCCCAAGACTATCGTTTCAGATCGGGATGGGCGGTTTACATCCAGGGAATGGAGGTCAGTCCAGGCCCTTCTGGGTTCTCGGTTGACATTCAGCACAGCTTTTCACCCTCAAACCGACGGACAGACATAGCGCACCAACCATACACTGGAAGATCTGTTGCGACTGTATATTTTAGACCGTGGCGAGCCTTGGGAGAGATTGCTGCCACTGGTCGGGTTTTCGTACAACAACGCTCATCAGTCCAGCATAGGCATGGCTCCATACGAGGCGTTGTACGGAAGAAGGTGCAGGACCCCACTATCATGGGTTCTGGATGAGGATCCAGAGGCACTAGGCTCGGAGTTTGTGGGAGATACAGATGCTCAGATTAGATTGATCCGGGACAGGATGTTGGAAGCCTAGAGAAGACAGGCAATACTACGATGTGAGGTATCGTCAAGTGGAGTTCCAGGTGGGAGACCGAGTTTTCTTGAAGATACGGCCGATGCACGGAGTTTCGCGGGTGCGTGGGCGGAAGAAGCTCAGTCCGAGATATATGGGGCCTTATAGGATCCTGGAGCGAATCGACCACTTAGGCTATAGACTGGAGCTACCGCCGGAGTTAGCGGGATTGCATGACGTCTTCCACGTCTCCTCACTTCGGAGGGCTCTTCTACGCCCTGAGCAGCTGATCTCCTCGGCAGATGGCCCGGTGGCCTCCGATCGGTCAGTCAACTTGGAGCCTTTCAGGATTGACGATACAGTAGTGCGGGTCTTACGACGGAAGAAGGTTCCGTTAGTCAAGGTTTTGTGGAACAATCATGGGCAGGAGGAGCATACATGTGAGCCACAGGACTTGATACGGCAAAAATACCCGGAACTTTTTCGTCAGGTATACCTCACCACCCCTCTAGATAATCAATTTTCCTTCCTGTTTTAAACCAATAGGACTGAAATTTCAAGAATAGGGGCTAATGTTTTGTTTATTGGGGTGTATATACCTAGTTAATTCGGCGAATTAATCTTAGATTTGAAACCGCACAAAGCAAACATAACGTAGAGATGTAATTTTTCAATTCTCATGGGATGTTACAAGCTTCTTTTCCCGATTAGAGTCCCATAGGCTTAACCTTGATTTCGGGGACGAAATCTTTGTTTTGTTTATTGGGATTTGTAACATCCCATTTCCGGCTAGACCCCTAGGAGTCGGTTGGTCGTGACAGAACCCTAGGAAGCCCAAAAATTGAAATACATCGACCGAGATTTCGGGTCACGGGTAGGTCCCGCCTGTGACCGACCCGTCACTCCTGTGACCTAGGGCGTGACTCCTTCGACGATCGTCGATCTCAGGGAGACGATCGTCGGGCGCAGAATTTTAAACTCGGGCCTGTCACGCCCGTGACCTATGTGTCACGCCCGTGACCTAGGGCGTGACCCCTTCGACGATCGTTGATCTCAGCGGGACGATCGTCGAAGCGCAGAATTTGCGTCATGGCCCAGTCACGCCCGTGACCCAGGTGTCACACCCGTGACCAAGGGCGTGACCCCCTTCGGCGATCGTCGATCTCAGCGAGACGATTGCCGAGCGCGGAATTTGCCTCATGACCCTATCACGCCCGTGACCCATGTGTCATGCCCGTGACCAAGGGCGTGACCACCCTTTGACGATTGTCGATCTCAGTTCGACGATCGTCGAACCCAGAATTGGCCACCCAGGCCTGTCACGCCCGTGACCTATGTGTCACGCCCATGACCAAGGCCAAAACGTCAGCCAGACTGCAAATTTCGGTAACCGACGTCGTAATAAATTCTGATTATGGGAATGAATAGCAGGAATATTTATGGGCCGTTTCCGTCACTAATTATTTAATAGAAAGAGAGAGTAAGGTCCAATAGGAAATCGCCACCTGGCAAACACCTCTTCATTTCCAGCATTTCAACTGCCTCTACCATAACCGAAACATTATTAAGAGAAATATTAATGGCCATGAACGTTTCATCCTTTCCCATTCCCACTTGCTGATCTATAAAAGACTCCTTAGAGCAAGAGGAGAAGGTTACACGCTTGATCAAACGGATTCAGATTCCTCCCCTTGCTGTTGAAGAATTTCCGGCGACGCCGCCACCGCGCAAATGGCTTCCCGACGATCTGCACGCCTCCAGCCCGCGAACAAGGTCCTCCCCTCCCTCTTCTTCTGCGGATAGATCTTAGAAATAGTTAGGAGAGATATCGGGCTCAAAAGAGCCAGATCGGGTGAGCATTTCCATGGTTTTCCGAAAATTTCATGGTGGCGGGTTCGCTGGAAACCGCCTCTCCGGAGGCTGTGCCGCAGCCCGACGGTAGCCCTCACCTCAATAGAGGTGGTGGTGGTGGTGGCCAGCCAGGGAGATGGCTGGGTGGCCAAGAAATGGCTTTAGAAAAGCTACAGGTTTCAAGCTTTTGTTTTTAGGTTGCTGGTTCGGGAGAAGAAGATGGTGAACAGTAGCATTGTATTATATAATATATTGTATAGTTAGGAATTAATTCCCTTTACTGTATACTAGGTTGAAACTGAAAATTATAGCCCGTAGGGGCTGAAACATAAAAAGTGGTCAACATAGAAATTGTAGCCCTTGAAGTATAGTTTAATTCAAAATTGAGTTCACTCGATTTGGAGTCCTGGTTAGACCACAACACACTTTTTGGTGAGATCTATCGATAGGGCTATCTTGACCTTAAAAAAATTCCCCACTCCAATCCAGTCATCAAAATGACTTGAAATTTGGGGTGTGGCCTAACCTTATTTAAATCTAGATGTTGTCCAAAAATTAGGATTTTTGGGAAATATTTTTCTATAGTTTTTAGAAAAATTCAATAATCTAAGCATAATTTAATTAGATGGCTAAAAGACTTCCAAACCCACCCAAATTTTGGTGAGTGGTCCCTGGATTTATCATAAGGTTCTGGTAAAAATTTCATCTCATTTGGAGATGTTTTGAATAGGGTTGTGTCCAACCCTAGGATGATCCTTATAGGATAATTTTGGATCAAACACCCCCTTGGTATTTGAGTGGCCATATCACCTCAACAGAGGCTGATACTTTGTCCAATGGCTGTTTAGGGCATGACACACCCTCCAAGGGTGTTTCGGGTGGTTTGGTGTAGGGTAGCCCTAGAACCCTAAGGAAAATCCCATAATGGTAGTTTTGGGGTTGTGAAGGTCATGGGGTCAAATGAACTTGGACTGACTTAAAATTTGGTGGAGAGAATGTAACGCCCCGTTTTTTTAGCGATTATTTTTATTCTCGTTTGGCGTTACGATGACGCATTTCCTTGGCTTGTGCCATGTGTGGAGTACGGTTTAGCTCCTTAGAACTGAGTGCCCTGTTTGGTAGCCTGTTGGCAAGATCTCCCTAGCAAACCGAGTCGTTTTGGTGACCCGGTGTGGCCTCTCGGGGGGATGTTTGTGTTTGGCTTTATTTGGGTTTAACTCGAGTTCTGTTCGTCGAAAGTTAATTTCGACTTCGCCGTTGTGTTCGTAGCGTGGGTATTTAGCTACGGTGCGAATTTCGTCGAATTCCGAGATAGTTCGGTTTTCGCGTCGATTTGGTGCTTTATGTAATTTTGTAATTAATCATATAATTATTTAATTATATATATATATATATAGAATTAGAATGAAAGGATCGATCATCTTCATCTTCCCCGTAAGAAACCGCCGGCCGCTTGTACGAGAGAAACGGAGTAACCGCCTACCTTCCCTTCGAACGCCGATTCCCGGAGCGTTTGTGGACGGAATTCGATTCCGAGAGTGGATTCGGATTGCTCTCGTCGAGACCTTCATTCCTGCGGTAAGAAATTCGATTTTCGTGGAGTTTTGGAAGGATTGGAATTTTCGATTTTGGAAGTTTTCCGCCATTAATGGCCGAGTCTTTGTTCTAGGTGTTGCGGCCGTTTTGATCCGTGCGAAGAGGAGGAAAGCAGTCCAAAGCTTCGCTGAGGTTTGAGGCAAGTGGTATTCTTGCCCTTGCCAAGTGTTTTCTTTGATTTTATTTGCTGAGATTGAAATCCCGGTTAGCCCAGGTTAGAGGCCTTGTTGTTCTCATTTTCTTGCTAACAATAGGGCTTAGTTCTTCCTACTGAAACCCCCCCCCCCTATGTTGTGGTGTTTGGAATCCAAATTGTCGGCGTGAAGCCGTTGTTTCCCTTGCTCTGATTGTTGCTCTGGTTCAGGCGTAGCCGAGAGGGAGAGTTAGGAGGGGGGGGGTGTGGTTGCCAATTTTCATTAAGGTATTATTCGAATGGTTAGGCATAGTTTGAATGGTAGTAGCGTGCGACGTGATAGTTGTCTACTGCTACTGTAGTGGCGTGAGTCATGTGCGCGTTCCGGTGTCGTTTGAGAAATTCCAAACGGTGCAGGTTGACCGCGCACGGTCATAAACCTTTAGGGCGCACGACCACTGGTCGTGTGCCTCTGTTCGTGCGCGTATAAATTTCAGTTTCCAAAGTTCTGTCTCGGGCAATCGCACGAGCGCTGGCAATAGTGCGCACGACCACTGATCGTGCGACACTGATCGTGCGCAATTGCTAGGTTTTCTGTCAGGTTTTTCCAGGTTCGCTTCGCACGATCATCAGCCGATGAGTGCGCACGACCACTGATCGTGCGTCACTGATCGTGCGCTTTGTATATTTTCTTTTGATAGACGAATTTAGATGGTTTCGAGTGCGGGGGTTTAGATACTCAAGTGGTAGGCAACTACTCGAGTTCTGGATCTTCTGCCTTGGTCATTCGACTGTCGTCGAGCTCCGTATTCTTTAGTGGGTTTGTGGGTAGTAACATTATATTGGCGGCGAGTGAGGCTAGCTCACTCAACGCCAAAGTTTAGGTAGGCACTGAGTGCGTTTCACTCAACGCCTAGTCGTGTTGGTTTATTTCAACACTCTTCCTTTACCTTGTATTTCATTTCCGAGTGGATTTCCAGTTGTATTTCTGGGTTTTCCTTGTCGGCCGTTTTCTTTATTTTCCTAAAGGCCGAATCGTGGGTCGTGGTTAGTAGTGGTGGTTGTAGCTCTTTATGGGGGTGGAGTTGTGTGATATAGCCAAGGCCACCCATGGATTTCTTGCTCCAGGTACGGGCTGGGCATGTCGGGTGGAAGGTCCCTTGTGTTTTCACGTGTTGACCCTCGAGCTTTTGACTTGGACATGGTGGATTGGGGGACTGCGTTTGCCTTCGATCCGGTTCCTCGTTGTTGTTTTTGCTACTATCACTTCCCGCAGTTTAGGGTGTTAGAAGTTTCTTCTTTGGTAGTTTGCAGCATTCTGGCTCTTTGTAGTCTAGTAGGCCCTGCAGGATGTTGTTCCTGGGCTGGGTCGTTGCTGTTTCTTTGCACGTTGTGCATTTCTTGTTGTCCTGTTTTGGACAGTTGTGACTCTTTCTACTGCATGTTTCCTGTTATTTTGTCCTTTTGGTTGACTCTTTCATGCAGTTTTACCTTGATTTTTGCTTGCTGAGGTATTCTGTTTTCTTTTGGAATGCCTCAGGTTCTGAGCTGTAGCTAGTCTGGTGGCTAGTTGGAGGTGTTGTTGTTGGTGGACTCCCGGACTTTGGAGTTTTGTTTACCTTGTTTGTGAGGTTGTTTTCAGTACTTTCTTACAGACATATATATGTGCTGGTGGGTTCGTGTCAGGTTGTTAGCGCCCACTGGTAGTTTTTACCTTGTACTAGATATATACTATTGCTGCTACCATTTATTTTTCTGGAGATAGTCTACTTGCTTTGAGAAGGTTTTATGCTAGGTTGCTAGTTATTTTTAAACTATAATTATTATTATAAATGAAGCTCATGATCAGCATGTTTTGTAAACTTAATCACTATTTTCCAAATCACGTACGAAAACCGTTTTCTTATATATACTATATAAACTAAGTATAGTGTCTTGCATAGCATGAGTGGTTCTCTTGGGACCCTTATGCGCTCGTTAGGGTGTAAAACCTAATTAAAGTATTTTTTCGCAGCGTTTAAATATAGTTTTCTTTTGTGGACTAGATGATCCACTGAGCCGAGGGATACGGACTCTAAACATAACTGATTTTCTATTCATTAAGCTCATGATTTTCTTGCATAAAGATTGTAGTTGGATTTGCCTGAGCGTCAGCAGTTATCCCCTGCTTGACGTGGCATCATGACGCGTGTTTTCTCTTACTCTAATAATTCTTAATTCGGAGAAAATGCGGGTTGTGACAGTTGGTATCAGAGGGAGGTTGCTTGACAAGTTAGTTGGGCAACCTTCCTTGGATGCTTTTAGTAGTTCAGCATCATGTCATTCACACACCGATATGTCATCAGCACGTCTTGGCAAAAGCACGAACACTACACTCATAGCATAACATGAAGTATACGGGGCATATTATGTAGTATGGGATGCATAATATGTGTTCGTATATGGATCCACCATAGGGGCTACATGTGAGGGTTATGTAGTATGGGATGCATAACCTCACCACATGACTGCGACTAGCACGTTTCTTTTTCGTTACATGGAAATGTTATGTAGTATGGGATGCATAACATTTTCATGTGTACGCCGCTCATATCATGCATTAGGGCCTTTTTTTTAGAATGCATAGCACAATCATGCATATCATAACATTGCATAAGCACAACGCGCCGAGCTAAAGATTTGCAGGATGACATATGTACACACATAAGTTTTCAAACTAACATAAGTTCATGCATCCGATCTAGGCACAAGAGTTAGTGAGGTGGTGGTTAACCATCCTAGGATAGGGCATATCATCTAATTATTGTGAAGAAGATAAACTCTCAGAGCAAGTTTAGCAGCTTTAAGTCTATATCTATATATGTATTGTCTGTACTGGTAGTCGGTTCTAGTCGTGGGATTTGGATCTGTTTTGCGTTGTAATGATTTTTAGGATGGCTAAGCGTCCTGCGACTCGATCGACTCCCCTGTCTGAGGGTGAATCTTCTGGAGCTCAGAACGATGCGGTGATCGAGGGTCTGCGTCAGAGTAGCGAAGCTATGGGTAGGCAGTTGGAGGAGGTGCAAGCCCAGATTCAGTCTTTGGTGGCAGTTGTGGCAGGGCAGGCTCAGGGTGCGCAAGTTCCTGCAGGGGGGTTAGCTGTTCCTCCTCCTCCTGCACCCTTGAGACCTCCAGTGGTGGTGCCAGCAGAGATGACCTTCATCTCGCAGTTTCAGAGGCTGAGCCCTCCCACTTATGATGGGAAGGCAGATTTCATGGTGATAGATGACTGGCTGATCTCCATGGAGGAGATGTTCTCGTACTCAGGGATTTCAGATGATCAGAGGGTGATGATAGCCGCCTATCAGCTTAAAGGTTTGGCTAAGAGTTGGTGGCTGAGAGAGAAGGAGCAGGTTCATGCTATTCAGGGTGATCCTGGGAGAGATGTCTCCTGTTCAGTTTGCAAGCGATCCGGGCATGATGCAGCCCAGTGTTGGTCCAGGGATAGAGTCTGCTATCAGTGTGGGCAGAAGGGTCACATTAAGTCGAGGTGTCCTCAGTTTCAGCCAGCTCTTCCTGCAGTTCCGTTACAGGCATTACCTCCACCTCAGTGTGTGGACAAGGGAAAAGGGAAGCTGAACGTGATTTCTTCCGAGGAGGCTCAGACTTCGACCCACGTGATCTCAGGTTAGTAGTTTGTTGTTTTCTTTCTAGCCTTGTAGTTTAGTTGCTAGATTATTTGCGGTACTGTTGTGCTAGTTCCTTAGCTTTGTGCGTTCCTATAGGGAAATTTAAGGTGAAGAACCGCTGGGCGCGTGTTCTGTTTGACTCCGGCGCTACCCACTCGTTCGTGGCTAGAGCCTTTGTGGAGCGTCATCGGTTGTCTCTAGATCGTGTTCGGGATTCCTTCCGTGTCAAGTTTCCCTCTGGTGAATCTGTGTTGTCAGATTTGGGTATTTTGGATTGCCCAGTTTTGTTGGGGGATTTTCTTGCGAAGGCGGATCTGAAGATGATTGATCTAGAGGACTTCGATGTCATTTTGGGCATGGACTGGCTCTCTCGGTATGATGCGGTCATTCAGTGCAAGGGAAAGCGCTTGGACTTCATCAGGGACGACGGTCAGCCCGGCAGCGTGTATGCTGATCCGTGTCAGGATTCTCCTGTTCTCTCTGCGGTATGTGTTCAGAGATTGTTTCTTTCTGATTGTTGTGTTTGTTTAGTCTCGGCGGTTGGAACCGTTGTTAGCGTGCCACGCTTGGAGGAGATTCCTATTGTTCGTGGTTTCGCCGATGTTTTTCCTGATGATCTTCCTGGTATCCCTCCTGAGCGGGATGTGGAGTTTGTTATTGATTTGGAGCCGGGTACGCATCCTATTGCTAAGGCGCCGTACCGGATGGCCCCTCGTGAGTTAGAGGAGTTGCGAATTCAGTTAGATGAGTTGTTGGCTAAAGTTTTATCAGGCAGAGTTCGTCGCCTTGGGGTGCTCCTGTTTTGTTCGTAAAGAAGAAAGATGGGTCGATGCGGCTTTGCATCGACTATAGAGAGTTGAACAAGGTCACTATCAAGAACAGGTACCCTCTGCCGAGGATCGATGATTTATTTGACCAGTTGCATGGTAGCACGGTGTTCTCCAAGATCGATCTTCGTTCGGGCTATCATCAGCTCAGGATCCGTGAGGCAGATATTCCACGGACTGCGTTTAGGTCGAGGCTTGGGCACTTTGAGTTTTTGGTGATGTCGTTTGGTTTGACCAACGCACCATCAGCCTTCACGGATATGATGAACAGGGTGTTCAAGGATTTCCTAGACAAGTTCGTTGTGGTCTTCATTGATGACGTGTTGGTTTATTCTCGCAGTGTTGAGGAGCACGAGCAGCATTTGCGTTTGGTCCTATCAGAGTTGAGGAACCATAAGTTATTCGCCAAGTTGAGCAAGTGCGAATTTTGGTTGCCTCAGGTTTCTTTTCTAGGCCACGTGGTGAACAAGGAGGGGATCTCGGTTGACCCAGAAAAGATTGCAGCAGTGACGGATTGGAGTAGGCCGAATACTCCTAAGGAGATCAGAAGTTTCTTAGGGTTGGCTGGCTATTACAGGAGATTCGTGGAGGGTTTCTCTTCTCTAGCCGCACCGTTGACCAAGCTGACTCAGAAGAATGTGGCTTTTGTTTGGAGCGAGAAGTGCGAAGAAGCTTTTCAGGAGTTAAAGAGGAGATTGTGTACTGCTCCCGTTCTGGCCCTTCCTACTGAGGGCATGGATTATGATGTGTATGTGGATGCTTCGCATATAGGTCTGGGATGCGTATTAATGCAGGATGGAAAAGTAATTGCTTATGGGTCAAGGCAGTTGAAAACTCATGAGCGGAATTATCCTACGCATGACCTTGAGTTTGCAGCGGTTATCTATGCGTTGAAGTTGTGGAGGCACTTACTTTATGGGGCTCAGTGCAAGATTTTTACTGACCATAAGAGCCTGAAGTACGTGTTCACGCAGAAAGAGTTGAATCTGCGTCAGCGGCGGTGGCTTGAGTATGTGGCGGATTATGATGTAGAAATCCAGTATCATCCGGGCAAGGCCAATGTGGTGGCCGACGCCCTGAGCCGAAAGACGGGAAAGATCTTTAACCTCTCCGCCGATCGATTAGTTGAGGAGTTCCTCCTTATGGATATTTCAGTGGGATGCTGTAGTTTGCAGAGTAGCTTATCAGTGGAAGAGCCGTCCTGGATTTCTTTGACTAGACTGCATCAGAAGGATGATCCGGATCTATTGCACCTTTTTACCAGGACAGAGAAGGGAGAGTTGCCAGATTTTTCTATTGATGATGCGGGTACTTTGAAGTACCGCGGCAGGTTTTGCGTTCCCGCTGTTGGGGACATTAGGAGTATGATTTGCAGTGAGGCTCACGGTTCCACCGTTGCCTACCATCCAGGATCTACGAAGATGTACCGTGACTTAAGGCAAATTGCTTGGTGGTATGGTATGAAAGCAGATATAGCCCGATATGTTGCTGAGTGTCACACTTGCAAGCGTGTGAAGGCCGATCATGGGAGGCCTGGTGGTAAGTTGACTCCGCTAGAGATCCCGACTTGGAAGTGGGAGAGTATATCTATGGACTTCATTACGGGTTTGCCAAAATCCCCGAGAGGATTTGATTCTGTTTGGGTTATAGTGGATAGATTGACGAAGTGTGCTCACTTCGTGCCTTATAAGATTGATTACCCGATGAAGAAGATAGCGGAGTTGTACTTGAATGAAGTCATCCGACTCCACGGTGTGCCGGTTAGCATCATTTCTGATCGATACTCCCGGTTTACTTCTCGTTTTTGGCAGAGTCTGCAGGAGGGTTTGGGTACGGATCTGAGGTATTCTACTGCGTACCACCCTCAGACCAATGGGCAGACGGAGCGGGTCAATCAGATTGTTGAGGATATGATCCGGTGCTATATTTTAGACCACGGTGGAGCGTGGGATGAGCGTCTGCGACTCATGGAATTTGCTTACAATAACAGTTATCAGGAAAGCTTGCAGATGGCTCCGTTCGAAGCTTTGTATGGGAGGCGCTGTAGGACTCCGTTGTTTTGGGCTGAGGCTGGTGAGAAGCCTTTGTTGGGTCCTGATGCTCTGGAAGAGATGGAAGTCGCCGTGAAGCTTATTCGGGAGAAGCTTCGGTTAGCTCAGGAGAGGTATGAAAAGAACGCCAATCGGCGTAGGTCTGCCTTGGAGTTTTTAGTAGGGGATCATGTATACCTCAAGGTTTCTCCAATGGTTGGTGTGAAGAGATTTGGTAAAAATCGGAAATTGGACCCAAGGTATGTGGACCCGTTTGAGGTCTTGGAGCGGATTGGTGTGTCTGCATATAGATTGGATTTGCCAGCGAACTTCCCTGGTGTTCATAATGTTTTTCATGTTAGCCAATTGCGGAAGTGTGTGCGCAGCAGTGGGCAACTCTTGGATGTTGTGCCCCAGTTAGAGCCCAACCTCTCTTTCGTTGAGGTGCCAGTTCGTATTTTGGATACTCAAGAGCGTGTGCTGCGAAAGAAGTCCATACTGATGGTGAAAATTCTTTGGAAAAATCAGGATTTGGAGAGCGCGACTTGGGAGCTAGAGTCGGCCATGAGGAGGGCGTACCCTCACCTGTTTCTCTGATTTGATCGGTATGTTTCCCTTTGTAACTTCTGTTTGTTACTTTTCCTTCTTTTGTAGGAGGGTTGTGCGTAAAGTTTCGGGACGAAACTTTCTTTTAGGGGGAGTGACTGTAACGCCCCGTTTTTTCAGCGATTATTTTTATTCTCGTTTGGCGTTACGATGACGCGTTTCCGTGGCTTGTGCCATGTGTGGAGTACGGTTTAGCTCCTTAGAACTGAGTGCCCTGTTTGGTAGCCTGTTGGCAAGATCTCCCTAGCAAACCGAGTCATTTTGGTGACCCGGTGTGGCCTCTCGGGGGGATGTTTGTGTTTGGCTTTATTTGGGTATAACTCGAGTTCTATTCGTCGAAAGTTAATTTTGACTTCGCCGTTGTGTTCGTAGCGTGGGTATTTAGCTACGGTGCGAATTTCGTCGAATCCGAGATAGTTCGGTTTTCGCGTCGATTTGGTGCTTTAAGTAATTTTGTAATTAATCATATAATTATTTAATTATATATATATAGAGAGAGAATTAGAATGAAAGGATCGATCATCTTCATCTTCCCCGTAAGAAACCGCCGGCCCCTTGTACGAGAGAAACGGAGTAACCGCCTACCTTCCCTTCGGACGCCGATTCCCGGAGCGTTTGTGGACGAAATTCGATTCCGAGAGTGGATTCGGATTGCTCTCGTCGAGACCTTCATTCCTGCGGTAAGAAATTCGATTTTCGTGGAGTTTTGGAAGGATTGGAATTTTCGGTTTTGGAAGTTTTCCGCCATTAATGGCCGAGTCTTTGTTCTAGGTGTTGCGGCCGTTTTGATCCGTGCGAAGAGGAGGAAAGCAGTCCAAAGCTTCGCTGAGATTTGAGGCAAGTGGTATTCTTGCCCTTGCCAAGTGTTTTCTTTGATTTTATTTGCTGAAATTGAAATCCCGGTTAGCCCAGGTTAGAGGCCTTGTTGTTCTCATTTTCTTGCTAACAATAGGGCTTCGTTCTTCCTACTGAAACCCCCCCTATGTTGTGGTGTTTGGAATCCAAATTGTCGGCGTGAAGCCGTTGTTTCCCTTGCTCTGATTGTTGCTCTGGTTCGGGCGTAGCCGAGAGGGAGAGTTAGGAGGGGGGGTGTGGTTGCCAATTTTCATTAAGGTATTATTCGAATGGTTAGGCATAGTTTGAATGGTAGTAGCGTGCGACGTGATAGTTGTCTACTGCTACTGCAGTGGCGTGAGTGATCATGTGCGCGTTCCGGTGTCGTTCGGGAAATTCCAAACGGTGCAGGTTGACCGCGCACGGTCATCAACCTTTAGGGCGCACGACCACTGGTCGTGTGCCTCTGTTCATGCGCGTATAAATTTCAGTTTCCAAAGTTCTGTCTCGGGCAATCGCACGAGCGCTGGCAACAGTGCGCACGACCACTGATCTTGCGACACTGATCGTGCGCAATTGCTAGGTTTTCTGTCAGGTTTTTCCAGGTTCGCTTCGCACGATCATCAGCTGATGAGTGCGCACGACCACTGATCGTGCGTCACTGATCGTGCGCTTTGTATATTTTCTTTTGATAGGCGAATTTAGATGGTTTCGAGTGCGGGGGTTTAGATACTCAAGTGGCAGGCAACTACTCGAGTTCTGGATCTTCTGCCTTGGTCGTTCGACTGTCGTCGAGCTCCGTATTCTTTAGTGGGTTTGTGGGTAGTAACATTATTTTGGCGGCGAGTGAGGCTAGCTCACTCAACGCCAAAGTTTAGGTAGGCACTGAGTGCGTTTCACTCAACGCCTAGTCGTGTTGGTTTATTTCAACACTCTTCCTTTACCTTGTATTTCATTTCCGAGTGGATTTCCAGTTGTATTTCTGGGTTTTCCTTGTCGGCCGTTTTCTTTATTTTCCTAAAGGCCGAATCGTGGGTCGTGGTTAGTAGTGGTGGTTGTAGCTCTTTATGGGGGTGGAGTTGTGTGATATAGCCAAGGCCACCCATGGATTTCTTGCTCCAGGTACGGGCTGGGCATGTCAGGTGGAAGGTCCCTTGTGTTTTCACGTGTTGACCCTCGAGCTTTTGACTTGGACATGGTGGATTGGGGACTGCGTTTGCCTTCGATCCGGTTCCTCGTTGTTCTTTTTGCTACTATCACTTCCCGTAGTTTAGGGTGTTAGAAGTTTCTTCTTTGGTAGTTTGCAGCATTCTGGCTCTTGGTAGTCTAGTAGGCCCTGCAGGATGTTGTTCCTGGGCTGGGTCGTTGCTGTTTATTTGCACGTTGTGCATTTCTTGTTGTCCTGTTTTGGACAGTTGTGACTCTTTCTACTGCATGTTTCCTGTTATTTTGTCCTTTTGGTTGACTCTTTCATGCAGTTTTACCTTGATTTTTGCTTGCTGAGGTATTCTGTTTTCTTTTGGAATGCCTCAGGTTCTGAGCTGTAGCCAGTCTGGTGGCTAGTGGAGGTGTTGTTGTTGGTGGACTCCCGGACTTTGGAGTTTGTTTACCTTGTTTGTGAGGTTGTTTTCAGTACTTTCTTACAGACATATATATGTGCTGGTGGGTTCGTGTCAGGTTGTTGGCGCCCACTAGTAGTTTTTACCTTGTACTAGATATATACTATTGCTGCTACCATTTATTTTTCTGGAGATAGTCTACTTGCTTTGAGAAGGTTTTATGCTAGGTTGCTAGTTATTTTTAAACTATAATTATTATTATAAATGAAGCTCATGATCAGCATGTTTTGTAAACTTAATCACTATTTTCCAAATCACGTACGAAAACCGTTTTCTTATATATACTATATAAACTAAGTGTAGTGTCTTGCATAGCATGAGTGGTTCTCTTGGGACCCTTATGTGCTCGTTAGGGTGTAAAACCTAATTAAAGTATTTTTCCGCAGCGTTTAAATATAGTTTTCTTTTGTGGACTAGATGATCCACTAAGCCGAGGGATACGGACTCTAAACATAACTGATTTTCTATTCATTAAGCACATGATTTTCTTGCATAAAGATTGTAGTTGGATTTGCCTGAGCGTCAGCAGTTATCCCCTGCTTGACGTGGCATCATGACGCGTGTTTTCTCTTACTCTGATAATTCTTAATTCGGAGAAAATGCGGGTTGTGACAGAGAACCATAGGGCAAGTATAGTTCTCTAGACAAAAGTTTAGGGTATTTGAAGATAGCTAGGCCAACTAAAATCCTAACCCTAGTTTAGGTGAGCAATATTAATTTGAATTGTTAAACTATCAAATGAACTTCAAATCAAGTAAAATTAGAGTAGGGCGATTTCCTAATCTAAATGGCCATGTTATAATTTTGTTGAGATTCTTGGGTTAATTTATACAGTACTTCACTTACAACTCTAATTGTGCCCTACATATTTATTTTGATATTTATGGAATTTCTGTTCACTGGAATATTATGAAATCTTGGATTAGGGCATCTTATAGTCTGTTATACCTTCTGTATTTTTCTTGGAAATTTTCACTGATTATTTCTGGTACATATTTCTTTAACGTACTAGTTGTGACATGGAGTCAAAAATAAAAATAATGTCCAATTACTATTTGTAAAATTATGAAATTGGGTCAGCGGGTGTTTCAAATTATGATAGTCACCCTGTAATTTTCTATGGAATTTTAGATGGATAAAAACAGTACCTCCTTCATTAAGTTAGGAAAATTAGTATCTTGAATTAAAATAAATTCGGAGTTCAAATGTTGGAGAAAAATTATGGTACTTGGTTTATGATGGTTTTTGGTCACTATATAGCTTCTATAATTTTCTTGGGATTTTTGGATATATATTTTCAGTACTTCCTTCATAATATGGTAGAAATGGCCTAAAACGGTAAATTAGGAAATATAAGCCTAAACGCCTCTGGAATTTCTCAAAACTTTGAATTGCTGTTTAAATGCCTCAATGGGTTTTTACTGATTTTATGATGATTTATTGTTGGCTCATTAGTGCACTTCATGTTCATATTAGGGCATTTGGAATCTTAGAATAAATAAATTAAATGCCCGATAAATAGGGAAAAATTTGGAAATCTTGGTCTTAGCTATATTATGTCACGATAGACCTCCAGTAAATATTATAGGAGATTCGGAAGACAAATTGGAGTACCTCCCCTCATACCCCTCACGTATCTTAGGATGGTCTGCATATAGTAAAACCACAGAAACTGAACTAGGGCGGATAATGAACTTTGGGTGATGGAATTTTGGTAGTTTCTGGTTGGTTAGGGCAAGCTAAGTTTAAGTCCATTATTGGGGTCAGGATAGGCAGAGTGCGAGACTGGTTAAGGATAAGGGCGTGCGGGAACGACGAAAGATCGTCCGCCCCGAGTAGGAATGGAAGAGTCTTAATACTCTAGGGTTAGAAAGTAACTTAAAGGGGATCGGGTTAAGGGAGATCAACCAATAACAATAAGTGCCTTGCGAAAGGGAACTTCGGGCCGTAATGCTGCCGTCTTGGTTCCTAGTGCCCTTTGAGAGCCCTTCACGGGGTATGCCGGGGGCAGTCCTGGGCTAACGTAAAGCATAGGAATAATAAATTAAAAGAGCAACTAGTATAACTAGGGTTGCACATACACGCACCTCGGTAGCAAGGAAGGTAGAATAATTTGTTTTGTTGCCATTCAGACGGTAGCTCTGAAGGTAGATGCACGGACGGGACAGTCCGGGGAGCCGAGGGCTTAAGGGTTGGAGTACAGAATAAAGGTGGTGGGTCTTCAATATTAGATTGTCGTTCGCACCGGCATCGGTATGTTGACTCGGCGGTGTGGGAAACTTAGCCAAAGAAAGTCTGGTGGGTACAACCAGCAGTAGTACGCGGATACTCTAGGTTGTGTTCTTCTAGGGGGGTACGGAAGGGCTAGGCCCGGTAGTGTGGATACCCGCCTAGGAGTGGGGGGTCCGACCCACTGTCTCCGTTTGCCACTACGGAGGTTCCTGGGAGTGAAGCTAGCTGCCCGAACAGGGGAACTAAAGGTCTGTGCGCATAGAGTCGTGTGCGTGTGTTGCACATGCATGAATCATGACATAGCATATCACTACACCCATATTTGCATACAACCGACACCCTAACATATAAATCAGTATGGGACTTTTTATACGATGGGAGCCTTGCAGAAGACCCCTTAACTTATAAGTTTGTATGGGGATTCATATAAGTTAAGGTTACTTACTTATTTACTTGCTTGTTTACTTACTGTTCTCTAGCTGCCTTTTTATACAATTGATACTTACTCCTTATCTTCTTTACCATTTACTACCATAGGATTGCTAGTTGTATTTTGTTCTAGATAGTTGTTAGAATAACTCCCCTGTCACCTGCTTGATTATTCTACACCTTTGTAGCTTCCCTTTCCTTCTCTCCGCTCGGTGCTTAGGAGCCGTAGGGGGAGGGGTAGGGGATGATAGGGCTTAGTCTTTATGACTAATGGTTTTCGAACCACAACATTACAAGATCTCCGAAAGGGAGACAGGGACCATTAGTCCAGGGACCAGCACCAGCGGAGTACGGTGCGCATGGAGGTGGGTCAGTCTACCACCGGTGCACCTGCGACCAGCTCCGTGAGTGATTAGTATTTTTATAGCTTCCGCGATGAGTGATTTGTAGTGAGGACTCTGATGTACCGGGCTCGAGCCCATTTATCTATTTTTTGTTATTATCTACTGATGGACTGGATGTGATTTCACTTTTATTTACATATTTCGGTGGACTTGTTTACATTTTATGTATAATTACTTTTCTCTCTGTGATCGATAAGGGCCGGCAGAATTGGCGTTTTGTAGTGGCGGCCTTCCCGTGAGTCGGTGCCACCGCAAAGCGGCAATTCTGGGCTAAGACCCCGGTGGTTTAAAAAGAAAAAAAAGGGGGTCTTACAATGGATCCACCATAAGTGGCAATATGTGACAGTTATGTAGTATGGGATGCATAACCACCATCACATTGGTGCCCATTAGCACTTTTTATTTTTTTTGTTGCATGCGATGTTATTTAGTATGGGATGCATAACATTTCATGTGTATACCGCTCATAACATGCATTAAGGCCTTTTTAGATTGCATAGCACACCATGCATGACATAACATTGCATCAGCAAATGTGCCAAGCTAAAATTTGCATGATGACATATGTACATACATGGGTTTGAGTCATGAAAAGATAAGAAATTCACGCATCAATGGTTTAGGCACATGAGTTAATAGGATGATGGTATATCATCCTCAGTTAGGCATGACATCATAATTGAAAATCCAAGAGAAAGTCAGCAGTTTTAGCAAGTACTTAAGTACGTATTGTCTGGATTGTGTTGTTTGGTTCTTGTACTTGGGGCTAGGTTTGATTAGTTATTTGTTGTTCTTTTCGAATGGTGCCTAAGCGTGTGGTGACTTCGTCAACTCACCAGTCTGAGGGCGAGTCTTCGGGTGTGTTGAGCGATGTGGTGATTGAAAGTCTGTGATAGAGCAATGAGACTTTGTCGAGGCAAATGGTGGATAAATAGACACAGATCCAATCATTATTATCTATTGTATCAGGACAGCTGCCGAGAGTGTAAGACACTGCTATGCGTCTAACTATTCCTGTTCTCCTGCTCCTCTAGTGCCTCCAGTCTTATTTCATACAAAGATGACTTTTATCTCGCATTTCCAGTGATTAGGACCTCCTTTTTACGATGGTCAAGCAGATTTCATAGCTTTGGACGATTTACTTATAGCAATCAAGGAGATGTTCTCATACTCATGAGTTTCTGATGACCAGAGAGTGATGGTCGCTTCCTATCAGCTCAAGGAACTTGCTAATAGCTGGTGGTTGATGGAAAAGGAGAATCTGAAGAATGGGTGCTCCTGGGGATCTTTCAAGGAGTTGCTGCTAAAGAAGTTTTTGCCATCGGTCGAGCGGGACTGTCTAATGAATGAATTTCTGCATTTGAAGCAAAAGTAACTCAAAGTTAGTGAGTACGAGATTGAATTAAGCAAACTGAGCCAGTTTGCACCTGACTTGGTAACCTCGGAAGCCAAGAGAGTTAAAAGATTTCTTGGTGGTCCGAGGAGTGACACCTAGCAGCTAGCATGTTCCTATGGATCTGGAAGCTATGCTGAAGTAGTGGAGGCCACTTTGAAGGTTGAGGTGATTGATAATGCTAAGAATAGAGGCCAACAAATGCCAAAAGATAAGAGAAAGTCTGATGAGGGCAAGAGTCATTGGGAATCCACTTTTGCTTCAACAAAGAAAAGCAAAGAAGCGTGTTGTTTCTGTGGCTGACCGGGCAATTTATTTGAGAAGTGTTTTCAGAGGATAGGAGCTCAGAAGCTAGAGCATATGCATGCAATCCAAAGTCTTCCATAATGGGATTTAGTTTGTTCTGTGTGTAAAAAGAAGGGGCACGACGCTGCCCATTGTTGGGGAAAGAAAAGAAGCTGCTTTCAGTGCAGACAAGAAGGACATTTGAAGTCATAGTTACTGCAAGCTAAGCCCCTATTGCAACATGTTCCACTTCAGGCATTGTTGCAGCCATAGAAGTTGGACAAGGGAAAGGGCAAGCTAAACGTGGTTTCGTTGGAGGAAGCTCAAACATCTACTCAAGTGATATCAGGTTAGATCCTTCCCTTGTTTTAGCTTTTCTTATGTAGTTTTAGTTTCGATGTTCATTCTGTTTTTTTACGTATGCGATTTTTATAGGAATGTTTTTGGTAAAGAACCGTTGAGCGCTTGTTCTTTTCAATTCTGATTCTACCCAATCGTTCGTGGCTAGGGCCATTGTAGAGCATCATCGTTTGACTCTCGATCGGGTTGGTGACACATTTAGTATCAAGTTTCCTACTAGTGATTTTGTTGTATCGGACCAAGGTATTCAGGGTTGTTTGATTCTGTTAGGTGATTTTCTAGCAGTTCCTAATTTGAAGGTGATAGACCTGGAAGTTTTTGATGTGATCTTGGTCATGGACTGCTTGTCCAGATATGATGTTGTTATCATATACAAGGTTAAGGGCTTGGACTTAAAGATAAACAACAGTCAACCTAGGAGTGTTTATGGTTATCTGCGCCAGAGTTCTCTGATTATTTATGTGATATGTGCTCGAAAGCTTTTAGATTCCAACTATTTTGCTTGTTTGGTTTAAGTTTTGGAAACCAAGGTTATTTTACGAGGTTTAGAGGAGATCCCCGTGGTGCATGAGTTTCCTGATGTATTTCCTGATATTCTTCCTCGTCTTTCACTAAAGAAAGACAATAGAGTTCGTCATAGATCTAGAGCCAGGTACCCATCCTATTGCTAAGGAACTGCACTATATGGCCCAGCGTAAGCTGGAGGAGTTGCGTACCTAGTTGGATGAGTTACTTCAAAATGGTTTCATTAGACCGAGTTCTTTGTCGTTGGGTGCTCCCATTTTTTTTATGAAGAAAAAGGATAGATCAATGAGGTTGTGCATTAATTAAAGAGAGCTGAATAAGGTGACTATCAAGAAAAGTTATCCCCTACCCAGAATTGATGATTTGTTTGACTAGTTGAGTGGTAGTTCTGTGTTTTTGAAGATTGACGATCGTCCACGCTACCACTAGTTGAGGATTCGTGAGACGGATATCCCACGGACTGTCTTTCATTCCAGGCACAGACATTTTGAGTTCTTGGTGATGTCTTTTGGTTTGACTAATTCACCCTCTACCTTTATGGATATGATGAACAAAGTGTTCAAGGATTTTCTAGACCGATTCGTGGTCATGTTTATAGACGATGTTCTGGTGTACTCCCGTATTACTATGGAGCATGCCCAGCACATGCAGTTAGTTTTGTGTACTTTGAGGGAGCATAAACTGTTTGCTAAGCTGAGTAAGTGTGAGTTTTTGTTGCCTCATGTTTCTTTCTTGGGTCATGTGGTTAATAAGGAAGGAATTTCTGTTGACCCGGAGAAGATAGCTACTATTATGGATTGGAATTGGCCTGCCACTCCCAAACAGGTAAGGAGATTCTTAGGGCTGTCTCGCTATTATAGAAGGTTTGTTGAGGGTTTCTCTACATTGTATGTGATAGTGACTAAACTGACGCAGAAGGACGCAGCCTTTGTGTGGAGTGATAAGTGTGAGGTTGCTTTTCTGCATTTGAAGAGGAGATTATGCACTACTTTGGTGTTAACCTTGCATACTGAAGGGATTGAGTATACAATTTATGTGGATGCATCACACGTGGGACTTGGTTGCGTGTTGATGCAAGAGGGAAATGGTATAGCATATGGGTCAAGGAAGTTAAACATTCCTAGAAGGAATTACCCTATGTAAGATTTAGAGTTCGCACCTGTGATTTATGCCCTGAAGCTGTGGATAAACCTATTATATGGTACATTATGTAAGATTTACACGGATCATACAAGTTTAAAGCACGTTTTCACTCAAAAGGAATTGAACTTGTGCCAGCGGAGATAGTTAGAGTATATTGCGGATTATAATGTTGTGATCCAATACCATCCGGGCAAAGCTATCGTGGTAGCTGATGCCTTGAGTAGAAAGACAGCTAAAATCTTTAATCTTTCTATGGATTCCCTGGTTGAAGAATTTTTTATGATCAATATTTCAGTTGGAAGTTGTGACTCTCCTAGCAGTTTGGTGGGGGCAGAGCCTTCATGGTTTACACTCACAAGACTGCATTAGAAGAAAGATCCTGATTTGTTGCACCTTTATATTAGAATTTAGAAAGGGGAGTTGCCGGACTTTTCGATCGATGACGCGGGTACTTTAAAGTACCGCGGTAGATTTTATATCCCCAATGTTGAAGTTATTCGAGTTTAGTTATGCAGTGAGGCTCATGGTTGTAGTGTTGCCTACCACCCTGGTTCAACAAAGATGTATCAAGATCTGAAGCAGATTGCCTGGTAGTATGGAATGAAGGGTGATATAGCTAAAATTTTATCAGAATGTTTCATGTGCAAGCGAGTTAAGGCTTATCATGGAAGGCCTGGTGGAGAGTTAACTCCCCTAATGATTCCAAGTTGGAAGTGGGAGAGTATTTCCATGGACTTTATTACTGGTTTGCCGAGATCTCTCCGGGGGCATGATTCTGTTTGGGTTATAGTGGATAGATTGATAAAGTGTGCTCACTTCGTGCCTTTTAAGATTGATTATCACATAAATAAGATAGCTAAGTTATACTTAGAAGAGGTTAGCAGGCTGCATGGAGTGACTTTTAGTATTGTATCGGATCGAGACTCCAAGTTTACGTCTCGCTTTTGGAAGAGTTTACAGGAAGGATTGGGTATCGACCTGAGGTATTCCACCGCTTATCATCCGCAGACTTATGGCCAGACAGAGAGAGTAAATCAAATCATGGAAGATATAATCATATATTATATTTTAAACTACGTAGGAGCGTGGGACAAGCATTTGAGATTGATGGACTTTGCATATAATAACAGTTATCAAGAAAGTCTGCAGATGGCCCCGTTTAAGGCTTTGTATTGGAGGCATTATAGAAATCCCTTATTTCGGGGGAGGTTGGTGACAGACCATTGTTGGGTCCTGAAGCGTTAAAAGAGAAGGATGTTTATGTAAAGTTGATACGAGAAAAGGTTCGGATAGCTCAAAAGCTCTATGATAAGATTGTCAATCGACAAAGGACCGATTTGAAGTTCGTTGTTGGGGAAATGGTGTTTCTTAAGGTTTCCCCGATGTCTTATGTTCAGAGGTTTGGTAAGAACCATAAGTTGGACCATGGGTATGTGGGACCTTTTAAAGTTACTGAGCGAATTGGTGTGTCAGCGTATAGACTTGATTTGCGAACAAGTTTTCCCAATGTGCACGATCTTTTCCACGTGATCCAATTGCGGAAGTGTATGCTAAGCGATAGTGAAGTTCTTGATTACGTGCCCTAGTTGGAGCCTAACATTTCAAATGTGGAAGTGCATGTTCGCATTTTGGATACTCAAGATCGGGTGTTGCGAAGGAAGACAATACCCATGGTGAAAGTTTTGTGGCGGAACTAAGACATGGACAGCACAATTTGGGAGTTATAGTCAGTTATGACGGAGGCTCATCCTCATTTATTCTCCTAGTTTCTTTTGGTAAGTGTTTCTTTGATAGCCTTTGGTTGCTTTTGATTCGGTTTTGAATTTGATTATTTTCATGTCAGGTTTTGGGATAAAACTTCCTTTTTGGAGGGGTGACTGTAACGCCCCTATTTTTCAGTCAATTATTAAATTCTATTGGTGACGTCATAATGACGTAAGTGCGTTACATTAACATAGAGTTGACGGTGAGTCACCATTATTGTGTTTTCACGTCTATTAGGTCGAGCCGACCAAATCTTGGAGTTCTTGTCAAAATTGAAAATTTTCACATTTTGAAATTAAATAAATTAATTTTTGACCTGTCCGTCAAGTTTCGTCGCGATCCGAGAAATATTAGAGCCTCAACGGATTTTCGAAGTTTTGTACATTTAACGTTAGCCGTAAATTTGGGAAATTTATATATCGAGAAAGGCGCGTCAGATTTTGTTTTCGACTTCGTCGTCATGTTTGTAGTGTCGGTATTTGCCTATGGTTTGAATTTCGTAGGATTCAGCGCGCATTTGACTCTCTGTAATAATATAATATTATATAGTTATTATTATTATTACTAATAATACTAATAAAATTATTATAAAAAAAGAATAAAATTCGTTGAGCCTTAACCGACGAATGCAGCCCCCCTCTCACAGTGAAACTCACAGAACGCTCATCATCATTTCATTCCTAATAATAATTAGTATTGATATTATTATACTTATTAATATTATTATTAGAAATCATTAATTCACAGAAATGGAGCCCCCTCTCGACAAAACTCACCAAGCTTCTCCTCCTCATTTCAAACTTATTATTATTATTATTATTACCATTATTATTAATATATAGGTATAAATATGCAAAATTATCTTCTCCTCCTTTGTGTAAAGACCAGACGAAACTTTTCTTCCCCCCTATAAACTCAGCTAAACCAGAGCGACGAGCGACGTTTCCAGGAGCATTTCAGCCGCCATTCTGGGAGCTTCGGTGGTCAAAATATTCGCTGGAGCATAGATCCAGAAAGCTCTCACCAAGAGCTACGCTTTTGCGGTAAGATCTTTCTGATTCGTTGATTTTTGGTGCTAGGTCTATTGACCTAACCCTCGTTTTGCTCTGACAAGTTTCAAGAAACGTTGCTAGGGCCGTTTCCCGGCAGATCCTTATCGCGGCGTGAGCGAGCATCATTTTTTTCGAAGATTTGAGGCAAGTGGAATTTCTCCCCTTGCATGTCCCTTCTTGATTTATTTTCTTCTTTCTCTTCCTCCTCCCTTAGAAGGTAGCGATAGTGTAGAATGAACTCTAGAGAAACCCCCTATGTTGGGGCAAGTTTTCGTCCATGGCCTAGAATATTAGTTTAAGGGCCAAGTGGAATTCGGCGATTTTCCGTCTTAGTTCGTCGGGTATTGCTGTGTAGGATTCGATGAGTGTCGACTGATTTGTAATTCGTCGAGTATAAAGTAGTCAAGTATAGGATGCATTTTTAGCCTAAGTGTTTTTTGGTGAGTATCGCTTAGGAATTCGTCGAGTATCATAAATCGTCGGTTATGGGAAAGTTTATAACGAAAGTTCAGCGTGTATTGTAGGCGTTCGTTTATTATCGACAGTTCATTTCCGCTGAATAGTGTAAAATTCATCAATTATCGTTGTCACAACCCGCATTTTCTCCGAATTAAGAATTATCAGAGTAAGAGAAAACACGCGTCATGATGCCACGTCAAGCAGGGGATAACTGCTGACGCTCAGGCAAATCCAACTACAATCTTTATGCAAGAAAAATCATGTGCTTAATGAAATAGAAAATTAGTTATGTTTAGAGTCCGTATCCCTCGGCTCAGTGGATCATCTAGTCCACAAAAGAAAACTATATTTAAACGCTGCGGAAAAATACTTTGATTAGGTTTTACACCCTAAAGAGCGCATAAGGGTCCCAAGAGAACCACTCATACTATGCAAGACACTACACTCAGTTTATATAATATATATAAGAAAACGGTTTTCGTACGTGATTTGGAAAGTAGTGATTAAGTTTATAAAAACATGCTGATCTTGAGCTTCATTTATAATAGTATTTATAGTTTAAAAATAACTAGCAACCTAGCATAAAACCTTCTCAAAGCAAGTAGACTATCTCCAGAAAAATAAATGGTAGCAGCAATAGTGTATATCTAGTACAAGGTAAAAACTACTAGTGGGCGCCAACAACCTGACACGAACCCACCAGCACACATATATGTCTGTAAGAAAATACTGAAAACAACCTCACAAACAAGGTAAACAAAACTCTACAGCCCGGAAGTCCACCAACAACACCACCTCCAACTAGCCACCAGACTGGCTACAGCTCAGAACCTGGGGTATTCCAAAAGAAAACAGAATACCTCAGCAAGCTAAAATCAAGGTAAAACTGCATGAAAGAGTCAACCAAAAGGACGAAAATAACAGGAAACATGCAGTAGAAAGAGTCACAAATGTCCAAAACAGGACCACAAGAAATGCACAACGTGCAAAGAAACAGCAACGACCCAGCCCAGGAACCACATCCTGCAGGGCCTACTAGGCTGCCAAGAGCCAAAATGCTGCAAAACTACCACGGAAGAAACTTCTAACACCCTAAACTGTGGGAAGTGATAGTAGCAAAAACAACAACGAGGAACCGGATCGAAGGCAAACGCAGTCCCCCAATCCACCATGTCCAAGTCGAAAGCTCGAGGGTCAATACGTGAACACACAAGGGACCTTCCACCCGACATGCCCAGCCCGTAACTGGAGCAAGAAATCCATGGGTGGCCTTGGCTATATCACACAACTCCACCCCCATAAAGAGCTACAACCAGCACTACTAACCACGACCCACGATTCGGCCATTCGGAAAGAAGAACACGGCCGACAAGGAAAACTCAAGACATAACAAGGAATTCACTCAAGCACGGAATTCATGGTAAGGAACGAGTGTTGAAATAAACCAACACGACTAGGCGTTGAGTGAAACCCACTCAGTGCCTACCCAAACTTTGGCATTGAGTGAGCTAGCCTCACTCGCCGCCAAAATAAAGTTACTACCCACAATACCGCTAAAGAATACGAACCTCGACGATAGCCGAACGACCAAGGCAGAAGATCCAGAACTCGGGTAGTTGCCTGCCACTTGAGTATCTGAATCCCCGCACTCGAAACCCGCTAAATGCGTCTAGCAAACGAGAAAATACAAGGCGCACGATCAGTGGCGCACGGTCAGTGGTCGTGCGCACCCAAGGCTGATGGTCGTGCGAGTTGAACCTGGGAACCAGACAAAAAGCTAAGCATCAGCGCACGATCAGTGGCGCACGGTCAGTGGTCGTGCGCACTCAAGGCTGATGGTCGTGCGTAATGGGCCCAGAAAACCTGAGAAAAACCTAATGGCTGCGCACGATCAGTAACGCACGACCAGTGGTCGTGCGCACTGTCGCCAGCGCTCGTGCGATTTGCCGAGACAGAACTTTGGAAACTGAAAGATAGCCGCGCACGAGCAGAGGCACACGACCAGTGGTCGTGCGCCCTAACGGTTGATGACCGTGCGCGACTAACCTGTACCGTTTGGAATTTTCCGAACGATACCGGAACGCGCACACGACTCACGCCACTGCAGTAGCAGTAGACAACTATCAACGTCTCACGCTACTACCATTCAAACTATGCCTAACCACTCGAATAATATCCTAACGAGGGAAATAGGCAACCACACCCCCCTCCTAACTCTCCCCCTCGGCTACGCCCGAACCGGAGCAACAATCAAAAATGAAGGAAAACAACGGCTTCACGCCGACAATTTGGATTCCAGTCATCACAACATAGGGGGGGTTTCAGTAGGAAGAACTAAGCCCTATAGTTAGCAAGAAAACGAGAACAACAAGGCCTCTAACCTGGGCTAACCGGGATTTCAATTTCAGCAAATAAAATCAAAGAAAAACACTTGGCAAGGGCAAGAATACCACTTGCCTCAATCTCCGGCGAAGCTTGGGCTGCTTTCCTCTTCTTCGCACGGATCAGAACGGCCGCAACCCTAAAACAAGCACTCGGCCATTAATGGCGGAAAAACCTCCAAAAACCGAAATCTCCAACTCATGAAAACTCCACGAAAAACGAATATCTTACCGCCGAATTGAAGATCTAAGGGAGAGCAAGACAACGCCGCCTTCGGAATCGAAATCCGTCCACGAACGAGCCCGGAATCGCCGGCGGAAGGGGAGGCGGTTTCTCCGTGCGATAGGGCGGCGGTTTTGCGATGAGGAAGAAGATCGGGCTTTTCTCCTATATATATATATATATATATATATAATTATATAATTATATAATTATTTATAAAATTACATTAAGCACCCAAAACTACGCGAAAACCAAATCACCTCGGAATTCGACGAAATTCGCACCGTAGCTAAATACCCATGCTACGAACACAACGGCGAAGTCGAAATTACCTTTCGACGAACAGAACTCGAGTTACACCCAAACAAAGCCAAACACAAACATCCCCCCGAGAGGCCACACCGGGTCACCAAAACGACTCGGTTAGCTAGGGAGATCTTGCCAACAGGCTACCAAACAGGGCACTCAGTTCTAAGGAGCTAAACCATACTCCACACATGGCACAAGCCACGGAAACGCGTCATCGTAACGCCAAATGAGAATAAAAATAATCGCTGAAAAGGCGGGGCGTTACAGTCACTCCCCCTAAAAGAAAGTTTCGTCCCGAAACTTTACGCACAGCCCTCCTACTAAAGAAGGAAAAGGTAACAAACAGAAGTTACAAAGGGAAACATACCGATCCAATCAGCGAAACAGGTGAGGGTACGCCCTCCTCATGGCCGACTCTAGCTCCCAAGTCGCGCTCTCCAAATCCTGATTCTTCCATAGAACTTTCACCATCGGTATGGACTTCTTTCGCAGCACACGCTCCTGAGTATCCAAAATACGAACTGGCACCTCAACAAAAGAGAGGTTGGGCTCCAACTGGGGCACAACGTCCAAGAGTTGCCCACTGCTGCGCACACACTTCCGCAATTGGCTAACATGAAAAACATTATAAACACCAGGGAAGTTCGCTGGCAAATCCAATCTATAAGCAGACACACCAATCCGCTCCAAAATCTCGAACGGGCCCACAAACCTTGGGTCCAATTTCCGATTTTTACCAAATCTCTACACACCAACCATTGGAGAAACCTTGAGGTACACATGATCCCCAACTAAAAACTCCAAAGCAGACCTACGTCGATTGACGTTCTTTTCATACCTCTCCTGGGCTAAACGAAGCTTCTCCCGAATAAGCTTCACGGCGACTTCCATCTCTTCCAGAGCATCAGGACCCAACAAAGGCTTCTCACCAGCCTCAGCCCAAAACAACGGAGTCCTACAGCGCCTCCCATACAAGGCTTCGAACGGAGCCATCTGCAAGCTTTCCTGATAACTGTTATTGTAAGCAAATTCCATGAGTCGCAGACGCTCATCCCACGCTCCACCGTGGTCTAAAATATAGCACCTGATCATATCCTCAACAATCTG
Organism: Platanthera zijinensis; assembly: GCA_039513925.1. Classification (NCBI taxonomy): domain Eukaryota; kingdom Viridiplantae; phylum Streptophyta; class Magnoliopsida; order Asparagales; family Orchidaceae; genus Platanthera; species Platanthera zijinensis. Next base: position 129,104,162 of record CM077096.1, read on the forward strand.
ATTGACCCGCTCCGTCTGCCCATTGGTCTGAGGGTGGTACGCAGTAGAATACCTCAGATCCGTACCCAAACCCTCCTGCAGACTCTGCCAAAAACGAGAAGTAAACCGGGAGTCTCGATCTGAAATGATGCTAACCGGCACACCGTGGAGTCGGATGACTTCGTTCAAGTACAACTCCGCTATCTTCTTCATCGGGTAATCAATCTTATAAGGCACGAAGTGAGCACACTTCGTCAATCTATCCACTATAACCCAAACAGAATCAAATCCTCTCGGGGATTTTGGCAAACCCGTAATGAAGTCCATAGATATACTCTCCCACTTCCAAGTCGGGATATCTAGCGGAGTCAACTTACCACCAGGCCTTCCATGATCGGCCTTCACACGCTTGCAAGTGTGACACTCAGCAACATATCGGGCTATATCTCCTTTCATACCATACCACCAAGCAATTTGCCTTAAGTCACGGTACATCTTCGTAGATCCTGGATGGTAGGCAACGCTGGAACCATGAGCCTCACTGCAAATCCTACTCCTAATGTTCCCAACAGCGGGAACGCAAAACCTGCCGCGGTACTTCAAGGTACCCGCATCATCAATAGAAAAATCTGGCAACTCTCCCTTCTCTGTCCTGGTAAAAAGGTGCAACAGATCCGGATCGTCCTTCTGATGCAGTCTAGTCAAAGAAATCCAGGACGGCTCTTCCACTGATAAGCTATTCTGCAAACTACAGCATCCCACTGAAATATCCATAAGGAGGAACTCCTCAACTAAACGATCGGCGGAGAGGTTAAAGATCTTTCCCGTCTTTCGGCTCAGGGCGTCGGCCACCACATTGGCCTTGCCCGGATGATACTGGATTTCCACATCATAATCCGCCACATACTCGAGCCACCGCCGTTGACGCAGATTCAACTCCTTCTGCGTGAACACGTACTTCAGGCTCTTATGGTCCGTAAAAATCTTGCACTGAGCCCCATAAAGTAAGTGCCTCCACAACTTCAACGCATAGATAACCGCTGCAAACTCAAGGTCATGCGTAGGATAATTCCGCTCATGAGTTTTCAACTGCCTTGACCCATAAGCAATTACTTTTCCATCCTGCATTAATACGCATCCCAGACCTATATGCGAAGCATCTACATACACATCATAATCCATGCCCTCAGTAGGAAGGGTCAGAACGGGAGCAGTACACAATCTCCTCTTTAACTCCTGAAAAGCTTCTTCGCACTTCTCACTCCAAACAAAAGCCACATTCTTCTGAGTTAGCTTGGTCAAAGGTGCGGCTAGAGAAGAGAAACCCTCCACGAATCTCCTGTAATAGCCAGCCAACCCTAAGAAACTTCTGATCTCCTTAGGAGTATTCGGCCTACTCCAATCCGTCACTGCTGCAATCTTTTCTGGGTCAACCGAAATCCCATCCTTGTTCACCACGTGGCCTAGAAAAGAAACCTGAGGCAACCAAAATTCGCACTTGCTCAACTTGGCGAATAACTTGTGGTTCCTCAACTCTGATAGGACCAAACGCAAATGCTGCTCATGCTCCTCAGCACTGCGAGAATAAACCAACACGTCATCAATGAAGACCACCACGAACTTGTCTAGGAAATCCTTGAACACCCGGTTCATCATATCCATGAAGGCTGATGGTGCATTGGTCAGACCAAACGACATCACCAGAAACTCAAAGTGTCCATGCCTCGACCTAAACGCAGTCCGTGGAATATCTGCCTCACGGATCCTGAGCTGATGATAGCCCGAACGAAGATCGATCTTGGAGAACACCGTGCTACCACGCAACTGGTCAAATAAATCGTCGATCCTCGGCAGAGGGTACCTGTTCTTGATAGTGACCTTGTTCAACTCTCTATAGTCAATGCAAAGCCGCATCGACCCATCTTTCTTCTTTACGAACAAAACAGGAGCACCCCAAGGCGACGAACTCTGCCTGATAAAACCTTTAGCCAACAACTCATCTAACTGAATTCGCAACTCCTCTAACTCGCGAGGGGCCATCCGGTACGGCGCCTTAGCAATAGGACGCGTACCCGGCTCCAAATCAATAACAAACTCCACATCCCGCTCAGGAGGGATACCAGGAAGATCATCAGGAAAAACATCGGCGAAACCACGAACAATAGGAATCTCCTCCAAGAGTGGCCCGCTAACAACGGTTCCAACCGCCGATACTAAACAAACACAACTATCAGAAAGAAACAATCTCTGAACACATACCGCAGAGAGAACAGGAGAATCCTGACACGGATCAGCATACACGCTGCCGGGCTGACCGTCGTCCCTGATGAAGTCCAAGCGCTTTCCTTTGCACTGAATGACCGCATCATACCGAGAGAGCCAGTCCATGCCCAAAATGACATCGAAGTCCTCTAGATCAATCATCTTCAGGTCCGCCTTCGCAAGAAAATCCCCCAACAAAACCGGGCAATCCAAAATACCCAAATCTGACAACACAGATTCACCAGAGGGAAACTTGACACGGAAGGAATCCCGAACACGATCTAGAGACAACCGATGACGCCCCACAAAGGCTCTAGCCACGAACGAGTGGGTAGCGCCGGAGTCAAACAGAACACGCGCCCAACGGTTCTTCACCTTAAATTTCCCTATAGGAACGCACAAAAACTAAGGAACTAGCACAACAGTACCGCAAACAATCTAGCAACTAAACTACCAGGCTAGAAAGAAAAACGACAAACTAGTAACCTGAGATCACCTGGGTCGAAGTCTGAGCCTCCTCGGAAGAAATCACGTTCAGCTTCCCTTTTCCCTTGTCCACACGCTGAGGTGGAGGTAAAGCCTGTAACGGAACTGCAGGAAGAGCTGACTGGACCTGAGGACACCTCGACTTAATGTGTCCCTTCTGCCCACACTGAAAGCAGACTCTATCTCTGGACCAACACTGGGCTGCATCATGCCCGGATCGCTTGCAAACTGAACAGGAGACATCTCTCCTAGGAGCACCCTGAATCGCATGAACCTGCTCCTTCTTCTGAGCTGCCGCCTTCTTGAAACACCTCTCAACAGGATGGCCTGACCGGCCACAGAAACTGCACACCACCCTGCTCCTCTTTCCCGGAACAGCATCGGGTACCAGGGGTTTCTACTCCTCTACCAACTTCCTCTTATCCTTCTTCAACTGCTGGCCTCTGCTCTTCGCCGCCTCAATGGCCTCAACCTTAAGAGCAGCCTCTACAACTCCAGCATAAGTCACTGACCCATAAGCACTGGCCAACTGCTGCACCTCACTCCTCAAACCACCGAGGAATCGCTTAACTCGATCAGCCTCAACGCTGACCAATCCAGGGGCAAAACGGCTCAACTTACTAAACTCTATCTCATACTCACCCACCGTGAGCTGCCTTTGCTTCAGATAGAGGAAATCATTCATGAGGCGGTCACGCTCGACTGAGGGTAAGAACTTCCTCAACAGCATCTCCTTGAACACTTCCCAAGAGCATCCGGCTACCAGGCTCTCCTTCTCTCTCAGCCACCAACTCTTAGCCAAACCTTTAAGCTGATAGTCGGCTATCATCACCCTCTGATCATCTGAAATCCCAGAGTACGAGAACATCTCCTCCATGGAGATCAGCCAGTCGTCTATCACCATGAAATCTGCCTTCCCATCATAAGTGGGAGGGCTCAGCCTCTGAAACTGCGAGATGAAGGCCATCTCTGCTGGCACCACCACTGGAGGTCTCAAGGGTGCAGGAGGAGGAGGAACAGCTAACCCCCCAGCAGGAACTTGCGCACCCTGAGCCTGGCCTGCCACAACTGCCACCAAAGACTGAATCTGGGCTTGCACCTCCTCCAACTGCCTGCCCATAGCTTCGCTACTCTGACGCAGACCCTCGATCACCGCATCGTTCTGAGCTCCAGAAGATTCACCCTCAGACAGGGGAGTCGATCGAGTCGCAGGACGCCTAGCCATCCTAAAAAAAAAAATCAATACAACGCAAATCAGATCCAAATCCCACGACTAGAACCGACTACCAGTACAGACAATACATATGTAGATATAGACTTAAAGCTGCTAAACTTGCTCTGAGAGTTTATCTTCTTCACAAAAAAATTAGATGATATGCCCTATCCTAGGATGGTTAACCACCACCTCACTAACTCTTGTGCCTAGATCGGATGCATGAACTTATGTTAGTTTGAAAACTTATGTGTGTACATATGTCATCCTGCAAATCTTTAGCTTGGCGCGTTGTGCTTATGCAATGTTATGATATGCATGATTGTGCTATGCATTCTAAAAACAAAGGCCCTAATGCATGATATGAGCGGCGTACACATGAAAATGTTATGCATCCCATACTACATAACATTTCCATGCAACGAAAAAAAGAAACGTGCTAGTCGCAGTCATGTGGTGAGGTTATGCATCCCATACTACATAACCCTCACATGTAGCCCCTATGGTGGATCCATATACGAACACATATTATGCATCCCATACTACATAATATGCCCCGTATACTTCATGTTATGCTATGAGTGTAGTGTTCGTGCTTTTGCCAAGACGTGCTGATGACATATCGGTGTGTGAATGACATGATGCTGAACTACTAACAGCATCCAAGGAAGGTTGCCCAACTAACTTGTCAAGCAACCTCCCTCTGATACCAACTGTCACAACCCGCATTTTCTCCGAATTAAGAATTATCAGAGTAAGAGAAAACACGCGTCATGATGCCACGTCAAGCAGGGGATAACTGCTGACGCTCAGGCAAATCAAACTACAATCTTTATGCAAGAAAAATCATGTGCTTAATGAAATAGAAAATTAGTTATGTTTAGAGTCCGTATCCCTCGGCTCAGTGGATCATCTAGTCCACAAAAGAAAACTATATTTAAACGCTGCGGAAAAATACTTTGATTAGGTTTTACACCCTAAAGAGCGCATAAGGGTCCCAAGAGAACCACTCATACTATGCAAGACACTACACTCAGTTTATATAATATATATAAGAAAACGGTTTTCGTACGTGATTTGGAAAGTAGTGATTAAGTTTATAAAAACATGCTGATCTTGAGCTTCATTTATAATAGTATTTATAGTTTAAAAATAACTAGCAACCTAGCATAAAACCTTCTCAAAGCAAGTAGACTATCTCCAGAAAAATAAATGGTAGCAGCAATAGTGTATATCTAGTACAAGGTAAAAACTACTAGTGGGCGCCAACAACCTGACACGAACCCACCAGCACACATATATGTCTGTAAGAAAATACTGAAAACAACCTCACAAACAAGGTAAACAAAACTCTACAGCCCGGAAGTCCACCAACAACACCACCTCCAACTAGCCACCAGACTGGCTACAGCTCAGAACCTGGGGTATTCCAAAAGAAAACAGAATACCTCAGCAAGCTAAAATCAAGGTAAAACTGCATGAAAGAGTCAACCAAAAGGACGAAAATAACAGGAAACATGCAGTAGAAAGAGTCACAAATGTCCAAAACAGGACCACAAGAAATGCACAACGTGCAAAGAAACAGCAACGACCCAGCCCAGGAACCACATCCTGCAGGGCCTACTAGGCTGCCAAGAGCCAAAATGCTGCAAAACTACCACGGAAGAAACTTCTAACACCCTAAACTGTGGGAAGTGATAGTAGCAAAAACAACAACGAGGAACCGGATCGAAGGCAAACGCAGTCCCCCAATCCACCATGTCCAAGTCGAAAGCTCGAGGGTCAATACGTGAACACACAAGGGACCTTCCACCCGACATGCCCAGCCCGTACCTGGAGCAAGAAATCCATGGGTGGCCTTGGCTATATCACACAACTCCACCCCCATAAAGAGCTACAACCACCACTACTAACCACGACCCACGATTCGGCCATTCGGAAAGAAGAACACGGCCGACAAGGAAAACTCAAGACATAACAAGGAATTCACTCAAGCACGGAATTCATGGTAAGGAACGAGTGTTGAAATAAACCAACACGACTAGGCGTTGAGTGAAACCCACTCAGTGCCTACCCAAACTTTGGCATTGAGTGAGCTAGCCTCACTCGCCGCCAAAATAAAGTTACTACCCACAATACCGCTAAAGAATACGAACCTCGACGATAGCCGAACGACCAAGGCAGAAGATCCAGAACTCGGGTAGTTGCCTGCCACTTGAGTATCTGAATCCCCGCACTCGAAACCCGCTAAATGCGTCTAGCAAACGAGAAAATACAAGGCGCACGATCAGTGGCGCACGGTCAGTGGTCGTGCGCACCCAAGGCTGATGGTCGTGCGAGTTGAACCTGGGAACCAGACAAAAAGCTAAGCATCAGCGCACGATCAGTGGCGCACGGTCAGTGGTCGTGCGCACTCAAGGCTGATGGTCGTGCGTAATGGGCCCAGAAAACCTGAGAAAAACCTAATGGCTGCGCACGATCAGTAACGCACGACCAGTGGTCGTGCGCACTGTCGCCAGCGCTCGTGCGATTTGCCGAGACAGAACTTTGGAAACTGAAAGATAGCCGCGCACGAGCAGAGGCACACGACCAGTGGTCGTGCGCCCTAACGGTTGATGACCGTGCGCGACTAACCTGTACCGTTTGGAATTTTCCGAACGATACCGGAACGCGCACACGACTCACGCCACTGCAGTAGCAGTAGACAACTATCAACGTCTCACGCTACTACCATTCAAACTATGCCTAACCACTCGAATAATATCCTAACGAGGGAAATAGGCAACCACACCCCCCTCCTAACTCTCCCCCTCGGCTACGCCCGAACCGGAGCAACAATCAAAAATGAAGGAAAACAACGGCTTCACGCCGACAATTTGGATTCCAGTCATCACAACATAGGGGGGTTTCAGTAGGAAGAACTAAGCCCTATAGTTAGCAAGAAAATGAGAACAACAAGGCCTCTAACCTGGGCTAACCGGGATTTCAATTTCACCAAATAAAATCAAAGAAAAACACTTGGCAAGGGCAAGAATACCACTTGCCTCAATCTCCGGCGAAGCTTGGGCTCCTTTCCTCTTCTTCGCACGGATCAGAACGGCCGCAACCCTAAAACAAGCACCCGGCCATTAATGGCGGAAAAACCTCCAAAAACCGAAATCTCCAACTCATGAAAACTCCACGAAAAACGAATATCTTACCGCCGAATTGAAGATCTAAGGGAGAGCAAGACAACGCCGCCTTCGGAATCGAAATCCGTCCACGAACGAGCCCGGAATCGCCGGCGGAAGGGGAGGCAGTTTCTCCGTGCGATAGGGCGGCGGTTTTGCGATGAGGAAGAAGATCGGGCTTTTCTCCTATATATATATATATATATAATTATATAATTATATAATTATTTATAAAATTACATTAAGCACCCAAAACTACGCGAAAACCAAATCACCTCGGAATTCGACGAAATTCGCACCGTAGCTAAATACCCATGCTACGAACACAACGGCGAAGTCGAAATTACCTTTCGACGAACAGAACTCGAGTTACACCCAAACAAAGCCAAACACAAACATCCCCCCGAGAGGCCACACCGGGTCACCAAAATGACTCGGTTAGCTAGGGAGATCTTGCCAACAGGCTACCAAACAGGGCACTCAGTTCTAAGGAGCTAAACCATACTCCACACATGGCACAAGCCACGGAAACGCGTCATCGTAACGCCAAATGAGAATAAAAATAATTGCTGAAAAGGCGGGGCGTTACAATCGTTGTGCTTCATCGGGTATACTCAGCGGATTTTCCATGACTTGGTGTTTTTCGCTGATTTTGGTCCGATTCGTTTACTTTGTTCCTTAGGGCTTATTTTGGGTATGTTTGTCCCGTTTGTCATGGGAAGTGTTTAGACTTCGGTATTTGTGTTTTGCAGGGATTCTAGGTTGTATTTTTATGGCTAGATCGGTTGTGGATAAAGAACCACCAATTGGACGCCGTATCAGGAAACATTGCACGTGGTATTTTTGTTTTGGGTCTCGGTTTACATGCTATTTTAGGTGTGTTGGACCCCGTGGCCTCCACTGTGGTCCCTATGAGACATTTGGGTCTGCTGGTTCGGTTTTGGACTTTTTGGTCGCCGACACAGATTTTTGGTTTTACCAGTGTCACTGATTCACATGTTTAGGATTATTTAGTTCCCTTTCCTTCTATAGTTTTGGCATATATTGGCCATTTTATTCTGCCAGTTTATGAGAAGCTTGGTAAATTCTCGAACTTGGTGCACTCTTTTCATTTTATTGATGGTTATTTTCTTACTTTCCTCTTTTATTGATTATACTAGCTGAGGTTGTCAGCATTTCTTAATAGGGTTTGGTAACCCCCTTTTGTTTTAACTTGTTTATATCTAATTGTTTCCTTTTTGACACTTGTATATTCTTGCTGAGGTATTCTTTCTTTGAATGCCTGAGTTTCAGGGAAGTAGCTGGTTTAGAGCCTTGGTTTGTGTTGCTAGTTGACTGTTGTGTTGTAGTGGTTTTCCTCACCCTTGTGAGGTAGTTTTTTGTTTCTTCTTGTAAGTACAGACATACATGCTCTCCAGTAGGTTTGTGTCAGGTTGTTGACGCCCACTGGTGGATTTCTTTTAAAAAGCTAATTACTTTGTGAAGCTACTAGTTTTACCTCCTTGTGGTTGTTTTCACTTGCTCTCTGGGGAATGTTTTATGCTAGGTTGCATGTTAGGTATTTTGTCTTATAATAGCAATACTACTAGTATTTCATACATTCCATCTTTCTAAAACTAATATACTATTTTCTAAGCTAATATAAAGTCTATTTCTATACTTATAATAAACCTATAGTCGTGCATGCCGCAGGTTGTCCTTCGGGGATGTTTATGCTCGTATCGGGTGTTAAATCAACATAATCAATGTATTTCTGCACCGTATAATTATATTTTTACTCGTGGACTTGTTGATCCACCGTGTCGAGGGATACGTCCATCTTACCTTAAAACTGGGTTTCTTTCATAATAACTTATGAATTTCATTTAAATAGTAGAGTTTGGAGTCTTGCCTGAGCGTCTGCAGTTATCCCCTGCATGGCGCGGCATCATGGCACGTATTTTACAAAAATCTTATATATCTTTAATGCGGGGAAAATGTGGGTTTTGACAAGAATCCTATCTCTATTTCTTCTTAACACTGCTGCAGAACTTCTGAATATAAGATTTGGAGAAAAGATCCTTCATATAAGGAAGATGGACATCAGGATATTTGATAGAAGGGATAGGGTACAGATTAATCACTCTAATCAATCTAAGAAACAAAAGAAGAAGAAGGTTGTACCAAATTCTGATGAAAGCTTAAGTAACAACTCTTCTAACATCAAGAAATAGTGTCATCCGGAATCTAAAGTACAACTAATCTAGCATTAAACAATAACATAAATGTAAGAACTTAATTGAAATTAACTTATAAGACTGCCCATACAAACTTATATGTTAAGTTTTGGGTCAATTTCCCACAATTTCCTAGATTTATAAAAGTCAAATATGTCAATGATATACACATTGTTGTATTTAATGTATGTTTAAGTTCATGCATGCAGGTTATTCCTTATAACGTTGATAGAAAAGGTATTCCAACTGCTGTAATAGGTGGTCACAAAGTAAAGATATGGAGAGACAAAAATCTATCTAAGTCCACAGTAGTTGAGCGAAGCCAGTTCAATCAACTCTAGATGCATGTATGCTGAAAATCGCCTAAACCCACAGGTATTGAGTGTAGCGAGTTCACTCAATGTCAGATGCCAAACATTGCTGAGTTAGTTGTGGATAGTCAAAGCCATGTAGTCTGCGAAGTAATTCTACGGCTAAGTCCTCAGGCATTGAGTGCTGATAGTTCACTCAATGCTATAAATCAAGAATCGTCGATTATAGCTGAATCGATCAAAGGCCTTGTATTGGCGTGCTGAATATTTGACTAAGTACAGAAGCATCGAGTGAACACAGCTGTAATGCCCCTGATTTTTCGATATTTAGTTAATTCTTTTATTTGATGTATTTATGACATCAGGGAATTACGTTAATGCATGATTAGCGTGTGCTGTATTTAGAACGTGGGTTTTAGCTCTTGGGTTTTCTATGTGTGGCTCGGTTTAGCCTGTTTGTAAGATTTCCTAGCGAGTCGGGTCTATTTTGGTAACTCAGTGGAGCCTCTTGGGAATTCTTGTGTTTTGGCTTCGGGTGGTGTTTACAAGAGATTGGTTAGTAGGATTTCGATTTCGAGTTTGTCATTGGATTCGTAGCATCGGTTTTTAGCTACGGTGTGATTTTCGTGGAATTTCGTATATGTTTCATTTTTGAGTCGTTTTGATATTTTATTTAATTATTTATGATATTCTATTATAATAATCGGATAAAGAAGTATAAATAGAAACCCATAACGTCAAAACCCTATTCATTGTCTACCTCGTGAAATCGTCGGCCTTGTTGAAGCCAAAACTTGAGCTCAACGAAAGTTCGAAAATAGGGGCGCAGCCAACACCTACTTCTCCCAAGCTCTGATCTTTGACAGATTGTTAAGGATCAAGAACTAACCCAAAGCCTCTGTAGGGATGTCCCACCTCTTACCCGGAAGATCTATGAGAGCATCCCCTCCAAAGTCAAATACTGGGCTTGGAGATCCTCAAAGAAAGCATTAGAAGATCTTAGAAAAATATGAAAGCTTGCCTTCTGAGGAGCCCTTATGGGTCCATTTATAGTCTTTGCTGACCTGAAATTACTAAAATACCCTGGGTTGGGTCTGCCAACACCCAAACTCCACTATTCTGAAGGGTTATACGCAGACCACCAAGGGCAAAAGTGTAAAATGTAAGACCCCCTTCCCAGAACACAGAACACGACACGAGAGGGGTCATATGCCCAGAACAACCGCCTTGCGGTAACACTAACACTCGGGTCAGCCTATACCATAAGATGCCTATCCTACCGGCTTCAACCAATATCAACACATAAATGCCAACCCAACCATAAAAATAAAAGAAGTCAACCCACACAAAGCATAAGTCCATAAGTAAAGCAAAAGAGAAGCTAAACAATCTTCTACATAATCAGAGTACGTAAATAGAATTTCCCCGAAGGGCTACAACAAAATCTCTCTCACTCACATCTGTAACCGATGGTAGGGACGGTACCGTCCCCTCAGGCCCTGTCGTCCTGGCCTTGTTGTACAGCTGCATAGCCTGCTGCTCAACCTGCGGGGTTTCCTCCTAAAAAGGAAGACGTAGCAACCCTTAGTCATAAAGACTAAGTGGCTTCACATCCGCTCCCCCAGCGACTCCTCGGCACCGGGCGGAGAAAGAAACAGGTACAATATATATAAAACAGTAGTACAAGCAGGTGAAGTAAGTATACAAACCATAGGTAGCAATAAAAATAGTGTATAAATAAACAAACTCTTATTCTACAATTCTACAATCTACATTAGCAAGAGAGTATAATGTTATAACAGTAAGTAACTCGACTTATATGGGTGCCCATACAAGCATATAAGTTGAGGGTCGTTCAGCAATAAGTAACTCATCGTATAGGAGTGCCCATACAAACTTTTACAAAGAGGGTCTTGTGTATGTAATGAAGTGCAATGCAATGTATGCAATGCAATGACACACCCATGATAAAGCACATGCAATCGCTATGTCGACACAGACTTATTGTTCCCACTATTCGAGCAGGTAGCTAACCTCTCAGGCGTCAACCGTCGTGGCCAAACGGCGACAGTAGAGCGGGCATCTCCACTACTAGGTTAGTCTCCACACTACCTTGTCTAGGCCTCCGTACGCCTCAATGCTAAGAATACAACATCGCAGCTCACATGCGTACTACGGCTCAGCGAGTTCTCTTGGGTAAATGAGCACCAAGATCCTAGCCCCGAACTGGCCTATACGTGACACGGAAGGAGCCTCGAAAATAAACATGAGGACCAAGCCCAACCGTTCACTTGGCACGGATGAAGCCTCAGGACGTGTACAACGAGGACCAAGACCAACCGTTCAAGGTCTAGCAGTCAACTCCCATTGGTGTGATGATTGGCGAGACTGTAGACCTTCCACACTATCCTTAACCCGGAATTACGACACCATATTTCGACTCACACCACATGCAATTCCACAATATCGTGGCATGGAAGGAGCCTCGAGATGTGAACACCGAGGACCAAGCCCAACCATCCATCAAATACAGAAGGAGCCTCGGAAATGAACACGAGGACCAAGCCCAACCATTCACTTGGCACGGAAGGCGCCTCAGGACGTGAACACCGAGGACCAAGTCCAACCGTCCAACTTTACTCATCTTAATCTCATTCCAACTAGTGACGGTCAACACCGCAATCGTTACTTCCACAATGCTACCCGAAGGGAGACGACACTCTAAGCATTGGATTACTAATTCCCTTTTTTCCATTCAACATACATCATGGTCATAGTTAAATCATTTATACATCTATCCAATTATATCCACCCAATTATATCATGTTCTTTCCTTCAATTAAACTTGTCCACAACGTGTTATACGAATTTAGATTTATAACCTCAACTTATCCCGTCACTATGATGATTATGTCAAAGGTGTTCACCCAAGCCTCGAGTTGGATCGCAACATTAAATTCCACCAAATCGCATTCCACGTTACACAGCCCAGAATATAGGTGCAGCGTTAATCCGGGCAGCAACTTCGACAAAGGATTCCCAAGGATACAGAAATCTGAAGAGTCTGTGTAACCACTAGTTGGAAAGAAAATTTCAAGGGCTACAACTTTCGTGTTTAGTCAAAAGCCCAGATTTTATCGCATCACACGAAAAAATCACTCGAAGCCTGCTGCGTACAGGATAAAGATTTCCTGGGTGGAATTTCCCCCAGTCGCAGCAGATTCGAACGGACTTTCCTGTGGCTACTGGTATCGCCTGGAAACGTGCAACCACTCGTTGGAAAGATAATTCTGAGGGCTACGACTTTTATGTTGAGTTGAAAACCCAGATCTTGCCAGAACACCCCCAAAATTGGCCACGAAAATCGCTGCGTGCAGAAATAAGATTTCTACACGCATCTTAAGGTGGGATGAACGTCATCCGTTCATCTTTCTACTTGCACCAATCTCCCAAAAACTCCTCCAGAAAATCATCCACCCTTATTCACCCTCACAAAGCCATATTTCTCCATGAATCCCTCTCTCACCTTCACTTTGAATGATGAGGAGGGAGAAGACACCTAAACCTTGATTTACAAATCTAGGCATGGCTTCCCTAGGAAATCATCTCCTCGCCCTCAAGACTATATGGAGTCGATATCTCTCCTAGAATATAACTACAGATCTAGCACCAAGGGAGAGGGGAGGAAGCTCACCTCAATTACAGCGGTACCATCATTTCCGGCCATGGATCTAGTCATCCTTCTTTGCGGCATCTCTTGCTTGGTGCCATTGTTCTTCACGGCAAAGTAAGGAGAGAAAGAGAGAGAGAAGGCCGCCTCCAGGAGCTTCGACGGCTTCCCTCGGCTATGTCGTTTGCGAGGTCCGCGATGACGGCAAGATGGATCGGCAAGGATGGCTAGGGTTTGGCTTATCTTCTCTTATTTATATTAGCTTGTTAGGTTATGTCACTTCGCCACGTGTCACCCTCTGATTGGACCGCCCAAATTAGGTCTTACTTGAAGTGACCGGTGAAAGGAATCATCCAGCACGAATCCCGAAGTCTGGTTCGGTCCGCCTGTACAAGCCGGCAAATCTGCCTGGGCGAAGAAAACGCACAAGTCAAATTCGACGGGAATCAATTGTCATTCTCGACGATCGGTGAGAATCACCAAGCATTCTCGACGAATTCGTCGGGTATCAACAATGATACCCGACGATTTTTACTTAGCCAACTTATCGGAAATCCTGGCGTTGAGTGTGTTGAGTATCAGTCGGCGATACTCGACCATCGGTGAGAATCGCCGGGCATTCTTGACGATTGGTGAGAATTGCCGGGCATTCTCGACGAATTCGTCGGGTATCAACAATGATACCTGGCGAATTTCACTTAGCCAACTTACTGGAAATCCTGGCATTGAGTGCGTTGAGTATCAATCAGCGATACTCCACGATCGGTGAGAATCGCCGGGCATTCTCGACGATTTTCCCTTAACCTAATTCTTAATCTGCAGCTCTGAATCTGGCAGGTATCAACCACCGATACTCGTCGGATCGGTGAGTATCATTCCCGATACCCATTGATCGGCGTGAATAGCTTCCATTCTCGTTGATTTCATCGGATAGCACTCAACCCATCACTCTAATCGACACGCTTGACACCTTTTGCCAGTGCGCCCCTAGCCCGAGTCAAGTCTCTTGACTCAAAACCCGTGCGAGGGGCCTACTGTTAATTGGGACGTTACAAATCCTTTAAACAAAATAAAAGATTTCGTCCCCGAAATCAGGCTGAGGTCATGGGGAGTAAAGCATACAGAAAACAAATATAAAATTACCTGAAGGAAATAGCTCCGGGTAGCGTCTTTGCATCAAATCCATTGGCTCCCATGTGAATTCCTCCTTCCCATGATTAGACCATAGCACTTTTACCAGAGGCACACTTTTGCAGCGCAAGGTTCTTATCTCATTATCAATGATCTGTACCAGCTCCAGTCGCACAGATCTGTCAGACGCCATAGTACCATCAGTTGTGGGGATGTATTGTTCGGGCCGCAACAATGCCTTCCATAGCGACGATACATGGAACACATCATGGAGGTTTTCTAGATCGGGCGGTAGCTCCAGCCGATAGGCCAAAGGTCCAATCCTTTCCACTATGACATAGGGTCCAACATACCGTGGGCTAAGCTTCTTCACTCCCCACACCCGTGACACTCCATGCATCGGCCGGATTTTCAGGAACACTTTATCACCCACTTGGAACTCCACCATACGGTGCCTTGCGTTATAATACTTCGCCTGCCAACTTTGAGCCTCCAACATGCGATCCCTTATCAGCCTAACCACCGCATCCGTGTTCTCTATATATTCAACACCCAAAGTCTTCGGGTCTTCATCTTGTACCCAAGACAAGGGGGTTCTACACCTTCTTCCATAAAGGGCTCATGGGGCGCCGTCCAATGCTAGCTTGATGGCTGTTGTTGTAGGAGAATTCCACTAAGGGCAAGAGTCTTTCCCACGACTCTCCCCTATCTGTCACAAACAAACTCAACAGATCCTCCAATGTTCGGATGGTCCGCTCAGACTGCCCGTCCGTCTGTGGATGAAATGCGGTGCTGAAGGTAAGGCGCGAACCCAAATACGCCTGTACCTCCTTCCACTCCTTGGAGGTAAAATGACCATCACGGTCTGAAACAATCATCTTAGGTATACCGTGATACCGTACAAACTGCTCCACAAAAAGGCATACTAAGACATCCATATGAGCCTCCTTCTTCATAGGGATGAACCGGGCAACTTTCATCAGGCGATCAACGATCACCCACACTGAATCATTTCCTGAGCGGGAGCGAGGTAGCCCATGTACGAAGTCCATGGAAAAATCCTCGAACTTCCACTCGGGGATTGGCAATGACTGCAACAGGCCACCGGGACTCCTGCACTCCGCCTTCACTCTTTGATAGGCTTCACAATACGTGATAAAGTACCGGACATCCTTCTTCATTCCTGGCCAACACATCGTCTTCCGTAAGCCGGCGTACATCTTTGAAATTCCCGGGTGCACAGAATATTGAGAGCAATGTGCTTCTCTCAAGATATCCTCCCAGATTCCGCCACCTTTGGGAATGTAGAGCAGGCCGCGAAAGTAAACGAGGCCGTCCTTTAGTGTGTACTCGTCGGTAGTACCATCTTCGATTAACTTTAATGTCGGGGCTAAAGCCGCATCCAATCATTGCTCCACTCGGATCCGGTCCCGGATATCACAAACTATGCTCATGCTGGACAAGTACTTCGTATAAGCCGAAGAAGCCTTAAATATTAAGGTAATGTCCATCTCCTCGATCACTCGTGCCAACACCATGCTCATCAACCGAGAATCTAGGCTCGAGCCGGGTACTTTCCTACTCAACGCATCGGCTACCGAGTTCGCTTTTCCGGGGTGGTAGTTCAAGGTGAACTCATAGTCGCATAGAAACTTGAACCACCGCCGTTGTCTTAAGTTCAATTCCTTCTGGGTATGGACGTACTTCAAGTTTTTATGATCCGAGAAGATTTCGCAGTGGACGCTGTATAGATAATACCTCCATACCTTCAAGGAGAACACCACTGCTCCTATCTCCAAATCATGCACCGGGTAATTGATTTAATGCTTCTTTAATTGTCTTGAAGCATAAGCAATTACGTGCCCGTGCTGCATCAACACTACTCCCAACCCCTAATAAGTCGCGTCCGTGTAAACTTGGAATCCTTCCATCCCAGACGGAAGGACAAGGATGGGGGGCGGAAGTAAGTCTATTCTTCAATTCATGGAATGTCGCTTCACATTGGAGTGTCAACTCAAATGGCACACCTTTCTTTGTCAGAGAAGTATGCGGGATGGCAATCTTGGAGAATCCTTTTACGAACTTGCTGTAGTATCCGGCAAGTCCAAGAAAACTCCTCACATTTACCGCCGACCTCAAGGGAGACCACTCCTTCACGGCACCCACCTTAGCCGGATCCACAGCTAGTATAGCCCCACTGATTACATGACCTAAGAAAGCCACTTCCCTAAGCCAGAATTCACACTTGCTAAACTTTATGAACAGGGCGTGCTCTTTTAACTTTTCCAGAACTAAGGCCAAATGCCCGGCATGTTCCTCCTCCGTCTTTGAGTAGACTAAGATTTTCATCAATGAACACAATGACCAAGACATCCAGATAGGGCTCAAACACTTTATTCATCAAGATCACGAAAGCTGATGGGGCATTTGTGAGCCCAAACGACATCACTGTGAACTCATATAAGCCGTACCTTGAGCTGAAAGCTATTTTCGGAATATCATCCTCTTGTATTCTCAATTGGTAATACCCCGAGCGCAAATCTAGCTTGGAGAACCAATGCGCTCCCACCAGTTGGTCGAACAACTCATCGATCCGAGGTAACATATAGGTGTTCCGTACCGTTAGTCGGTTGAGTTCCCGATAGTCTATGCATAAACGCAGGGTTCCATCTTTCTTCTTAATGAATAGAATAGGGGCTCCCCAAGGTGATGAGTTGGGGCGAACAAACCCTGATTCTACCAACTCCTGTATTTGAACTCTAAACTCCGCGAGTTCTTTTGGGGCCATTCGGTAAGGGGTCCTGGAGACAGGCTTAGCTCCTGATACAAGCTTAATCTGAAAATCCACTTCTCTATGCGGGGGTAACCCTGGCAATTTCTCAGGAAACACCTCAGGTAAATCCCGTGCTACCCGCACATCCTTAACATCTACCTTCATCTCCTTTAGTTCGAAACATATCATGTAGACTTCATCCCCTCTCATATGAGCTTTCAAGGTCCGGATTGAGGATAACAATATTTGTGGTGCAAAATTTTTACCTTGGAAGACTGCATCAGTATCCCCATGTCTCAAATAGATGTGCTTCTCCACATAGTCGATTCTTGCATGGTGCCAATCCAGCCACGCCATGCCCAGAATGAGGTCGAATTCTGGTATTCTAAAAATTGTGGCGGGGGTATCGAAGGTCTTTCCTCCAATGGTTATCTCCAACTCGCACTTCGCTGTTGCCGTCATCTCAGATCCGTCTAGGAGGCGTACTCTTCGAGCAATACTCGTGAAATATTGCACTCCGTGTATGTCCTTTATGAAGTCTTTGGACACGAAAGAATGTCAGGCACCGGTGTCAAATAACGTATAAGCCGGTTTCCCGAAGACAATCACGGTGCCTAAGTGTCATTTAATAATACTCAAGCTAGACGTCTAGTATATCTTAAACAACTAGAGGATATTAATGGATGCAAAATGGCTAATTAAAATCATACCTGTAATCATCTCCTGAGGATTCCGCTCTTGAGTCATATCCAAGGCATACATCTTATCCCGAGCGGGTCCGGGGTTTCTTCCTCGTGGTCCTCGTCCACGACCACACACATAACCTCTCCTGCGCCGGGCTGCTAGAGGGAAAGCAAAAGGCGCATCTCAAAACAGTTGCGGGCAGTAGCGTCGAATGTGGCCCGGTTGATTGCATTCAAAGCACACACGTTCCTGCCTTCCGCTGTATTGCTAAAATTGTTGAGGTGGAGGTAATGGTGGCGGTTGCAGAACCGGACGCTCCTCTTTAATGTTCTTGGGGAAACGTCTGCCACCCCTCCGATATCCTCTTCCTCTTCTATTGTCAAATCTCCTTCTGTTGCTGGGGCCGGCTTCCATAACGCCCTCCGTTGGCCTCTTACCACTTCCCAAGTGGTCCGCTTCCAATCTCTTTGCCATGTCGATAATCTCCGCCAGACAAGCGTTCGCTATAAACAAAAGGGCTTGCCATAGGCGATCTCGCAAGCCTTTGTAGAATTGTTTGGCGTACCCTCTATCATCAAACTCATAGGAGTCAGCGAATCTAGCCAAGTGCTGAAACTCCCGTTGGTACTCTGTTACCGACATGGACCCTTGCTTTAGTTGCAAAAATCTCTCTTCAAGACCATCCCGAGCGGCCGAGGGGATGAAATGCTCTAAAAAAGCTTCAGAGAATTCTCTCTAACTAATGTCCGTGTACACTCTTCCATGAAAAGTGGAGCGCATGAGGGACTTCCACCACCTTTTGGCGTGCAGTTCTAAGAGTGTCACCACAAGGGTCACCGCCATGTTGTTTTGACATCTTATTCCTGCCAACAATTCTTATATAGTGTCGAGCCACTCTTCCGTATGCACCGCCGACTCTGTCCCAATATAAGCGGGAGGGGAGAGAGCTCGGAAAGTGCTTAACCAACTAGATCCCGGACCCTGTTGTTGTACAGGTGCCTGCTGAGATTGGGACCTAAAGACATCCAAAATAGCTGTGAGCGTCTGCCCCAGCTCTGATTATTTGAATTGTGTAGGCACGGACGGGGCGGGGGTGCCCCTCACTGGCTCAGCATGTACTGGGATCTACACATAGGGTACAAACCTAAGGTTAGGTTGGCTAATCTAAGGTTAAAGATGGACAAACTTAGTGTGAATTACATATGGGCACACCACTGCTTCCGCTAAGTCAGTTTGTCCCCAAACTAACAAATCAAACGGGGGTGGCACCGTTGTTAAGTGACTTTCTCCATAGAGGATCGTAGCAAGCTGATACCATTTGTAAGACCCCCTTCCCGGAACACAGAACACGACACGAGAGGGGTCTTATTCCCAGAACAGCCGCCTTGTGGTAACACTAACACTCGGGTCAGCCTGTACCACAAGACGCCTATCCTGCTGGCTTCAACAAATATCAACATATAAATGTCAACCCAACCATAATAATAAAAGAATTCAACCCACACTAAGCATAAGTCCATAAGTACAGCAAAAGAGAAGCTAAACAAGCTTCTACATAATCAGAGTATGTAAATAGAATTGCCCCGAAGGGCTACATCAAAATCTCTCTCACTCACATCTGTAACCGACGGTAGCGATGGTACCGTCCCCTCAGGCCCTGTCGTCCTGGCCTGGCTGTCCATCTGCATAGCCTGCTTCTCCACCTGCGGGGTTTCCTCCTAAAAAGGAAGACGTAGCAACTGTTAGTCATACAGAATAAGTGGCTTCACATCCGCTCCCCCGGCGACTCCTCGGCACCGGGAGGAGAAATGAACAGGTAATATAAAACAGTAGTACAAGCAGGTGAAGTAAGTATACAAACCATAGCTATCAATAAAGGTAGTGTATAAATGAACAAGCTCTTATTCTACAATTCTACCATCTACAGCTGCAAGAAAGTATAATGTTATAACAGTAAGTAACTTGACTTATATGGATGCCCATACAAGCATATAAGTTGAGGGTCGTTCAGCAATAAGTAACTCATCGTATAGGAGTGCCCATACAAACTTATAAGATGAGGGTCTTGTGTATGTAATGAAGTGCAATGCTATGTATGCAATGCAATTACACACCCATGATCAAGCACATGCAATTGCTATGTCGACACAGACTTATAGTTCCCACTATTCGAGCAGGTAGCAAACCTCTCAAGCGTCAACCGTCGTGGCCAAATGGCGACAGTAGAGCGGGCATCTCCACTACTAGGCTAGTCTCCAATCTACCTGGCCTAGTCCTCCATACGCGTCAACGCTAAGAAAACAACAGCGGAGCTCACATGCGTACTACGGCTCAGCGGGTTCTATTGGCTAAATGAGCACCATGATCCTAGCCCCGAATTGGCCTATGCGTGACACGGAAGGAGCCTCAAAAATTAAATCGAGGACCAAGCCCAACCGTTTACTTAGCACGGATGGAGCCTCGGGATGTGAACACCGAGGACCAAGCCCAACTGTTCAAGGTCTAGCTATCAACTCCCATCGGTGTGACGATTGGCGAGCCCGTAAACCTGCCACACTATCCTTAACCCGGGATTACGACACCACGTGTCGACTCACACCACATGCAATTCCATAATATCGTGGCATGGAAGGAGCCTCAGGACGTTAACACCGAGGACCAAGCCCAACCATCCATCAAATACGGAAGGAGCCTCGGAAATGAACACGAGGACCAAGCCCAACCGTTCACTAGGCGTGGAAGGTGCCTCAGGACGTGAACACCGAGGACCAAGTCCAACCGTCCAACTTTACTCATCTAAATCTCATTCCAACAAGTGACGGTCAACACCGCACTCATTATTTCCACAATGCTACCCATAGGGAGACGACACTATAAGTATTGGATTACTAATTCCCTTTTTTTCCATTCAACATACATCATGGCCATAGTTAAATCATTTATACATCTTTCCAATTATATCCACCCAATTATATCAGGTTCTTTCCTTCAAATAAACTTGTCAACAACTCGTTATACGAATTTAGCTTTATAACCTAAACTTATCCCGTCACTATGATGATTATGTCAAAGGAGTTCACCCAAGCCTCGAGTTGGATCGCAACAATAAATTCCACCAAATCGCATTCCACGTTACACAGCCCAGAATATAAGTGCACCCTTAATCCGGGCAGCAACTTCGACCAAGGATTCCTGAGGCTACAGAAATCTGACGAGTGCGTGTAACCACTCGTTGGAAAGATAATTTCAAGGGCTAGAACTTTCGTGTTTAGTTGAAAGCCCAAATTTGATCGCATCACACCAGAAATTCACTCGAAGCCTGCTGCGTACAGGATACAGATTTCCTGGGTGGAAGTTCCCCCAGTCGCAGCAGATTCGAACGGACTTTCCCGTGGCTACATGTATCCCTTGGAAACATGCAACCACTCGTTGGAAAGATAATTTTGAGGGCTACGACTTTCATGTTGAGTTGAAAACCCAGATTTGGCTAGAACACCCCCGAAATTGGCCACGAAGATCGCTGCGTGCAGAAATAAGATTTCTTCACGCATCTTAAGGTTAGATGAACGACATCCGTTCATCTTCTTCCTTGCACCAATCTCCCAAAAACTCCTCCAGAAAATCGTCCACCCTTATTCACCCTCACGAAGCCATATTTTCCACGAATCCCTCTCTCACCTTCACTTTGAATGATGAGGAGGGTGAAGAGACCTAAATCTAGATTTACAAATCCAGGCATGGCTTCCCTAGGAAATCATCTCCTCGCCATCAAGACTCTATGGAGTCGATATCTCTCCTAGAATATTACTACAGATCTAGCACCGAGGGAGAGGGGAGGAAGCTCACCTCGATTCTAGCGGTACCAACATTTTCGGCCATGGATCTAGTCATCCTTCTTTGCGGCATCTCTTGCTTGGTGTTATTGTTCTTCACGGCAAAGGAAGGAGAGAAAGAGAGAGAGAAGGACGCCTCCAGGAGCTTCGACGGCTTCCCTCGGCTCTGTCGTTCGCGAGGTCAGCGATGATGGAAAGATGGATTGGCAAGGATGGCTAGGGTTCGGCTTATCATCTCTTATTTATATTAGCTTGTTAGGTTATGTCACTTCACCGCATGTCACCCTCTGTTTGGAACGCCCAAATTAGGTATTACTTGAAGTGACCGGTCCAAGGAATCATCCAGCACGAATCCCGAAGTCCGGTTCGGTCCGCCTGTACAAGCCGGCGAATCTGCCTGGGCGAAGAAAACACACAAGTAAAATTCGACGGGAATCAATTGTCATTCTCGACGATCGGTGAGAATCGTCGAGCATTCTCGACGAATTCGTCGGGTATCAATAATGATACCCGGCGAATTTTACTTAGCCAACTTATCGGAAATCCTGGCGTTGCGTTGAGTATCAGTCAACGATACTCAACGATCGGTGAGAATCGCCGGGCATTCTCGACGATCGGTGAGAATCGCTGAGCATTCTCGACGAATTCATCGGGTATCAACAATGATACCCGACGAATTTCACTTAGCCAACTTACCGGAAATCCTGGCATTGAGTGCGTTGAGTATCAATCAGCGATACTCGACGATTGGTGAGAATTGCCGGGCATTCTCAACGATCGGTGAGAATCGCCGGGCATTCTCGACGATTTCCCCATAACCTAATTCTCAATCTGCATCTCTGAATCCGGCGGGTATCGACCACCGATACTCGTCAGCTCGGCGAGTATCATTCACGATACTTGTCGATCGGCGTGCATAGCTTCCATTCTCGTCGATTTAATCGGATAGCACTCAACCAATCACTCTAATCGACACACTTGATAACTTTTGCCAGTGCGCCCCGAGCCTGAGTCAAGTTTCTTGACTCATAACCCGCGCGAGGGGCATAGCGCGAATTGGGATGTTACATAAAATCACCTGGGGCTAAAAAGATAAACAACCTTCAAACTGAACCGGTCCTCAACCATCTACTGAACCGGTGCCTGGCCCCCTTGCCGAACCGATGCTTGGCGAGAGCATCGTCTCGGTTGTGTGAGTCCCTCTTATGGGCTTGTCTTGCCTAACAAGTTGGATCTTGCCTCACTGGGCCCATCTCACTAGGCCGGTCTCACATAATGAGCGACTCTCGCCTGGGCCCTTGGGCCCCTCTCGCCTAGCGAGCCGACCCTTGTCGAGCGAGTGGCCCTCTTTCCCTTGAGGCTTCCTCTCCTACGAGCCCAAGGTTTTACACAATCCCCGCTCTTTTCGAGGTTGCCTCAAGCTCGGAAAGAAAGTCCACCCAAGGCTTTTGTCAGTAAATTATATTTAGGAGGGAATCTTTTGAGGGGCCCTCCACCAGAGCCTATAAATATGGGATTCCCACCTCGTGTAGAGAATGCCCCCTTTCCACACTTCTTCCTTCTTTAGCTCTACTGCAGTCATGTCTCACAGCAAGAGTTTCCGCAAACTCATCTCATTGGTGCACAAGCAGAACAAGGCCAACATAGCCGCTCTGACCTCGGCTCCGGTTCACACCCTCCCTTCCTTACCATCTTAATTGTCTTGCCCGAAGAAGGTAAAAACAACTAAACCCTCCTCCTCGGCAGAGGATCCCTCTTGCACATCCCTGGAAATCCACGCCCCTCCTCCTCTCGCGCCTTCCCGAGAGAAAGAGGTGAATTTTTGCCTTTATCCCTATTTCTCCTTCGTTCGTATCTTCTTATTTACTATTTTCTTTATCAGGGAGACCTTGCACCTTAACACCGACCAGAAAGTCTGTGGGATGAAATCGTTGTCCACTGCCAAAACTTTACTCACCTCTGCCATCAACTCCCCCATATACTCCTCCAAGCGCGAGGAAGGATGACCCTTCTCAGGTCACTTGACCTCTCGCTATCCTGGTAAAAAACCTTCCCTCTCGCTCCTCTGTCCCTCTCGCTGCTCTCATACACTCCGGCGATAACCCCCCTCACTCTACCTTTCAGCTCCATGCAAAGGCACCCAGGTCGACTCGCTTGCTGAGTAATATTCTAGGTTACTCATCGTGTCACCCCCTCCTCCTCTAGACGAGATTGAAGACAACCTGGGTGAGCCCATGGACCACTAGAGATGAATCACAGGACAATCGAGATGTTCTGGAAGCACGCGCGGATTATCTGTGAGTTAGAACAAGATAAGCAGGCCGCAAACATGCGAATCGATTGGTTGGAAATTGAATGTGCTTGCCTGTCTTCGGAGATCAATGTTGACATTGAGATATATGAGACTGACCCTCAGGCCATCTTAAATGAGGTTGATCAGAAACTTCATCTCGCTTGTTGTGGTGTCGATGCTGCTCGTGATTTTCACCTCAGTAGCCGGCCCCCATTTGCAGGGTCTCGCGGTGGCCATTGGAAATGGCACAAGCACTGAAGACCTCCCGGCTCGTCTCGCTTACTTTGGTAGTCTCGTTTTCTTTTCATCCATAAAGCTTGTAATAATTTTGAAACATATATTATGTTACCGTCTCGCCAGTATCTTAGGATCTGCATACATAGAGCCTGCATTGTGCGGGAAGGGACAATTAAGTATTTATTGCTTCTGGTTTATCTTAATGCCAATTTTAACTTCTTTTTAATCCTACTTTGCTATTTATTTATTTATTTATTTATTCTGTCTTGTTGAGGAAGCCCACGACAGGTCACACACGAATCGAGGCTAAGAGAGAGAGATTGAAACATCGGCCAACTCTCCCCCTTCTTCCATATATTTTCCCGCACATTTTTGTCATTTCTCTCTCTGACTATGTCCGCTATAAATACCCCCTCCTCCTGGATCACAGGGATATCTGCGATGTCACCCCTATTTCATTCCAGCTCTCGTCCCCCTACTCCATTCGTCTCGCTTTTCGCTCTACTCTTTTGTTCTTCTCGCTCCTTCTTCCCTCGGCCATATCGCCGATTCTCCTTATTACTACTTTTTTCTAATTGCCTCGCCCCCATCCGTCTTGTCTAGAATGGGGAAGAAGAAAGTTGACAAAGGCGAGGGGCGCAGCCGCTGTGGGAAACGGTTTATAGACCACGACTTCCCTCTCGTCAGGCTTCCTTACGAGGACTATAGCAAATTTGTCTGTGGGTTCATGTGGGAAGGGTTCGAATCGTGGACCCCAAGGCCGGCTATGAGATCAACACCTATTACCCTGGATAACTCGTCTTCCCCATCTCGTACTTCAAGGCGGGGTTGAGACTGCCCCTATGGCCGGAGGTAAAACAGGTCTTGAAATATTTTGGCGTCGTCCCCGCGCAGCTTAACCCGAATGCCATTTCGGTGTTAATCTCTTTCGCCAGCTACATGCGTCGAGAGCACATCGAGTTTAGCTTGACGGTCTTCCGCATGCTCTTCATTTACCACGCCAACGCCGATGGCGTCTCATTCTCTACGGGGCAAGGGCTCAAGGTGTGCGAGACGCCGAATAAGAACCATCATTGCCTCACCAGTGTTGTGTTCATCCGTGGCAACATCGGGGCATACTGCTCGCACAAATGTCGCCCGTCGAGATTTTTTATTTATCCCCACTGGTGGGCGACACTGATAAGCTGTTGTACGATTTCTTCGTCGGTAAAAACTCTGAGGTCCACTTCTTGCGGCGGGGCCTTGACTCGCTACTTCCTGTTCTCCCCGGCGAGGGTACTCTCATTTATCACTTATCTCTCATTTATTGTCCTTCTTCTCGCCACCTCATCACCTTATTTCTTGGTTTTTAGGAGACCGCAACATTCCCGTCCACCCTCCTTATAAGAGTAATGACAAGCCGCCTAAGGGCCTCTCTCTCGCTAGTATGGCGACAAAGGCGGCGAAGGAGTCTCTGACTCCTGCCCCCCAGAAGTGGTCTGTAGAAGATGTTGATCCTTCTCGCTCCAACCCTCCTAAAAAGTAGATGAAGAAAGTCGTGGCCTTCCCTAAGGAAGAAAGGGAGAAGGCCTCGAAGGGGAGGAAGGAGATTTCGGGGACCCCGAGCCCCATCTCCGTAAGGGAGTCCCAGTCACCCCGCTCGCCCCCTCGGTATACCGTCTCGCATGCCCGCAAGATGGCCCAGTCCGCCCAGCTTACTTCTACTTCTGGCCTATTGGCCCCCTCGCCATCTCGGGAAGCAACTTCATCAAGCCGCTCGGGCCCTTCCTCCCACCAGAACTATAACATTGGTCCCACGGTGCCAGACGCCATCGGTGACCCAGTACTTATATGGGAGAATGATATGAATAGGGTGTCCATATCCACCCTCCTTCCTGCATGGATGGAGGAGGATGCCCCAACAAGTCAAGCCTTCTCTCTAGGCTATGGATTATAAAGATGTCCAGAAGCCGATTTCATTGAGAAGGAGTCTTCGCGGGACCTGGTGCTGAAGACCTCTTATGCCCAATTTCGCGACTTGGAGCTGTCGCACCGCCTCTCGTGCCGCCAAATTATTCTATAACAGAAAGTGGAAGGAGACTGAGGATGGGCTGGCAGTAGAGCGCGAGTGGTCGGGAGACCTTGAAAAGAGGCTAGCGATTTCTCAGGCTCTTCTCGCCAAGATCCAGGGTGGTGTGGTAAGTTCTAGCCTTTAACCATGATTAGATTCTCATCAGCGCACCCTTTGCAAACTAGAGATCTCGCAGGATGCCAAGACGGTGGAGCGAATTCATCTACGCATGACAACCATGGAGGAGGAAAATAAGGATTTAAAAACTCAGGTTGCTTGCCTCCGGGATAGCGCGCAGTGAATGATTTGGTTTAAAGATCCTAAATACCTAGAGGGGGTGAATAGGTTCAAATCCAATTTTAACATAGGCCAGTAAAATGTTAATCTAAGCATAGCTAATTAAGGAATAATTATCACAACACATGATAAAAAAAGCACAGAAAAAACACAGCACAACACATAGTGTTTTATATTGGTTCCCCAATTTGTGGTTACGTCCACTCTCCCCCTTCACCTATCCAACTGAGAGCTGGATTCGGCCAAACATCCTTCCACTAACTCAGATCATCAGATCTTACAACTCAGAACCCCAACTGATTCATACAGATCAGCTTTCTTTAAGTCCTATAAGTCAGATTCTTCCCAAGAATCTTACCTCAGGCAAAAAGCCCTACCTCAGCCTTATAAATTTAGTCTTACAACTCAGAGAGATAACTCTCCTACACTCAGATCTATAAAAGATCTTACAAAAAATTCTTTATTAAGATGATAAATCCTTCACCCACGTAGAGAGAGAAAGGGATGAAGGCTTCTTGATCAGATCTTGATTGACCTGACTTCTTAAGATCCAACCTATCTTAGCTTCTTCAAAGCTTCTTGAATCTGAAAAAAGTGAGGTTGATCTTCTTATGAATTTGGAGATGATCCTCAATCCAGCTTCTTTCTTCTATTCAGAATTAGATCTGAATTCTTCTTGAGGAGTAGTTCAGGATCCGCCTTCTCTTGATGACTTGTAGATATCAACTATTTGAAAAAAATTTCAAGTCCTTCCTTCTTTGATCTCTGTCTTATTACGATGAAATAGGCATATATATTGATCCCATCTTAGGTTATCGGTTGATCCAGTTCATAACCGTCTTCTGACAGCTCTGACAGATGTGACTGCTTTGTTAGTTATGACAGCTGTCAAGTCTTCAGTCTTGACACCCGATACCTCATTGTACTCTATCTCAACAGAAAAGCGTCAAGACAATACTTCATATGTGTCAACACAAATAAACCATGTACCGACACAATTCTTGATGATGTCAACACAACTCACACAATGTCGGCACAACCATTCTATATCTTCTCAACACAGCTTCTATAGAATGTGTCGACACAAGTCCTGTGTGTCGACATAATAGCTTATATTCCTGACATAGGTGGTGTTGACAGAATCCTTGTGTGTCTCGACACAAGTCCTATGTGTCGACACAATTGCTGCCGACAGAATTTCTGTGTATTGACACAAGTCCTGTGTGTCGATACAATTACTGCCAACAGAATTTCTGTGTGTCGACACAAGTCCTGTGTGTTGACACAAGTCCTGTGTGTCGACACCATCCTAATTCTAGTGTCTACACATTTCCTTCACAAGTGTCGACACTTGTACTTAGAATTTTTTCTGCATATCTTTAACATACACATTGAAACTCAACATCCCATCAAATACAACTTGATGTATATCATTGAGTTAAGTGAGGTTTCTTCCAAATCATGTACACAGTTTCCAATGTACCCACAAATCTCCCCCTATTTAGAGAAGTCATAACCCTTAGTAAATTATATACACCACTTATAATAAAACAAAGATTATGATGTATAAAATCATTACTCAGACAGGGTCACTCATAAGCAGAAATAACATGTAATATCATCACAAAATATGATATAATACAATAAATAAGAACCAGTTTTGAATTACAAGGATTTTAGAACAAAAGATTACATAGTTCTAAACATAGTCAATCTATCCCTAGGATTGATCAGGCTCCTTGATGACAATTCCTTTGCCAGACTGAATCCTAGCTTGTACATTAGTTCATGTGTCATTGGCCAGCTCCTTTCCTTTCAGATCCTTCTTCTTGAGCTCTTCAGGCTTGATCTTTTGCCTTTCAAGGTAATGAAAAGGCTTTGGGAAATACTTGCTAGGCTCCACAGAGTTAGCAGGTATCTTCCTACCTCAAAGGTCTCTTCTGAACTGTTATATGGCATCTTGTCGCTCCTGATATTTGCTCCATTCTTGTTCAGAATACCACTTGCCTCTATCATGCATATTCTCTTTAACAGCTTGCCAAGCAGTAAGAATAATATTCCTGGTGGTTGGACTCCATTTTTCAAAATCAGGCTTTAATTCTGCCTGTTCTCTGAACCTTTTCCAAGACAGCTGAGCTTCTTTCAGAGCATACCTTGCTATTTGTGCTTCTTTTTCTCTTTGTAAGGCAGCTACAGGCATTTCAACTTTTTCAAGAATAACATTATGTGCCTCCTGTGAAGGGTTATACATTTGGTGTACTTCCTGCTGGATTTCTACAAAATCAGAAGGGGGATAAATTACTTGGGCTACTTCCTGTTGAACCCTTTCAATGTAAGCAGGTTGAATTCCTGATTCTATAGTGTTGTTGTAATCATCACAAAGGGTTGGATAACCAAGAGTTGCTCTGATGCTATTGGTTATCCATTTAGCATGATCTGAGCTTGGTTTGACTAATACTCTCTCTCCCTTTATAACTTCTCTTTCTATATTGTCTCTTAGATCATCCTTTTGAAACCTTACCTGATCAGCCAGATAATTTGTTCCTTCTTTGTATTAGGTCCTGAACTTCTTCATTTGATAATAGATAGCTTTTGAGATGCCTGGATTGCTGTTTGAACAACTGCTAAATCTTCTTTGAGTTGTTTGTCAAACTCAGACTTTTCTGTAACCATTTGTATAGTGATAATAGTTGTTTTACTCCCGAGAATTTTAGAATAATTTTATGAGAGTCTGCAAGATTATCATTCATTCTGAGTTGATTTTCCAAGACATAACCTTGTTTGACTGCAATGCCCTCTATTGCTGTCTTAACCTCCTGTTGTTGATTGGCCAAGTAGACTATAACATTATCTCCCTTTTGGAAGCAATCTAAATTTTCCTTCTTGTTCAAGTTTACTTCAAACCTAATGGATTTGATATCTTGGGCCAAGTGGAATAGCATATCTTTATTGTTCTCATCCACATACTTTTCAAGAGCAACTCTTTGCGCATCTAATTTCAATTACAGTTGAACCATAAGTGAACTAAAGTGTACTACAAGAGTTGGTGTTTGTGGTGAAATCTTTAAGGCTTTCTTATAGCCTGAGCTCCTCTTCTAGAGCTCCACAAGTTTTTTTGCCTTGGAGGCTTCTTAATCTTCAGAGGAATCAGATGAACTAGCTATGTCCACTATGTCTTTTGGACTCGATTAAATGATTGGCATCTCACCCTCAGTTCTTAGGATCTCCCCCTCAGTTCTTGCTCCTTGTAAGTCAAGAAATAACTCTTCTAGTGTTACCACTTATTGCATTTGAACTGGAGGAATAACTTTTTCATTCTCAAAAGATGGATGCCCTTGGAAATCAAAGTCCTCTTCCAGGGTTTTTTCTATATTAGGAGAGTTTTTTTGCTCAGATTGATAAGGATTAGACATATACACATTCTGTGCTTCTTTCTCAGTAGTGGTGGCTGCAGCATTGTTGATTTCTAAAACTATGTTCACGACTGTGTCAGTTGTATTTTCACTATCGAGTTCAACTTCATTTATACCTCCCCTAGGTCTGATATCTAAGGATTTTTTGGTTCATGTACGTGTGTAGTTTCAGTGTTGTCTCCCCCCTAGAGATGATACCACCTGGATATCTGGAACTTGGATTGTCTCCCCTTGGATCGAAACCTCATTATCAGGTGATGGTGCAGTTGATATCCTTTTTCTTAGTTGTTCTTCATCTATGCTTAAGTAAACTTGCTCATCTGAATCACTATAGGATTCAGGGAGCTTGGCTGGTGTGTTCTTTTCCTTAATTTTCTTCTGCTATTTTTGAGGTGTAGGAAAATATTTAATCAATACTCTTTCCCATCTAGACAGGATTCGTAAGTGCATTTTCCTCATGTGATTAAGCTTAGAACCAGTAGTCTGATTCATCACTTCTAGAATATTAATAGCCAGATATAGCCTTAGTATTCTACCTAGATTAGGTTTCTTGAGACTTTCTTTGATCTTTTAAAACACAACAGCAGACCAGTCATTTTTCACCTTGAATATGACTCTTGTCATGAGATTGAACATATAGTCTGAAATCCTATCATGTCCTACTGATTTGAACAAATAACCTTGCCGAGAATCTCAGACAGGAATTTACTATGGGAATTCATTCCCTTCCTATTCATAGATGATCCAATCTTAGTAGTGGGATCCAGTCCAAACCATTGGAGAGCATCTTTTGTCATGGAAGATGATATGTCATCTTCTTCCTTAATCCTGGGAAGCTAAAGTGTTTTACGTAAACTCTTCAGTGTTAGTTTCACCATTGTACCTTGGACAGATGATTTAATCTTCATGCCCTTCGAATCCATTGATGCTGATGAGTAGAATTCAAGAACCTCTTTCTTCTATATCATGGTACGTTCTGAGACAAGTTACTCCAATCCATTATCAGTGATTAGGGTAATCACGAATTTGATTTCTTGTGTGGCAGTCTCAAACGCATTACAAACCAGTTCATATCCCTCAATTACTTTGTCATTCATCTGTGGTGCCATGGATGAAAGAGAGAGAAGAGAGTAGACTGTAGAATTTGTTGTCGACACAGGTTTTAAAGTCGAGAGTTCTTGATAGTAAAGTCGACTACATTTTGTTTTCTCCTATTTATAGAATTCTTGTGAAGGGTAGGTCAAAAGACGTGCCTAAATAAGAATCTTATGAGTCGACATAATACTACATATATCGATATAGATTACGTAGGTCTCGACAGAGAATTATATGTGTCGTCATGTCTATGTGTCGACAAAGATTTTTGTGTGTCGACAAAGAAATCTTCTAATACAATGTCTCGATAGAGTTGTGTAGACACAAACCTTTTCTGCTGACACAGATTTTATTTTTGTGTCGACACAGTTGATTCCTTTGTCGACACAACTCGCTGATAGTGTCGACACAATGAGCTTGTGTCGACACAAACTTTCTAACTTAGCCAATTTTTTTTTGAGAAATTTTGTGCTGACCTAACATTTTATTCTAGGTTTAACATACCTAATTCAATCTTAAAATAATTGAATTTACTTTCATCCAGAGGTTTTTTAAATATGTCAGCAATTTGATTGTTAGTGTTAACAAATTCCAGACTTATGTCTTATTTTTCAACATGTTCTCTAATGAAAAGAAATCTAATTTCTATATGCTTAGTTCTGCTATGTGAAATAGGATTTCTAGCAAAAGATATGGCACTAGTAGAATCACAATATAATGGAGTTCTACTTATCTTGATGTCATAGTTTTCAAGTTGATGTTATATCCATAACATCTGAGCACAACAACTTCCTACATCTACATATTATGACTCAACAGTGGATATAGCCATACTAGTCTGCTTTTTGCTGCTCCATGACACCAAACTTTCACTTAAGAACTGACATATGTCTATGGTGCTTTTCCAATCTTCTTTGCAGCCTGCAAAGTCTGCATCTGAAAAACCTGTTAGCAGAAAATCTATATTCTTAGGGTACCAAAGACCAAGATTTGGTGTGCCCTTAAGATATCTTAAAATTCTCTAGACAGTAGAATAATGAGAATCCTTTGGCCAAGCTTGGTATCAGCACAGATACATGCGGCATACCTAATGTCAGGTCTACTAGCAGTCAAGTAAAGAAGGGAGCCAATTATCCCTATATATAAACACTCATCAATAGGTTTTCCTGCCTCATCTTCGCCTATAGGCATACTTGACCCCATTGGAGTTCTCATGGTGGAGGCTTACTCTATGCAATATTTCTTAATTAACTCCTTCGTGAACTTAGACTGGGATATGGACAAGCCATCACCAGTCTATCTAACTTGGAGTCCCAAGAAGAATTTCAGCTCACCCATGCTGCTCATCTAAAAATTCCCTTGCATAAGTTTGGCAAATTTTCTACAAAGGATGTTTTCAGTTGATCCAAAGATAATGTCATCTACATATACCTGTACTAGGATGATCTTGCCTTTTGATTACCAAAAGAATAGTGTCTTGTCAATTTTCCCCCTTGAGAATTTAGTCTCAATGAGAAAAGTAGACAAAGTTTCATACCAAGCCCTAGGGGCTTGTTTCAATCCATATATAGCTTTCTTTTGCCTATAAACATAGTTAGAATAAAGAGGATCTACAAAACCTGAAGGTTGTTCAACATAAACTTCCTCTTTTTAGTCACCATTAAAAAATACAGACTTTACATCCATCTGAAATACCTTGAACACTTGGTAAGATGCATAGTCAAGGAACAGCCTTATTGCTTCCAACCTGGCCACTAGGACAAATGTCTGGTCAAAGTCTATTACTTCTTCCTGCCTATAGCCTTTTGCTACCAGTCTGGCTTTGTTCTTTATTATAATGCCATTTTTATCTAACTTGTTCCTGTAGATCCACTTAGTCCATATGAAATTGTGATTCTTTGGTTTAGGAACCAACTCCCAGACTTTACATCTTTTTAATTGATTCAGCTTTCCCTTGATGGCATCAATCCAATTTGGGTCTTGTATGGCCTCTTCAAATTTATTGGGTTCCATCTGGGACAAGAAGCTTGAACATAGAACTGTGTTCATACTCTAGCTTCTGGTCAGAACCCCATGTGTTGCATCACCAATGATTTGGTCTGAAGGATGATCCTCAGATGTCTCATTGCTAGAGGAAATCTGTCCACCTCTTGATTTTCTTAATTTTCCTCACCAAGCTGTACTTCATTGTCTTCATCTTCAGCTTGTGGGTCTTGTACTCCCCCGGGACAGCATCCATCATTTTCCTCTTCCTGTCTCATAGGTTGGTCTTCACTGATGATTAGCATATCCATCTTATATTTCAACCCTGTTGAGCTATAAGAAGTGCTTGACAGCTCACAGTTAATTAACTTAGATTCATCAAAGACTACATGGATAGATTCTTCTACAACTTGAGTAGTCAAGTTGTAGACCATGTATGCCTTACTATTATTTTTGTATCCAACAAATATCCCTTCTTGGGATTTGGTAGCAAACTTTGTTAAATAGTACTTTCCATTATTAAGAACATAACACTTTCTACCAAAGAATCTTAAGTAGGCTAAATTTGGTTTTCTTGCCTTTAATAATCTCATAGGGTGTCTTCTTGTGGCTTATGGTGATGGAAGCTCTATTGAGAACATGACAAGCAGTGTTTACAATATCAGCCCAGAAATATTTTGGGAGAGAAGTGTCACCTAGTAGTGTTCTACCAGCCTCAATAAGAGTCCAATTCTTTCTTTCAGTAATCCCATTTTGCTGTGGAGTTCTAGGTGAGGAGAACTCTTGATGAATCCCAAGTTCTTCACAGAACCTTGTCATGCATTAAGACTGAAATTCTGTCCCATGGTCACTTCTGATTTTGACAACTGAATTGTTATGTTCATTCTGAATTTGCCTAAAAAAATTCTGGAACTTGACCTTCTTATTTGGTACACACCCTTGCGGAAATAAATGTCATAACCAAAATCACTAAGTTGGCTTATGATTATTAGGTTATGTTTCAGACCTTTCACATAATCCATTTTGGTGATAGTGATAGAGCTATTGGAAATGTTACCAAACCCTTTGATTACGCACTTTTCAGATCCACTAAATATCTCATTCGGTCCATTTTTTATGTGAGATAAATCTTTTAGCATTCTTCTTGTTCCAGTCATGTGCCTGGAACATCAACTATCCAAATACCATATTGGGGTATGGCCCCTTAGACTCACCTGCATCAAATAAAATTACCTATCCTTAGAACCCCAATTGTTATTTGGTCCTAAGTTCAGGTTAGCTTGAAATTTGACATGCTTGCTTGCAGCCTTTCTGAATGGTATGCTGGCCTTTTTATGGATACTAGTATTTTGCCAACAATCAATTGCATAGTACCCACTTTGCTATAACACAAGCACTGATATCTGTTATACCTTGTTTTAAGTACAGACTTAACAACATTGTTGTCAGTAGTCCTCAAGTCTGTAGGAACAACAGTCTTTTTAAGTGTTGGGGCTTGTTTATCAAACACTGATGGTTCCTGAAGAACATGGTGTGTTTGCTCATGGGCTGCCCTATTAGCATTTGCACCCTCTCCATCCTGATCACCATGCTTATAGTGACCATGTGTGATGTCATGATCATACCTATTAGTAGGCTGCATCACTTTCCTGAAAGAAATAAGGGGTTTGGAAGCTAGTGGCTGAACTGGGGCTTTGCATTTTCTTTTAGAATTAGCTGCCCTTATTCTTCCCTTGAATCTTAATCCTGTCTTACCCTTTTGGAAAATGAAGTTATCAATTAAGGGTAAGACTGACTTTGGCTTTGAGAATTTAGCCACAAGATTCTTCTCTCTTTAAAGTCTGACTTCCAGACTCTTGATGTGATCATTTTTGAAGGTAATTATACCCATCAGTATAATAGTTATGTTTTTCAGTTTGTCAACTTCATTCAACTTCAAATCTAGCACTTTTGTTGAATCTGATACAGCCAATTTGAGATATGCAATTGACAATGATTCTGCTTCTTTTAAGAGCTTGCAACAGATCACCATACTCATCAATTAGTTGATGAACATCCCCTTCAGATTCAGAACCATCCACATCTCTTAATGCATATGCTTCTGATTCTGATCCAATATAATACTCAGAAGGTGATGATAGAGTGTATACCATACTACGACCAGGCTGTTCCTGGTAATGATCTTCCTCATATAAGGTCATCAGCCCTCTACATTGATGTTCTTCTATTCAATTTATAGAATCAAATATTTGCAAGAATTCAGTTTCCACTGAATCTTCTTCAGTTGTGAACAGCCCAATGTAGGCTTCAGCTTCATCTTCTCTTTCAGATTCTGATTAAGATGAATCAGTCCAAGTTTTGTGTTTCATGGCAACAAAAGATTTCTCCTTCTTGCCCTTCTGCTGATGCTTATTTTTGTCACTAGATTCCTTTCTTTTATCTGGACAGTCAGCTATAACATGTCCTGTCCTGTCCTGTTGCAACAATAACAAAAAATTTTAGAAGAAGTTCGTTTACTGCGAATAAAGCCATACCTGTCATCCTTAGAAGTTTTCTTCTTCTTGTAGTAGTCATCCTTGAAGGAAGATAAAGATTGCTTTATTTTCCATTGCTTCTTCTTCATGAACCTTTGAAACTGCCTTGTGAAAACAACAAAGTCTTCATCAAAATTGTGGTTGTCTGGAGTGTTGATGTCTGTATTTTCTGATTCAACTTCACCAATTCTCCTGGGAGGAGAAGGAGACTTTCTCCTGCCCTTTCTTGTGGCTTCAACCTTAAAGGATACTGAATTCTCTTTTTATTCAGACCTATTGCTTTTCTCCTCCTCCTTTTTGGCAGTGAGCTGCATCTCATATGACAACAAATTTAAAAATAAGGTTGGTGGAGGTGTATCAGCAAACCTGACCACCTCTCTGATGGAACAAATTTTAGTATCCCAGTCTTTGGTTAGTGATCTGAGAAACATGTCATTTCGTTCATATGTGCTAAAGACTCTTCCATAGGTCATTAGCTCATTTACAATTCTAAAGAATTTCTTATAGCATTCAGCTATGCTATCTATCCTGGCTTGTGTAAAATTCTCAT
Organism: Platanthera zijinensis; assembly: GCA_039513925.1. NCBI lineage: Eukaryota > Viridiplantae > Streptophyta > Magnoliopsida > Asparagales > Orchidaceae > Platanthera > Platanthera zijinensis. The sequence goes on from CM077096.1 coordinate 129,140,342, forward strand.
ATTCTTGATTTAGCATAGACTTTCTATCCTCTTTTACTTTTTATGTTCCCACCATGTAGACAATCAAAGTGTCCTACATCTCCTTGGAGGTTTTGCAATGGTCCAAATTCTGGAATGTTGAATCATCTATGACACTCACAATTATGTTCTGTGCCCTCTTGTCTAAGGTTGCTAGGATGATCTCTTCCTTAGTCATTTCAGAATAACTTTTTGGAGTCTTGAGGTTGGCATCATGGACTGAAATGTTCATAGGAATAAATGGCCCTTCTAGAACTGTGATGTAAATTCTTGGATCAGATGTTTCCATAAATAATCTGACCCTCTCTTTCCATATGCCATAAATTTTTTTTCCTACAGATAAGGAGTTTCATGGATCCAAGTTCCTTCTGATTTTCACCTGAACCCATTCTTGCTAACAGATAACTGCCTTGGAGATCAAGTCAGATTGTTAAGTCTATGTTTGAGTTAACCACCCTCTCATACCACTTAAAATATTTGGTTTAACGATCCTAAACACCTAGAGGGTGGGTGAATAGGTTCAAACCCAATTTTAACTTAGGAAATTAAAATGTTAATCTCAGCATAGCTAATTAAGCAATAATTATCACAGCACATGATAAAACAAGCACAAAAAAACACAGAATAGCACAAAGTGATTTATAGTGGTTCCCCAACTCGTGGGTACGTCCACTCTCCTCCTTCACCTATCCAGCAGAGAGCTGGATTCGGCAAAACTTCCTTCCACTAACTCAGATTCTCAGATCTTACAACTCAGAACCCCAACTAGTTTCTACAGCACAGACTTCTTCAAGTATTACAACTCAGATTCTTCCCAAGAATCCTACCTCAGCCCTTATAAATTTAGGCTTACAACTCAGAGAGATAACTCTCCTACACTCAGATCTATAAAAGATCTTACATAAAAATTGATTATTAAGATGATAAATCCTTAACCCAGGTCGAGAGAGAAAGGGATGAAGGCTTCTTGATCAGATCTTGATTGACCTGACTTCTTAAGATCCAACCTGTCTTAGCTTCTTCAAAGCTTCTTTAATCTGAACAAAGTATGGTTGATCTTCTTATGAAGTTGGAGATGATCCTCAATCCAGTTTCTTTCTTCTATTAAGAATTAGATCTGAATTCTTCTTGCAGACTAGTTCAGGATCTGCCTTCTCTTGATGACTTGTAGATATCAACTGTTAGAAAAAAAATGTCAAGTCCTTCCTTCTTCGATCTCTGTCTTTTCACGATAGAACAAGTCTTTATATAAGTCACATCTGAGGTTACCGGTTGATTCGGTTCATAACCGTATTATGACAGCTCTGATAGATGCCACAGCTTTGTTAGTTATGACAGCTGTCAAGTCTTCAGTCTTGATACCTGATACCTCATTGTACTCTATATCAGCAAAAAAGCGTCGAGACAATACTTCATATTTGTCAACACAAATAGACCATGTGTCGACACAATGCTTGATGATGTCAACACAGCTCACACAATGTCGACACAACCCTTCTTTATCTTCTCGACACAGCTTCTGTAGAATGTGTCAACACAAGTACTGTGTGTCGACATAATAGCTTCTAGTCTTGACATAGTTGGTGTTAATAGAATCCTTGTGTGTATTGACACAAGTCCAATGTGTCGACACAATTACTGCCGAAATAATTTCTGCGTGTCGACACAAGTACTGTGTGTCGACACAATTGCTGCAGAAAGAATTTTTGTGTGTCGACACAATTGCTACCGAAAGAATTTTTGTGTGTTGACACAGGTCCTGTGTGTTGACATAAGTCTTGTGTGTCGACACAATCTGGCTTCTGGTGTTGACACATTTCCTTCACAAGTGTCGACACTTGTACTTTGAATTTTTTTCTACATATCTTTAACCTGCACATTGAAACTCAACATCCCATCAAATATACATTGATGTATATCATTGAGTTAAGTGAAGCTTCTTCCAAATCAGGTACACAATTTCATATGTACCCAACACGCATTCATCGTGTCACTGTGGAAACCACCAGGCACCTCCTCCCCACTATTCTCTGGATGAAGTCGAGGAATAGTGCCAAGACGCTAGTATCAAGACAGCAGAGCTTGTTCTGAAGATGATGAATGAGCTGGGGGTCGTTAAGGAAGACTCTGAGGCGGTTACCGTTCGCGATTTAGTCTCCGAGCTCTATGGCGTGGAGAGTGAAGATTCTTATTCCAGTAAGGGGAAATGACCTAATGCCGGCAGGATCCAGGAACACCCTCCTCTTTTTTTCTTCAGCATAATTTTACTTATTTCTTTTTCGAGTTTCTTTTTGTGATCAACGTTTGAAAGCATATTCATAACTCTATAATGGATAGTCATATTGAGCAAATGGATAAACTCATCTTGTTACATTATTCTATATTATATTTTTGCGAAAAAACTCTATGGCTTGCTTCTGTTCGCGAGACGGTGCAACTCACCCATCTTGCCACCTTGCTTTTCCTTTTTTCACTGCTTTATTTTGTTTACTGCGAGAAGAACCATTATTGCGCCCACGCCTTCGACATGGTAATACACCCCGTCTCGTCGCTTGACCGGAGAGTGGACTATCTCTAGGTCACAAGTCGTTACCTCCCCCCTCATATTTGTCCACAAGACCAACTGATTTAACTCTCTAATCTCGCTTCAAGACACTTCCAGCATGATTGGTTTTCAGAGATTTAACTTGTTCCTTTATCATTAGGCCAAGCCTTCTTGTCCCCCGCGAGCGCCCACTCGATATAGGTGAGACCATCCCAGAGATTGCCAGCTGGGGGTGCCCCTACAGCCCTTCCAACTTGATGAGATCCTTGGGAGCGGGTCTACCTGGGGTTGAGCCACGCTCGAGGTAGACCAATCGTCCAAGCCGAATTATCTCAAAGAATACATCCAAGACCAAGTCCTTTGTACCTAGGCATGCCTACCTCCCTTACAACAAATGAGAGCCTGGTAAGCGAGTCTACCAGGGGCCGAGCAGCTCTCGGGGTGCCATACCCCCACAGGCGAGCCTTCTGAACTGCTAGCTAATGAGAGCCTGCGCAGCGGGTCTACCTGGGGCTGAGCCAGGCTCGGGGTAGAGCAAACATCTGAGCAGAAGTATCTCAAAGAACACATCCATGACCAAGTCCTTTCACCCTAGTGTGCCTACCGCCCTTCCCAACTAATGAGAGCCTGGCCAGCGAGTCTACCCGGGGCCGAGCAGCACTCATGGTCCCTTACCCCCATAGGCGAGCCTTCAGACCTGCCAGCTAATGAGAGCTTGTGGAGCGGGTATACCTGGGGTCGAGCCAGTCTCGAGTTAGTGCAATCATCCAAGCCGAAGTACCTCAAAGAATACATCTAAGACCAAGTCCTTTCCCCCAAGTGTGCCTACCGCCCTGCCCAGCAAATGAGAGCCTGTGCAGCGAGTCTACCCCGGGCCGAGCAGCACTCGTGGTCCCTTACCCCTGCAGGCGAGCCTTAGGACTTGCCAGCTAATGAGAGCCTGCGCAGCGGGTCTACCTGGAGCCGAGCCAAGCTAGGGGTTGTGCAATCATCCAAGCCAAAGTACCTCAAAGAAAACATCCAAGACCAATTCCTTTCCCCCCAGGTGTGCCTACCACCCGACCTAGCTAATGAGATCTTGGACAATGAATCTACCCGCGACCGAGCAGCACTTGGGGTCCCATACCCCCATAAGAAAGCCTTTGTACCAGCCAGCTAATGAGAGCCTGCGTAGCGGATCTACCTGGGGCCTAGCCTGGCTCGGCGTAGTGCAATCATCCAAGCCGATGTACTTCAAAGAATACATCCATGACCAAGTCAATTCCCCCCAGGTGTGCCTACCACCCTACTCAACTAATGAGAGCTTGGGTAGTGAGTCTACCAGGGGCCGAACAGCACTCGGGGTCCCTTACCCCTAAAGGCGAGCATTCAGACCTACTAACTAATTAGATCCTACGCAGCCGGTCTACCTGGGGCCGACCCAGGATCGGTGTAGTGTAATCATCCAGGCTGAAGTACCTCAAAGAACACATCCAAGATCAAGTCCTTTCCCCCCAAGTGTGCCTACCGCCCTTCCTAACTAATGAGAGCCTGGTCAATGAGTCTACCGAGGGCCGAGCAGCACTCGGGGTCCCTTACCCCCACAGGCGAGCCTTCAGACCTGCTAGCTAATGAGAATCTGCGCAGCGGGTCTACTTGGGGCCGAGCCTGGCTCGGGGAAGTGCAAACATCTACCCATCCTATCATTAGCATTCCATAATAGGTAAGACCAAAGCAATAACAAGTAAGTGAATATAATATAAAAACTTGGCTTTGAATATACAATTTCACCTTCCCCCCTCATGGGTATAAGCATTTCAAGTCATCACTGCACTAGGTGTGGCACATGGATCTCCCCTCCATGTCCTGGAGGTGGTAACCTCCCGATCTTAGAACCCTTTCGATAATGTAAGGCCCCTCCCAATTTAAGTTGAGCTTGCCAATGGGAGCCGATCTTCCTACAGCGTCGAATTTCTTTTACACCAAGTCTCGTTCTATAAACTGTTTAATTCTGATGTGCTTGTCAAAGTATTTTGCCATTCACCCCTGCATTTCCGCTTGCCTGATGGCCGCGACATCGCACAACTCTTCTACCATATCCAAAGAGAGGCGCAACTCCCCCTCATTCTCCAACCTCCAAACCTCATCTCCTTCTCCCGCGGCCGTGATCCGTGGGGACTGAACCTCGAACTCAACTAGCAAGACTGCATCACACCCATGAAAGAGTTTGAAGGGGGTCTCTCTAGTGGCTGTATTCGGGGTTGTTCGCAAGTCCCATAGAACTGAGAGAGCTTCTCCACCCAATTCCCCCTCAAGTTCTCCACATTCTTCTTGAGTAAGTTCACAATGATTTAGTTTGCCGCCTCTACCTGGCCGTTGCTCCTAGGGTGGTGGACGGAGGCAAACCTAAGGTCTAGCCCCAGTTGGGTGCAGAAGCTGATGAACTTTTCACTACCAGACATGGAACCATTGTCGGTCACTATTTCCTTGGGAAACCCGTGCCTGCATATGATATCTCCCCAAACGAAGTTTATGATGACTTGTGAGGTGATCTTTGCCACCGTCTTGACCTCCAACCAATTTGAAAAGTAGTCAATCATGACTAGAAGAAACCTTATGTGCCCACTAGCCGGAGGGAAAGGGCCAACTTGATCCATCCCCCAGATGGAGAAAGGCCATGGCGCTGTGATGCCTCAGAGCCTTTGAGTTGGCAAGAGCTGGAGGGGGCGTATAGCTGACACTTTCGGTACCTCCTCGCAAACTCAGTTGCATCCTTCCTCAGGGACTGCCAAAAATACCATTGCCTTACCACCCTTGCTTCCAACGTTCTTCCTCCTAAGTGACTGCCGCATTCACCTGAATGCACTTCCTCCAGGATCCACGGGTCTCTTCCTCGGTCACACACCTCGCTAAGAGCCCCAATAAAATCTTCTGATGCAACCCTCCTTCTAGCATTATGTAATGGGCCGCTTTGTGCCTGAATCTTTTGGCATCCTTAGTCTCTTCCGGAAGCTCGATAGTGGTCAGAAAGGTCACCAATGGGTACACACACGAGGGTCGCCGATCCACCTCCATCAACTCTCCTTCCTCAATTACCGGTCGAAATAGATTGTTCAGGGTTCCTCCCCCCGAGGTCCAAACTTTTCCAGCCGATCAGTTGCTACAGTCTCATCCCCGGGAACGTGTTGGATTGAGAACGTCCGGAACCCTCCGATGATCACCCTTACCTTGGACAAATCTTTTCCAAGGGTGGGTTCCCGAGCATGGAACTCTCCTCAGATCTGTGATGCTACCACCAGAGAGTTTATAAAAGCCTCCACATCCTGGATCTCAATCTCCTTTGCTAAATGAAGGTTGTCTATCACAGCCTCGTACTCCGCTTGGTAATTTGTCACCGGAAAGTGCAAGACCACCGCTTGTTCTATGGTGACCCCCTAAGGGCTTATCAACACCACTCCTCCCCCGAGGAAATACTATCTCGATGTCACGACCCGCATTTTCTCAACAATTAAATCATATCAGATCAAGAGAAAATATGTGCAATGATGCCACATTGTGCATGGGATAACTGCACACGTTCGGGCAAAACTCCAGACTCTATATCTTTGAAGAAAATCATAATTTAATAAGAAAGAAAACAAGTTAAATTTTTTGGCCATATCTCTCGGCACAGTGGATCAGCTAGTTCACAATTAAAAATATATTTATACGCCACGGAAAATACTTTGGTTAAGTTGATATTCTAAATGAGCATAAGTGTCCACGAGGGACGACTCATAGTATGCGCGACTATATATTTAATATAGTATAAAAATAGCCTTTACGTAACTTTGGAAAGTAGTGCTTTAGTTTTATAAACATGACGTGCAAGAGGTATATATAGTATTGCTTTTAGGGTTTAAAATACCTAACATGCAACCTAGCATAAATCATTCCCAGAAAGCAAGTGAATAACCTCCAAATAGGCAAAAAAATAGCAGTTTCAGTTCATACCCAGCATCACAAGTAAGCCACGAGTGGGCGTCAATAACCTGACACGAATCCACTGGTGAGTATGCATGTCTATACAGAAGGAAGAGAAATACCTCACAAGGATGAGGAACATCAATCTCAGCTACCCAGGAGGCTAAAATCAAGCTCCATAAGAAAACTAGCCGCTCAACCGGCTACAACTTGAACCTGAGGCATTCAAAGAAAGAATACCTCAGCAAGAATATAATCACAAAAAGTGGAGCATTAGATTCATAAACAATAAAAGAAGGGGTTTACCAACACTGGAATAAATTCTATGAAAAGAACAGAAGGAAATAATCAAGACAGTAAAAAGAAACACTGTCTAAAGAGAAATCAATTCACACCAAGTGCAAGAATGAATAACGACATACTCTGCCAAACACCTGTAGCAGCAACAAGGCTGGCATATGCCAATAGATATAGCCATATGAAAGGAAAGTAGCTAAAAGTCCTTACTTTGCGAATTATTGGCCGTGGTAAAACCTTGGGTCTAGGTTAGTGGCAAAAAATAGCTCTCTTCTAGACAACCAGACCCAAAAATACTCAAGGGTGAAAAAAACAACCAGTGGCAGCTACAGGGTCCACACACCTAACCATACCAGCCCAAAACATCCTAACTAGTGGTGTCAATAGCTCAGCACAAACCATTCACCCCTTATAGAGCCACCAGAAAAACCACCTGCCATAATCCACAAGTCGGCATTAAAAAACTAGCCGATAACATAACACCCCCCCAGGGAAAAGCCACACTAATAATCCTGGAGAAAACACCATCCCAAGGAAAAAGCATCGAGTACACTCATCGCGGCGTTGAGTGAGCTCCACTCACTCAACACCAACACCCAACGGGGAAAGCGTAGAGTTCACTCGATGCTGTGTTGAGTGAGCTCCACTCACTCAACACCAAATGACTTAACCGCAAAAAAAACTAACTCTCAAGACAACGGCGTTGAGTGAGTTCAACTCACTCAATGATGTCAACGCCATACAGCTATAGGCGTTGAGTGAGCTCCACTCACTCAACGCCAAAATACTTTGAGAAAAATTGTCTTCATGCTACATTGCGTTGAGTGAACTCCACTCACTCAACGCCCAAAGACTTAGAAAAGTCTTCAGGCTAGATGGAGTTGAGTGAGCTCCACTCACTCAATGCCAAAAGGCATAGAAAACTCTTCAGGCTAGATGGCGTTGAGTGAGCTCCATTCACTCAATGCAAAAAGACTTTGAAAAAAATAGACCACGACAGACGGCATTGAGTGAGATCACCTCACACAACGCTGTCAACGCTTTACACATAGAAAAAAACTAACCAAGTTGTCGGCGTTGAGTGAGCTTAACTCACTCAACGCTGTCAACGCCTAAGCCAAACTTGGATGACGTTGAGTGAGCTCACCTCACTCAACACTGTCAACGCTTTTGACTTAAAAAAACTGCCTAGCCAGATGGCGTTGAGTTAACCCCACTCACTGAACGCTGTCAACCCTTTTGACTTAGTTTTTTTTAAAAATCTAAATTTTTGCCCAAGGCTCACTCAACGCTCCCATCCTGAGAACTAAAAAAATACTAATTTCCTCTCTCTTACCCTTTCTACCCGGCTACAGCTACCAACAAAGCTGGGCGAAAACTAGCAAACTAAAATCCTACCTCCAGCCACTACCTCGACACAAAATAGTGAATAAGAAGAGAGAGAATAAAATAAAACTGGACAAGATTGAGCAAGATATAGCTGGGATGAAAACTAAAGCAACCCTAGCTTCTAGGAAAAAGAAAGAATGAGCTACTATAACAAGATTAATTAGAGTAAAATCAAGGTTGGCAAAGGAAAAGATCGCCACTTGCCTCTACCTCCAGGAAACAGCAGCTGCCTTCCAAAATTCAGCACCGGTGGCAAGATCGGCCACCTAAGAGGAAAACCTAAAGCTTTTAGAGGAAGAAGAACAAACCCTAAAAACCCTATCTAACAAAGACAACCCAAAAACAACAAATACATACCTAGGGAGGAAGATCCGTGTAAGAGCAGTCCAAATCGTCCCTTACCCGAGAAAAACGAGCTTTTAACCTCCAGCAATCTCCGGCGGGAGCTCCAGCACCTCCGTCGCCCGATGCCTTCTGCTGGAACCTAGCGGATGGCTTGGGAAAAGAGAAATTACGAGAAAAAAACCCAGTCGGCCCTATTTATCTATCCTCCCCACTCACTCGGCCATAGCTTAATAAAATAATCCCAAAACTAGGAAAGCTAGGCCACTAGCACCAAAAGAAATCCAACCACTAATATATATATATATTACATATATACTTATACATATAAGAACACCTAGCTGCTAGCTCACAAAAATCTGCCACTAAACAACAGCTTTAACCACACCAAAAAAAGGAACAGCTGAAATAAGCTCCAGCACTCAATCATAAACCCAAGCTCAAACACACAAATATATATATACATATATATATAACCAGCTAACAATCTTCGCCTAAATTAAGCCAAACAAAAACCGGCTACCTAATATAACTAAGCTCTGCCACATTGCCCAATATAGCAACAACAAAAGCTTGGTAACACACTACCAGCAAACATAAAGAACATCGAAACGGCGCGAAAAAAACGATCTCGGAATTCGAGGAAACTCGCACCGTAGATAAACACCCATGCTACGGAAACAACAACAAAGTCGAAAACAACATCCGACGATCAAAATTTGGGCTAACACCTCCCGAATCCCAAAGCATAAGCATTCCTTGAGAGCCTCCGCCGATTCACCAAAACAGACTCCAGCTAGCTGTGGAACCTTGCAAACAGGCTATAAACAAGCCACTAAAGAACCTTAAGAGATAAGGCCACGCTCTATCAACGGCAAAAAGGCTGGAAACGCATCAACGTAACGCTAAACAAGGATTATAAAAATCACAAAAAAAACTGGGGGCGTTACAGCCACTCCCCCTACAAGAAAGTTTTGAACCGAAACTTTACACACAACACTTCTATCAAGAAGGAAAAAGAAAAAGCTAAGCAAGAGCTATAATAGAAAATGCAAAACATTACAGGCACAAGTCAGGGAAACAGATGAGGGTAAGCCTTCCTCATAGCCGACTCTAACTCCCAAGTCGCGCTTTCTACGCCCTGATTTCTCCACAAAACCCTAACCATAGGAATTGATTTCCTCCGCAACACGCGATCTTGAGCATCCAGAATGTGGACAGGCATCTCCACATACGAAATATTTGGCTCTAACTGAGGCACATAATCAAAAACTTTCCTATCGCTCAGCACACACTTCCGTAGATGGCTAACGTGAAAAACGTCGTGCATGCCAGGAAAGTTCGCGGGCAAATCCAGCCTATAAACTGCCACACCAATCTGCTCAAAGATCTTTAACGGCCTCATATACCTCGATTCCAACTTCCAGTTCTTACCAAACCTCTTGATTCCAATCATCGGTGAAACCTTTAGAAATACTAAGTCCCCCACAGAAAATACCAAATCAGATCTACGCTTGTTGGCATTCTTCTCATATCGCTCCTGGTCTATCCGAACCTTCTCCCGAATAAGCTTCACAGCAGTTTCTATCTGTTTGAGCGCATCCGGACCCAACAAAGGTCTCTCGGCAACCTCAGCCCAAAATAAGGGAGTCTTGCAGTGCATCCCATACAAAGCTTTGAAAGGAGTCATTTGTAAGCTTTCTTGATAATTGCTATTATAACCAAACAACATAAGCCTCAAACGCTCATCCCACCCTCCTCCATGGTCTAAAATATAACATCTGATCATGTCTTCCACTATCTGATTAACTCGCTCTGTCTTACCATTGGTCTGCGGGTTGTATGTGGTAGAATATCTCAAATACGTACCCAAACCTTCTTGCAAACACTTCCAGAAGAGAGATGTAAACCAGGATTCTAGGTCTAAAATAATGCTGACTGGAACACCATGCAATCGAATGACTTCATTTAAATACAGCTCAGCTATTTTCTTCATCAGATAACTGATCTTATAAGGTACGAAGTGAGCACACTTCGTTAATCTGTCCACAATCACCCAAACTGAATCATATCCTCTAGGAATTCTCGGTAAAACCGTGATAAAATCCATCGAAATGCTCTCCCACTTCCAAGTTGGAATCTCCAACGGAGTCAACTAGCCACCAGGCCTTCCAAGATTGGCCTTAACACGCTTGCAAGTATAGCACTCAGAAACAAACCTGGCTATGTATCCCTTCATCCCATACCACCAGGAAATTTGCTTTAAGTCATGATACATCTTGGTAGATCCTGGATGGTAGGCAACACTAGAACTATGCGCCTCTCTACAAAACATAACTCAAATAACCATAATGGCCGGAATACAAAATCTATCGCAGTACTTCAAAGTACCCGCATCATCAATCGAGAAATCTGGTAACTCCCCTTTCTCAGCTCTAAGACATAAATGCAGTAGATCTAGATCATCTTTTTGATGTAACCTCATAAGCACAATCCAATAAGGCTCTCCTACTACCAAACTACTCTGCAAGTCGCAGCTCCCCACAGAAATATCCATCAAAAGAAATTCTTCCACTAATAGCTCAGCAGAGAGATTAAAAATCTTCCCCGTCTTCTGACTAAGGGCATCAGCCACCACATTATCCGTGTCCGGATGGTACCGGATCTCAACATCGTAGTCAGCAACATAATCCAACCATCGCCGCTGGCGCAGATTCAATTCCTTCTGGGTGAAGTCATACTTTAAACTCTTACGATCGGTAAAAATCTTGCACTGTGCGCCATAAAGCAGATGTCTTCACAACATCAACACAAAAATCATGGTTGCAAACTCTAAATCTTTCATAGGGTAGTTCCTCTCATTAGTCTTCAGTTGCCTAGACCCATACGCAATCACTTTCCCGTCTTGCATCAACACGCAACCAAGCCCAACATGAGATGCATCCACATAAACATCATATTCCATGCCCTGCATAGGCAGGGTCAAAACAGGTGCAGTGCACAATCTATTCTTGAGCTCTAAGAAGGCTTCCTCACATTTCTCGCTCCAAACAAAAGCCGTATTCTTCTGGGTCAATCTAGTCAAAGGTACAGCCAGGGAAGAAAAACCCTCCTTAAACCTCATGTTATAGTCGGCCAACCCTAGGAAGCTTCTAATCTCTTTCGGTGTTCCCGGACTACTCCAATCCATCACAACTGCTATCTTTTCTGGGTCAACGAAAATCCCACACTTATTAACAACATTGCCCAAAATTGAAACCTGAGGCAACCAAATCTCGCACTTGCTCAACTTGGCGAATAGCTTATGTTCCCTCAAAGCAGATAAAACCAAATGCAGATGCTGTTCATGCTTCTCAACATTGCAGGAATAGATCAGAAAATCATCGATAAACACAACCACGAACTTATCTAGGAAGTCCTTGAACACCCGGTTCATCATATCCATAAAGGCTGAGGGCGCGTTTGTCAAACTAAATGACATAACTAGAAATTCAAATTGCCCATGCCTGGATCGAAAAATAGTACGCGGAATGTCTGACTCGCGGATCCTGAGCTGATACTAGCCAGAATGAAGATCAATCTTAGAAAATACCGTGCTACCACGCAACTGATCAAACAAATAGTCAATCCTTGGCAGAGGATTCCTGTTCTTAATTGTAACCATGTTAAACTCTCTATAGTCGATGCAAAGCCTCATCGATCTGTCTTTCCTCTTTACAAACAAAATAGAAGAACCCCAAGGCGACGAGCTCGGCCTGATAAAACCCATACAGCTGGATATGCAACTCATCCAGCTCTCGCGGGGCAATCTGGTACGGCACCTTCGCAATAGGATGCGTACCTAGCTCCAAATCTATCACAAACTCAACATCTCTATCAGGTGGAAGACTAGGAAGATTGTAAGTAAAAACATCTGAAAACTCGCACACCCAAGGAATCTCCTCCAAGCGCGGTACACTAACAATAGTCCCCAACACTGAGACCAAACAGGCAAAGCAGCCGGAATCAAGCAGCTTCCGAACACATACCGCAGAAATGACTGGAGAATCCTGGCGCGGATCACCATAAACACTCCTAGGCAGACCGTTGTCCTTTATGAAGTATAAGCGCTTACCCTTTGACTAGATAACTGCATTGTACCTGGACAACAAATCCATGCCTAGGATATCATCAAAGTCTTCCAGGTCGATCACATTCAGATCTGCCTTCGCTAGAAAATCCCCTAACACAATCTGACAATCCTAAATGCCCTGATCTGAAACCACAAAATCACTGGAAGGGAACTTGATGAAAAAGGTATCCCTAACTTGATCTATATCCAAATAGTACCGATCCATGAAGGCTCTAGCCACAAATGAGTGGTTAGCGCCAGAGTCGAAGAGAACACGCGCCGAGTGGTTCTTCACCTTAAATCTTCCTATAAGATTGCATACGCAACTAAGGAAAACAAATGAAAAACGATCGCTAAGAATAACAACATTCAGGCTAGGGAGAAATCTAACCTGAAAAAACCTGAGTCGAAGTTTTTGCTTCATCCGAAGAAATCACATTCATCTTTTCCTTGCCTTATCCACCCACTGAGGCGGTGGCAATGCCTGGAGTGGCACTGGCTGCAACATAGGCTGGAGCTGTGGGCACTGAGCATTGATTCGCCCTTCTTGATCGCATAAAAAATAACTTTTTGCCTTAATCGTATCCTTTCCCCAGCAATGGGCAACATCATGCCCTGGCCACTTATATGTAGAACAGAATAAATCTTTCAGGGAGCACCTTGAATTGCATGCAACTGCTCCTTCTTCTGCGCTCCTAACCTTTTGAAACATCTCTCAAAGAGGTGGCCTGACCGGCTATAGAAGCTACAAACCTCCTTGCTCTTCTTTCTTGAAGCAGTACCGGGTACTTGAGGGCTCTTTCCTTCAACCGATTTCCTCTTATCTTTTCTCATTTGTAGCCCTCTTAGCATTGCATTCTCAATTTTCTTAACTTTCCAAGCAGATTCCTCCACGACAGCATAGCTCCCTGATCCATAAGCACTTGCTAACTTCTAGACATCACTTCTTAGGCCACCAATAAAATGCTTAACTCGATCTGCCTCGAAGCTTACCAAGCCGGGGGCAAACCGACTAAGTTTGCTGAACTCGATCCCATACTCACTAATTGTGATCTGCCTCTGCTTCAAATGTAAGAAATCATTCATTAGGCGGTCGCACTCGACCGAAGGCAGAAACTTCCTTAACAACAGTTCCTTGAAGGCCTCCCAAGAGCATCCCTCTTTCAAGCTCTCCTTCTCTCTTAGCCACCAACTCTTCGCTAATCCCTTAAGTTGATACGCGGCGATCATCACCCTTTGATTAGGGGTAACTCCAAAATAGGAGAACATCTCCTCTATGGCTATAAGCCAATCATCCAAAACCATAAAGTCTTTCTTATCATCATAAGTAGGAGGTCCTAGTTGCTGGAAGTGCGATATAAACGTCATCTCCGGGGGCAACACAGCAGGAGGTACTAGGGGAGCAGGAGGAACAGGAATAACTTTGCCTATAGTAGGGTTCCGCACTCTCGGAGACGGTCCTGCCACAACTGCTAACAGAGACTTGATTTGAGTCTGCATACCCACAATTTGCCTCGATAAGGCTTCATTACTCTACTGCAAGCTTTCAATCAAAGCCTTGCTTTGCGCTCTTAAAGACTCACCCTCAGATTGGGGAGTCATTCTCATCGAAGGACTCCTCGTCATCCTATAATTGAATTAGCACTAACCAAAACCTAGCCCAAATGCTAGAACAAAACTACCGGGTACAGACAAACATACTTAAATATGAACTTCAAATACTAACTTGCTCTGGGATTTTTACAATAATGATGTTATGCTTAACCTAGGATGGTTCACTACTATCATACTAACTCATGTGCTTAGACCATGAATATATGAATTTGTATTTCTTTTGACTTAAAACCATGTGTGTACATATGTCATCATGCAAATCTTTAGCTTGGCATGTTGTGCTTATACAATGTTATGTTATGCATGTTGTGCTATACATTCTACAAAAAAAGCCTTAATGCATGACATGAGCGATCATATTCATGGAAATGTTATGAAGAACATACTACATAAAATTGCATGTAACGAAAAAAGGAAATGTGCTAATGGGCATTAATGTCGTAAGGTTATGCATCCCATACTCCATAACCCTCACATGTTGCCACCTATGGTGGATCCATATACAAACACATATTATGCATCTCATACTACATAATATGACCCGTATACTTCTATTCATGCTTATGAGTGTAGTGTTCATGTCTCAGCCAAGAGGTACAGATGACAAATCTGTGTGTGTATGATATGATGCTAAACCACTAATGATAACAAGGGAAAGGTTGCCGACCAATTGTCAAGCAACCTACCTCTTATACCAACTGTCACGACCCGCATTTTCTCAACAATTAAATCATATCAGAGTAAGATAAAAAACATGCCATGATTACACGTCATGCACGGGATAACTGCACACGTTCAGGAAAAACTCATAACTCTATATCTTTGAAGAAAATCATAATTCAATATGAAAGAAAACTAGTTAAATTTGATGGTCGTATCCCTCGGCACAGTGGATCAGCTAGTCAACAATTAAAAATATATTTATACTTTGTGGAAAATACTTTGGTTAAGTTGATATTCTAAATGAGCATAAGTGTCCCCGAGGGACGACTCATGGTACGCACGACTCTAAATTTAATATAGTATAAAAAAATAGCCTTTACTTTACTTGGAAAAGTAGTGCTTTAGTTTTATAAACATGACGTGCATGAGGTACATATAGTAATGCTTTTAGGGTTTAAAATACCTAACATGCAACCTAGCATAAATCATTCCCAAAAAGCAAGTGAACAACCTCCAAATAAGTAAAACAAAATAGCAGTATCAGTTCATACGCAGCATTACAAGTAAGCCGCCAGTGGGCATCAACAACCTGACACAAACCCACTGGTGAGTTTGCATGTCTATACAAAAGGAATAAAACTACCTCACAAGGATGAGGAACAACAATCTCAGCTTCCCAGGAGGCCACAAGCAAGCTCCACAAGAAAACTAGCCGCTCAACCGGCTATAACCTGAACCTGAGGCATTCAAAGAAATAATACCTCCGCAAGAATATAATCAAAAGAAGTGGAGTATTAGATTCATAAGCAATAAAAGAAGAGGTTTACCAACCCTGCAACAAATGCTATCAAATAGAGCAGAAGTAAATAATCAAGACAACAAAAAGAAACACTTTCTAAAGAGCAATCAAAGCACACCAAGTGCAAGAATGAAGAACAACATGCTCTGCCAAACACCTACAGCAGTAACAAGGAAAACATATGCCATTAGAAATAGCCATATGAAAGGAAAGGAGCTAACAGTCCTAACTTTGCGAATTATTGGCCGTGGTAAAACCTTGGGTCTGGGTTGGTGGCAAAATAAAAATAGCCCTCTTCCAAACAACCAAACCCAAAAATACTCAAGTGTGAAAAAAACAACCAGTGGCAGCTACAGGGTCCACACACCTAACCATACCAACCCAAAACGGCCTAACTGGTGGTGGCCACAGCTCAGCACACACCATTCACCCTTTACAGAGCCACCAGAAAAGCCACCAGCCATAATCAACGAGTAAGCATTTAAAAATTAGAAGATAACAAAACACCCCCTAAGGGAAAAGCCACACTAACAATCCCGGAGAAAACACCATCCCAAGTAAAAAGTGTCGAGTTCACTCGACGCGGCATTGAGTGAGCTCCACTCAATCAATGCCAACACCCAGCAGGGAAGGCGTCCGGTTCACTCGACGCTGCGTTTAGTGAGCTCCACTCACTCAACGCCAAATGAATTAACCGCTAAAAAACTCACTCTCGGGACAACTACATTGAGTGAGTTCAACTCACTTAACGCTGTCAACGCCATACAGCTATAGGCATTGAGTGAGCTCCACTCACTGAATGCCAAAAGTCTTAGAGAAAAAATTCTTCAGGCTAGATGGCATTGAGTGAGCTACACTCACTCAACGCCAAAATACTTAGAAAAGTCTTCAGGATAGATGGAGTTGAGTGAGCTCCACTCACTCAACGCCAAAAGACTTAGAAAAGTCTTCTGGCTAGATGGCGTTGAGTGAGCTCCACTCACTCAATGCCAAAAGACTTAGAAAACAAAATCTACCAAGCGAGATGGCGTTGAGTGAGCTCACCTCACTCAACGTTGTGTACACTTTACACTTTGAAAAAAACTAACCAAGCTAGCGGCGTTGAGTGATCTTAACTCACTCAACGCTGTCAATGCCTAAGCAAAACTTGGATGGCATTGAGTGAGCTCACCTCACTCAATGCTTTCAACACTTTTGACTTAGAAAAACTGCTTAGCCAGACGGCATTGAGTGAGCTCCACTCACTCAACGCTATCAACTCTTTTGACTTAGTTTTTTTTAAAATTCTAAATATTTGCCTAGGCTCACAAAACCCTCCCATCCAGAGAACTAAAAAAATACTAATTTGCTTACTCCTACCCCTTCTACCCGGCTACAGCTACAAACCAAGCTGGGCTAAAACTAGCAAACTAAAATCCTACCTCCAGCCACTACCTGGACACAAAACAGTGAATAAGAAGAGAGAGAATATATTAAAACTGGACAAGATTGAGCAAGATCTAGCTGGGATGAAAACTTCAGCAACCCTAGCTTCTAGGGAAAAGAAAGAATGAGCTACTACAACAAGACTAATTGGAGTAAAATCAAGTTTTGCAAGGGCAAAGAGCTCCACTTGCCTCTACCTCAAGGAAACAACAACTGTGATGTCGCGGCAACGCCGCCACTACTTGATGACGATCCAGTTGTCGAGGCACTACAACATAAAGACATTAGGAGCCATGATAACGCTAATGGAAGGCAATGTTACAACCTCCGTCCGCGACGTGCTAAGCCCACTTGAAGATTCATTTTAAAATCATGCTCTTAGTTACGATATTTTTATTTATATTTTATATTTGAGAATATAAAATTATTCCATTCTTGGGTAATAATTTTATATTCATGAGTGAACTTAGTTATTTATTTCCTGCATTTAAAACATGTGGTGTGTAATTAACCACCCGAATGGATGAGAAGTCATCGCCATTTAGGATGGTTAAATGTGTATTTGTAAATCCTATGTGTTTGTAACTACTATGTGTTTGTAACTCCTATATAAGTAGACCTCTTTAGGAGAATTAATATACAAGAAGAATTTGAATCCAAACAAAAAACACCCTAGGAGAATTCGTCCAAGAGGAGATCTCCAAGCTGCCGCCCCCCTTGTGGTGTGAAACCCCCTAGCTTCCTCCATCCCTCTTCGGTGTGACTCCGGCGTGGATTCCTTCAGGTGAGACTCCAAGGAAGAAGGTTGCATCCCCATTCAGTGTGATGTCGGTGGATCCGTGGAGAGAGTGATTCTCCCACCATATCTTGTGAGCACGGTGAATCCGGGTTGGGTAAACTCTTCCCCTCTCTTTGTGTTTCCTCTCTTAGATTTGTTGAAGGTGAATCATCGTGTTCTCCGGGACTTTTAAAATTTGATCGCATTCAAATCTTTGAATTGAAATCATTATTGTTCGTGTTTCCTATTTCAGGACTGGGAAGGTCCATTTTGCGTGAGCGGATCTTAGCCTATAGCCTTGATCTTTCTCTCATTAGGATTTGCAACCTTTGCGTTAACTTTTGGGAACGATCCGTCTCATTTTTCATCACTATTTTAGAGTCTATCATTCTCTGAATGTGTTTATGTTTGTGCGCAAAATGATCACGTATTAAGGGAGATAGATGCTTGTGTAGGTGCGGCAAATCTAGAGTGCGTTGTTGGCGAACTAGAGCCTTCTCTCGTGTAGATTTCCATTAGCGACATACGCTACACCAATTTGGTATCTGTGGCGGTCGTTTCAATTTCAATGTTGTAAATGTCCTCGCTCGTTTTCGTTTGTACGAATTAATAAAAAAAATAATAAAAAAAATTTTGGTCTGCCAATTGCGGTCTAAAATATTTTTTTTTCTGCGAAAATATATAAAACAAATTTTAACGTTCCTCATTTCTATCACTTCGGGAAATTATAAAAATAATTTGTTTTCAGTATAGGGTTAGCTCTAGGAAAATTCATCTTTCAAAATTTTGGGTAACCCTGTATGCGCACTAGGCTATGAACGGAGTACGCTACACCGTCTTCGTCTAGAATGGTTGCGAATGAGCACAAGGGAGCAAATGTCGAGGCTATTGAGGTACTATAAACTGAGATGACGAAACTTATGGCCATGTTAGCCCAAATTCTCACGAACCAAGGGTGACGACCTCCACCCGTTAACGTTGGACAGCCTAACCGACACCAACCGGTTAGTGATTCAGACTATGATGGGAACTCTCCCCGAGTGCCTCATCAAGATCATCATCACGGGCGTGACTTCAATATTACTAGGGCCATTAAGATCGATGCCCCTACCTACGACGGCATGGGAGACCCCCAGGTCTTTCTCACCTGGGTAGTGGACATGGAATGTTACTTCGATTAGCACACACTCACAGACCATCATAAGGTCCAAGTCGCAAGGATGAAGTTAACTGGGCGAGCTAAGACATATTGGCTAAATGAGGAGCATAGGCTAGGGACCGGGAATGGAGTCCCACTTATAAGATGGCCGGTGATGAAGAATTTGCTAACTGATCAATACGTCCCGACATACCACCGAACACAGATGTTCGGCGAGCTTGTGACCCTACAGCAGGGCTCGAATTTGGTAGCTAAATATATGGGAGAGCTGAAGGGCCGTATGGTGCTTTGTGATCTTAGGGAAATCCCCGAGGTCACCTTACTAAGATTTCGTAAAGGGCTTCAACCCAAGATTCAGAGAAAGCTCTTGCGCTATGGTCATACAGACCTCAATACAACCTTCAATCCCGCCCTCAACATTGAAAAACATCTGGCCTCTAAGGCCCATTCTCGCTATTCTCATGCGAAAAATAAGTCCACAGCTGGAGCATCTGCTTCCACATATCCGGATAAAGTAAAGTTTAGGTCCACCGAGTCAAAGTCTGTAGTGATCACTGCTAGGAATGCTAGGAATCCCACGAGTGAGCGTATCACCATAGGAAAGGTTAGCAAGTACAACACTACATGTTACTCTTCCGGTATCCAGGGCCACTATGCCTATGAATGCCCAACAAAAACTAAGTCCATCGCCCTATTAGACTCGTCTCTCGATGATCTAGTTTATGAAGCTGCTGAAGAGGATGACCCAGATGGTGTGCCAAGTGATTTAGAGGATGATCACCACCTTATGGTGATGCGTTGTATCTTGACCACTCCCCGTCTGTTAGATGATTGGAAGAGGACGAGCACATTTTCCCTGATTTTTAAGAGTAATGAGAAGCTCTGCAAGTTGATTATCGATAGTGGTAGCTGTGTGAATGTCATTTCTGAGAATGCCATCACACAAATAGCCATGACCATGGAACCACACCTGACCCAATATCAAGTAGTTGGATAAACAAGGTAACTGTCTCGGTTACTGAGCGATGCCTGGCCCCCCTCTCATTCAAATCATATACTGATAAGATATGGTGTGATGTCCTCCAGATGGACGCTTGTCACATGTTACTAGGCCGCCCTTGGCTCTATGATTGTGATGTGACGCATTTTGGTAGAGACAACATGTATGAATTCAAGTTCAATGGCAAAACAATTACATTGAGGCCATCTATCCCGAAGGAACCGATAGGACTGGTTAAGGACACCACGATCCCAGTTGAGAGGAAGGCCTTGAACCTAGTCGGAAGAAAAGAATTTATTAAGGACCCGTTTCTTAATGGAGTGATGTATGCGCTACTCCTTAGTGCGAAGACAGATTCTAGAGTATTGGATGATCTGCTTAGTGAGCTACGGGTATTGTTTGAAGAGTATAGGGATACGTACTCGGATGAGTTTCCACTGACATTACCTCTACTTAGAGATATTCAACATGCGATAGATTACATCCCGGGGTCTTTGAAAGTTAGGGTTAGAACTGATATACTCTAGAGGTGTGGTGAATAGAGTATGTATGTATATTTAATAACTTTTCCTTAACTATAAAAGATATACCTAAACATAGATATAATATAACAGTATAACAAATTGAATAAAATGAAATCACAGAAAAGCTAAATAATACAACCACAGCAAGAACATGAAGAAGGGGGCAACAAGACAACCCAATAATTTATAGTGGTTCCCCAACCTGGGTACATCCACTCTTCAACCACCTTAGTAGGAATCCACTCAGGTTTTTGATAAGGTGACTGCCACCAATGAGCTTTTGATCAAGTGCTCAAAAACCAAACCTCAAGTCTTTTGGTCAGGAGACTTGCAACCATGAATCACTTTTGAAGGGAGTAGAGAACCCTTTTTACAGGAAGGGTGAGAGAGTGATGGTGTCTTCTCTTTTTTAAATACAAATGAGAGGACTAGTGGAAATTCTGTTAACAAAAAGATCTCCCTGAAATATTGAGTTTGTTCAGGGAGGAAATGGATCTTTGCTTCAGTTTTATAGGACATCAAGCTTTCAACTTCGACCAGAAGAACTTCAAGAACTTCTTGATAGATATAGTATTGTTGTCCTACTGAAAGTTCTTGAGAGTATGACAGAAGAAGACTCTTGATTTGGATGGTTGTTCTTCTTCTTCAGAAAGATTGTTCTTCTTCTTGTCTAACAGATGTTGATTACTTGACTGATCGATTCTCTATGTCTCAAGAATTCTGTATGTCTCTTCAATTGTATGTATTTTTGATTGTGTCTACTCGAAGAAAGAGAACTTCTCATATTTTTATTTTCCATGTGTAAGTCTTTTTGAATTTTAAAATTCTTCCTGTAATTAATGCTGACGGCCTTGGAATAATTTGGCATTGATTTGTTTCCCCAACTGTCCCTTAGAAAAACGACAGGAAATAATCCTGAAGAAGACCGTGATTAATGCTCTTGTCTAACAATAATATTCAGAAAATATTAGAGCATTAATTACTCAAGAATCATTGCCACATAATAAGGATAAAAGAGGAAAACAGCCAAGACTGGATTCATCGACTTGAGTCCATAGTTCGTCGAGCTGAGAATAGCTGTTCGTCGAGGTGAGATCCAAGATCGTTGACCTCTGAATGCTGCTTGATAACTTTCTTCTTCTGTGCATCAAGTTCATCAGCTGAGATCTTAGATCGTCGAGCTGAGCCATGAGAACTGAGTTCGTCCAACTGGTCCGTGATCGTCGAGCTGAGTTTTGATTGTGGACTTAGACTATTTTCTGGTGTAGATTGTTAAAGTATCATTTTGGCGTTCAGTGTAATGTCATCTGTTGTTGAGTGAAATGTCAACTGGCATTGAGTGAAATGTCATCTGGCGTTGAGTGAAATGTCCTCTGGCTTTGAGTGTTAAGTCATCTAGCATTGAGTATAATGTCATCTGACATTGAGTGTTGAATCACCTTATCCAGAATTAGTCGACCAATGAACAGAGTTTGTCTAGCTGATGTTCTTAGTTCGTCGACTGAAGTTTGACTCAGAGAAATTTTTACTTTGTCCAGAGTACGTCGAGCTGAGCACGACTTTCATCGACTGAAGTTCGATGAACGTAGAACTCCTTTTTCTAAATCTTGAATTCTCTAAGTCTTGAGTCTCTGGCTTTGTTGAAGACTTGTCCCTGGCATTGTTGACTCTAAGGATTTGACCTAGACTCTAGGACATAACCATGACCCTGGTCTATACATGTTGGGTCATATCCTAACTTAGTGAACCTAGCCCAAATCCAACTAGGGATCCAACAATCTCCCTATATTTGGGTGAGGTCACTAATTATAGACTCAATAAAAGAAAATGCACAAAGCAAGAACATAATATATATCTGGGAGAGAATTAAACAATAAATGTGCAGCAGATATATTTACACAGTTAGCTTTGTATCATAAAACACAGTTTATAAAAAATATACCATATAGCAGTTTAGATTCTAGTTTTTCTATTTCTTCTCCTATGGCTTAGCTTCTTGGCTCTTATCCCCAGGCTGAGTAAAAATGATTTTATTGTCAGGATTAGTATCTTCTTTCTTTTATATGTACATATATGCTGCTCCAATCACTGTCAGGGTGGAGGTTCTGGGAAATACAGCCTCTGTGTTTTTAGCCATATAATATGCAGGATTAAATACCTTCTTGCTTACCTGAAGTCTTTCAAGTTCTTTCTCTCTATATGAGTACATGGTAGTGAACTTGGTTGGATCTTCTCCTTCTTCTCTGGACTTCTTTATCTTTGATAGACCAATCAATTCATGAAGCCTAGCAGGCCTGAATTGAGTTGACTATTCTTGAAAGTTTGTTGCTTTCTGGCTTTCATCACTTTCAATGTATAGTGACTTTGGTGGTGCTGTTTCACTATATTTTCCTTTAGGTTTGTGTGATCTTGAATGCCTTCTTTGTTCAGCTTGTTGTTGGGGAGGAGAGAACTCTGGCTTCTGATAGACTACTTCCTTTATTTGCTCTGTACACCCAATACTTATTTTTTGGCTGCTTCCATGATACTAATGTCTAGATGGCCTTTCCTTCCTCTGATAAGTTCTGGTGAATGTAGGCTTGGAAGGTACATCTGACCATTGAGAAGTGGTTCCTGAAGCACCAGCAGCTGGAGGAGGATGAGGAGGGGGATCCTTCCAGTATCTATGAGGAGGAGGAGGGGAGTATCTTCTGCTTTTCTTTCTATCCTTTTGTTTATTTTTTGATAGCCACATCCAAGCTTGCATCCCTTTGTATGGAGTTATGTTTTGCATAATATAGTAAGGAGTGTCATTTGTATTTCCTGGATTTGGAGCAGGAGGAGAAGTAGCCTTCCTTTTCTTAGAGATTTTCTTCCTCTTTGGGTCCTCATCATCATAATCATCATCATCATCATCATCAGAAGGTTGAGAATTATCATACATATCATCAATTTGCCTTATTGTATTTTTGGGAATTTCTTTACTTCCTGGAGTAGGGATAACTTCAGCATGGACTGCTTTAGTTTCCATAGCAATGTCTTGAGCTATAAAATCATCAAGATTGGGGAGAGGGCTATCATCCATAACATAGGATGGCCTAGGAGACCTAGATGTCTGATCTTCAGACTTATTTGTTGGAGGAGCAGTCAAACTTATCTTTATAGTGTCTAACATCTCTGAGTTGGCAGGAGAGGTATAACATGTTATGGCTTTAGATGACAGAATGGGGAAGGTAAGACAGAAATAAATATATGACCCAAACATTTTTAGCAAAGCTGCTAGATTCACTTTGGGATTAATGAAATAAACCCTTCCATGCAGAATCTTTGGAAAAATTACCACTTGAGCATTTGACACTATAATATCTGTAAAATAAATGTTACTTTCATCTGCTATTGAGGCTGTTGTTTCTCCAACATCTGTTTCCATTTCTGATTCAAGAAAATTCATGACATCTATTTCCATATCAGCACATATTCCTGCTGCTGGTACTACTATTGGTTCTGCTGGTGCAACTGCTCCTGGTACTGCTGGTACTGCTATTGCTTCTTCTTCTGTTGCTGTAACTGCTGCTACTTCTTTATGAAGTATCTCCCCCTGCCTGGTTTCAGTAGACACTAAAGCCAGGCCCTTAAATGAAGAGGGAGCAGTAGTGAGGGCAGAGATATGGGCAACATGAGAGGATATGGAGGCAGCTAGAGGAGAAATGGCCTATGCTATAAGAGATTTGAGTAGGGGTTTGAGGAGAGTAATGAGTGGGGTGACAAGATATGGATCCAGGTTTGGAGAAGTCGATGGTGGG
Organism: Platanthera zijinensis; assembly: GCA_039513925.1. NCBI lineage: Eukaryota > Viridiplantae > Streptophyta > Magnoliopsida > Asparagales > Orchidaceae > Platanthera > Platanthera zijinensis. The sequence goes on from CM077096.1 coordinate 129,164,730, forward strand.
GCAGTAGCTGGTTGAGTGGAAATTGTAGTTGCTGGGGGGTGATAGGTGGAGATGGAATGGGAGTGTCTAGGAGGGAGTCATGTTGAGGAGAGGGAGTGTTTAGAGGAGAGGATAATAGGTTGAAGGATAGGAATGATGAGAGGTTGGTGTCGGTGATATCAGCAAGATGAGATGGAAGAGGAGATTGGGGTGGTGTAGGTACAGATGTATCATACTGGGGGGAGGTTGGATTAGATGGTATGTGTGCTGGAGGGGAAGGAATAGGAGATGCTGGTGGTGTAGGGGTATGGACTATAATGGTAGTGGAGGGTGGGGTTTGTTGGTCTTGAGATTGGGATGGAACTTGAGGGGCAGGAGGTGGTGAAGGGGTGGAGAGGATCCCTTCAGTGGGTTGGTGAGAGGCCGGTGCAGCCCTTGTACTCTCAGAAGTTCTTGTGGAGGAGGAGGTAGTCTTAGTTGGCTTTGAGATAGTCCTCTCCCACTTTCTAAAAATAGCACAAGTGAGTCTCTTAGAAGCATTGATGGATATAGTCGAGGAGTCAAGGGATCCTGTAGCCTTTTCCTTGAGGAAGATCCCTAGGATCCTTCCAAAACACACATCTTTCTTGTTGTTCTTCATTTTAATCAAATCGAACAAAATTTGAGCACAGTTCACAGCTTTCTTATTTAATATGGCACACATAACCAGGAACTGATGCCTGGTGATGTAGTCGTGTGCTGTGTGCTTTCCTAGACTTTCCCAGCTATATCTACATGAAACTTATACTCGGCAGACAAAAGTTTCTTAAGTAATTTGTTTGGGGTGTCTCCAGAATAACCCATTGTACTTAGCATCAAATCAAATTCTTCAGAGTCTATTTCTAATTCATCCTCACAATTTTTTAATCCAAAAATCTCAGTTAAAATATAGGGGGTAAGAGAAATTGTGTTACCCGCGATGATTCCAGTCATCGTATTCCTGTCTGTAGTAACTGTATAGACCCACTCCCTGATCTCTGTTGTAGATATCTTGATGCAAGTGGAAAGCAGAGTCTTTAGTTGTTGATCTTCAAGGACTTGTAGAATGTTCAGGATGATTTGATTGGAATACTGGAAAGATTCAAAGTCCAAATCAAAACTAGAGTTAAATATCATAGCAGCATGAGATCCTGCAGAAATCGCCATGAGAGCACCTGCACAGGAAAATGAAGATCAAGTACAAAAGAACTGAAAGCTCGGGGCAGAGGTCGAAGAAAACCTAGATATACTGTTTTCCAGAATATGAATCGACAGACTTCGTTCCTCGAAAAAAAAATTAAAAGATCTTCGATCTGAGGTTGACGAAATAATTTCAAGTTAAACGGTTCGTCGATCTCAGTCTGAAGGTTTGAAGACATTTCGTCGATCTCTGGTCGACGAAGGTTTTCATAAGTAAGTTCGTCAATCTCAATTCGACGAAGCTAACTTAGCTCACAGAGAGTTCATCGATCTCTGGTTGACGAAAATCTCAAGAACTTTTCCTAGTTCATCGAGCTCTGTTCGACGAACTCTGAAAAATTCATCGAATGCAGACATAAACTAAACTAAACCTTCTCCACTTATCATTCCAAGCTGATTTATAAAGAATAAGGTATTTCTTTTATCCAGGGGTTTCGTGAAAATATCAGTTCTTTGTAAGTCAGTGTAGATATAGATAAGATTAAATTTTTTTTTGTCTACACACTCTCTAATGAAATGATGTCTTATGTCTATATGTTTAGTTCTGCTGTGATGGACTGGATTTTGTGCTATAGCTATAGCACTTGTGTTATCACATAGTAGAGTTGAATTACATAGATGGTTCTTAATCCATAACATCTGGGAAGAATAACTGCCAGCTGCAATGTATTCTGCTTCAGCAGTTGATGTGGACACAGATGATTGTTTCTTGCAGAACCAGAACACTAATCTCATACCAAGGAACTGGCAGGTTCCTGAGGTACTCTTTCTGTCCACTCTTCATCCTGCACAGTATCTGAATATCCAGTTAACTCAAACTCTGACTAAGTAGGATACCAGAGACCAAGACTAGGACAACCCTTTATATATCTTAAAATCCTTTATAGAAAAACTAGATGGGATTCTTAAGGGTTCACTTGGAACCTAGCACAAAGGCATGTAGCAAACAAGATATCAGGTCTGCATGCTGTAAGGTATAGTAGGGACCCAATAATGCCCCTATATAATTTCTGATCCACGGGTTTCCCATGCACATCATAATCTATTACAGCATTTGTAGCAATGGGTATTTTCTTTGCTGAGGAATCAACCATCCCAAACTTTTTAATAAGCTCTTTAGCATATTTTGCCTAGGAAATGAAGATGCCATCAGGAAGCTGCTACACTTGGAGACCAAGGAAGTAGGAGAGCTCACCCATGCTACTCATCTCAAATTTTGAATGCATTAGATCAGAAAATCTTTTGCATAATTTGGGTTCAGTAGAACAAAATATTATGTCATCTACATATATTTGCACTAACAGTATTTTATCATGATGCATTTTGGTAAATAAAGTCCTATCTACTATGCCTCTTGAAAAACTATGCTCTAAGAGAAAGCTGGCTAAGGTCTCATACCAAGCTCTTAGAGCTTTCTTTAAACCATAGAGAGCTTTATGCAATTTAAACACATAAGAGAGATGAGTTGGAGAAACAAAACCTGGAGGTTGTTTAACATAAACATCTTCTTTAAGTTTCCCATTTAAGAAAGCACTCTTCACATCCATTTGATAAACTTTGAACTTTTTGAATGCAGCATAAGAAAGAAATATCCTTATAGATTCTAGCCTGCCAACTGGAGCAAAAGTTTTATCATAGTCAATCCCTTCCTCTTACATATACCCTTGAGCAACAAGCCTAACCTTGTTCCTCATAATCACACCTTGGGCATCAAGCTTGTTTCTAAATACCCATTTGGTTCCAATGACTGAGTAGTTTTTTGGTCTTGGAACCAAAACCCAAACTCTGTATCTCTCAAACTGGTTGAGCTCCTCTTGCATAGCCATGATCATGTGGGGATGTTTCTCAGAATGTTTTTTGGTTTGAGGTTCAACTTGAGAGAGGAAACATGCATGAATCTAGTCTTGATTGAGTTGATGCCTTGTCTGTACACCTGCTGTTATAACGCCAATCACTTGCGATCTGGGGTGATCCCTTAGTGTGACTAGGTTAGTTTGTGTAGTTGATTCAGCAACAGCAGTTGGATTTAATTCCTCCTGTGGAAATATGTTTGCTGTTGGTTGAAGTTTAGTTACTTTTGTGCTTTCTTCTTCACTTTGTTCTTTATCTTGTGGAGAGGGATGTATTGGATCCTCTTTGGATAGGCTTAGACCATCCGGATTCTCACACAAGTTGTGTACCTGCAAGGAGTCTTTGGTAGAAATCTCTTTCTCCTTATAAAACATGTTAGCCTCATCAAATGTAACATGCATAGATTCCTTTATTTTCAATATAGATTTATTAAATACCCTATAAGCTTTGCTGACTTGGGAATATCCTAGAAAAATTCCCACTGCAGCCTTTGCTTCAAACTTTCTAATGTTTTTGTTGTCATTGTTGTGAATATAACAACCACAACAAAAAACTTTAAAATAGTTAATTATTGGTTTCTTCCCTTTGAGCAATTCATAGGGAGTCTTATGTTTTAGTTTGTGTACCAAGCTTCTATTTAGGAAATAATTTGCTGTGCTCACTGCCTCTGCCCAATAGGATAGGGGCATGTAAGCATCTGCAAGTAATGTGCCTGCAGCTTCAATGAGTGTTCTATTTTTCATTTCAGCTACCCCATTTTATTTAGGAGTTCTAGGAGCTGAGAAGCAGTGCATGATACCTTCCTTCTCACAGAACTCATGCACAAGAAGAGACTCAAACTCTGTACCATGATCACTTCTGATTAATGTAACATGAGTAGAGTACTCAATCTGTATGGCCCTGAGAAATTCTATTAGAACCTTGAATGTATCTGACTTAGATCTCAGAAAGAATACCCAAGAGAATCTGGAGAAGTCATCTAAAACCACTAAAGTATAAGATTTCCCTCCTAGGCTTTGTACAACCACAGGGCCAAAAAGGTCCATATATAGTAAGTACAATATCCTAGGTGAATCACTCTTATTAATGGATTTTAAACTAGATTTAGTTTGCTTGCCTAGTTGACAAGCCCTACAGAGTCCTTCCTTCTTGTAGGGGCCAGAAGGTAGACCTCTAACAAGGTTGTCCTTAGATAACCTAGCAATATTTTTAAGATTTACATGTCCTAATCTTTTATACCACAAGTCATTTTGACTGCTAAGTGTGTTAAGCAAACATATGTCTGAAGTATAATAATGAAAATTAACTAGGTATATGTTTCCTTGTCTATTGCCAATTAAAACAGGTTTGTTTTCTTTAGAGGTAAAAGTATAGGAGCTAGAGTTGAATGATACCTGATAACCTTAATCACAGAGTTGGCTTATAGAGATGAGGTTATGCTTTAGTCCACTTACATATGCAACTCTCTTGAAAGTTACTGTTCCAATCCTGACTTTGTCATAGCCCTCTGTTTGGCCATAGTTAGAGTCACCAAAGATGACCATTGGTCCCATCTTGGTCTTGTAAACAGTTAGATTGTCTTTGTTGTCTATCGTGTGCTTGGAGCAGCCACTATCCAGATACTAATGTTGATTATATGTTGGACAGGTCTTTATCTGCAAATAAGATAGTTAGTTGTTCTTGAACCAGGTAACCTTGGGTCCTTGTTGATTTACATAGCTATAACTAGAAATATAAGAACATTCAGGTTGATCTTTACAGCCTTTGGGATGATATATTCTTGGTGGTATTATCCATTAACTAAAAGGATTAAAGTTGCTATTAGAATTTAGGTTTCTGTTGTAAGAATCTGTGATCGAAAATTTCTGGTTGGATCGTCGACCTGAGCTCGACGATGTTGGATGAGATCATCGATCTCTACTCCAAGAATGAAGATATTCATTCTCGGGGCACCAAAATCGTCGAACTCTAGTCGACGAACCATACTGGTATCGTCAATCACAGATCAAAGAATAATTGTTACTTAAGTTTGCGTTCAGAGATCGTCGTTCTGAGTTCGACGATCTGTTTATATATCGTCGATCTGAGTTCGACGATAACTGCTGAACATTGTTGTTTCTGTTATTCTTCTGGTTTCTAAGTTTATTCTTAGTGTCAATTTGTTTAAGAAATTTATTGACCAAATTTACTTGTATAGTATTCTTCTTTCCTTTGTCAGAAATAAACTTTATTTGTTTGCAAAGGTTATTTTTCTGAATTAGTGGTGGATCACTAGAGGAGGAACCTAGTCTTAGTTTGCTATTGTTAATCCTAGCATTTACAGTACTAGTGATATCTAGGAGTTTCAAACTTCTTCCATTTAGTGATTCTTCTTACTTCTTCGACTTGCTAAGTTCATATTTCAGAAAAGATATTTGTTCATTAGCAGAAATCAGTTCATTTGTTAGATTATCTTTTTCTGAGGTGATTTTTCCTAAATCATTTAGTTCTTCTCTGAGAAGTTTGATTTCCTTCTCAGAGCTAATCAAGTCTATGCACAAATTTTTAAATTCAAATTTAAACTCATCTGATTCAGAATCATAAGATGCTATTACCTGATCTTCAGCTGATAAGGATTCCTCATCTTCAGATTCATCTGTATCTGATCTGCTACAACCTGCCTCAATGGACATGAGGCAAACTTCCTTTGCCTTATGCTCTTCTTCATCCTCACTAGAACTGGAGGATGTTGACTCTTCTTCAATATCACTCCATATTTTAGCAACAAAGCCATTATCTTTCCTCTTGTTCTTCCTTGAGGAAGGTTTGCTGTAGTGACTCTTCCTTGAGTCCATCTCCTTTCTTCTATCCTTCTTCTGAGCTTCTGGGCACTCAGAGATGAAATGCCCTAGTTTTCTACAGCCAAAACAAACTGTTTCTTTAGATGGTGTTTTGTCATACCTTGGCTTATCTTCATATTTTTATGGTTTCTTTCTGAAGTCTTTTCTAGCAATCTTGACGAATCTCTTAGCAAAGAGACCCATCAACTCTTCATTCACAGGAATGACTTTAGAATCTCTTGTAGCTTTGAAAGCTATGTTGTGCTCCTTCCTAGTTAGTGTGGGAGTCTTCACTTCAGCTTGTTTTTCTCTTGCTTTCATCAGTTGCTCATAAGACTTTAGCTTTCCTAGAAGAGATTCTGTTGAGATCTCAGTCATTCTTCTGGGATCTCTGATGGGACAGATTCTTGAGTCCCATGTGCTAGGAAAGCACATAAGGATTTGTCATTCACTTCAGTTAAAGTGATTTCTTTATCTAGGGTCCTTAGCTCACTGATGATGGAGCTGAGTCTATTGTACATCACTTCAACTATTTCTGCTTCATCCTTCTTGAAGTTTTCATACTGAGTGATGAGGGTTGATCATCTATCTTTACTCTCATCTGCTGATCCAACAACCATTTGGTTCAAAGAGTCCCAAATGTCCTTAGCTGATTGACACTCAGCAACCTTTTGAAATATTTCATCAGACATAGTTTGAGCTAGTATGTTCATGGCTCTGGCATCAGCTATCTTAGCCTTTTTCTGTACATCTGTCCATCCAGGGGGTTGGACTGCACTCAAGTCAGTTGATGCAGTTTAGGTTGATGCCACTGGAGCTGGTGGTCCTGTTAAGATAGAATTAAATATATCTTCATCAATAGAGTTCATGTAGAGCTTAATTCTTGCCTTCAAGATTGTGAACTTGGACAAGTTGCACACTGGAGGTCTTGTGCTTGCATATTCTTTGTTCTGTGTCATGCTGTATATATAAATCTAGTAAAGATATGGAACAGATCTAACTTATGATCTTTGGTTCAAGTGTTTAACTTGTACAACCAAGAGAACCCCCTCTGATACCAATTGAAAGTTAGGGTTAGATCTGATATACTCTAGGGGGGGGTGAATAGAGTATTTATGTATATTTAACAACTTTTCCTTAACTATAAAAGATTATACCTAAACATAGATATAATATCATAGTATACCAAATTGAAATAAATGAAATCATAGAAAAGCTAAATAACACAACCACAGCAAGAACAAGAAGAAGAGTGCAACCAGACAACACAAGAATTTATAGTGGATCCTCAACCTGGGTACATCCACTCTTTTACCACCCTGGAAGGAATCCACTCAGGTTTTTGATCAGGTGACTGCCACCAATGACCTTTTGATCAGGTGCTCAAAAACAAAACCTAGGGTCTTTTGGTTAGAAGACTTGTAACCAGGAATCACTTTTGAAAGGAGTAGAGAACCCTTTTTACAGGAAGGGTGAGAGAGTGATGGTGTCTTCTCTTTCTCAAATACAAATGAGAAGACTAGTGGAATTGATGTTAACAAAAATCTCCCCTGAAATATTGCGTTTGTTCAGGGAGGAAATGGAGCTTTGCTTCAGGGTGATAGACCTTCAAGCATTTAACTTCAACCAGAAGAACTTCAGGTACTTCTTGACAGATGTAGTATTGTTGTCCTACTGAAAGTTCCTGAGAGTATGACAGAAGAAGACTCTTGATTTGGATGGTTGTTCTTCTTCTTTAGAAAGATTGTTCTTCTTCTGGTCTAGCAGATGTTGATTACTTGACTGATCGATTCTCTATGTCTCAAGAATTCTGTATGTCTCTTCAATTGTCTGTATTTTTTATTATGTCTATTGGAAGAAAGAGAACTTCTCATCTTTTTATTTTCCATGTGTAAGTCTTTTTGAATTTTGAATTTTTCATGTAATTAATGCTGACGGCCTTGGAATAATTTGGCATTGATTTGTTTCCACAACTGTCCCTTAGAAAAATGGAAGGCAATAATCCTGATGAAGATCGTTATTAATGCTCTTGTCTAACGATAATATTAAGAAAATATTAGAGCATTAATTACTCAGGGATCATTGCCACATAATAAGGATAAAAGAGGAAAACGACCAAGACTTGATTCGTCGACCTGAGTCCAAAGTTCGTCGAGCTGAGAATAGTTGTTCATCGAGCGGAGATCCAAGATCCCTGACCTATGAATTCTGCTTAATAACTTTCTTCTTCTGTGCATCAAGTTTGTCGAGCTAAGATCTAAGATCGTTGAGCTGAGCACTAAGAACTGAGTTCGTCCAGCTGGTCCAAGATCGTCGAGATGAGTTTTGATTCTTTACTTAGACTATTTTCGGGTGTAGATTGTTAAAGTATCATTTTGGCGTTGAGTGTAATGTCATCTGTCGTTGAGTGAAATGTCATCTAGAACTGAGTGAAATGTCATCTGGCATTGAGTGAAATGTCCTCTGGATTTGAGTGATAAATCATCTGGCATGGGGTGTAATGTCATCTGGCATTACTGTTGAATCACCTTATCCAGAATTAGTCGACCAAAGAACAGAGTTCGTATAGCTGATGTTCTTAGTTCGTCGACTGAAGTTTGACTTAGAGAAGTTATTACTTTGTCCAGAGTTCGTCGAGCTGAGCACGACATTTGTCGACCGAAGTTCGACGAAGGTAGAACTCCTTTTTCTAACTCTTGAATTCTCTAAGTCTTGAGTCTCTAGATTTGTTGAAGGCTGGTCCCTGGCATTGTTGACTCTAAGGATTTGACCTAGACTCTAGGACATAACCATGACCCTAGTCTATACATGTTGGGTTATATCCTAACTTTGTGAACCTAGCCCAAATCCAACTAGGGATCCAACAGTCTTCCTTGCCCAACCAGCCCCATTACCGACTCCATCCCACTTCCCATATGGAGTTGCAGGTTCAGATAGAGGACTTGTTGAAGAAGGCATTTATTAGGACTAGTATGAGTCCATATGTTGTTCCAGCTCTGCTTGCCCCCAAGAAGAATGTCTCATGGCGAATGTGTGTTGATAGTTGGGCTACCAATAAGATTAATGTCAAGTATAGGTTCCCTATCCCACATTTAGATGACAACTTGGATGTATTATCTGGTGCCACTATATTTTCTAAGTTGGATCTTAGGAGCGGTTATCACCAGATTTTGATCCTTGAGGATGATGAATGGAAGACTGCATTTAAATCCAAGAATGGGTTATATGAGTGGCTTATGATGCCCTTTGGGTTATCTAATGCCCCCAGCACCTTCTCTCGGATGATGACACACATCTTTCGACCATACTTTGGGAAGTTTGTGCTAGTCAACTTAGATGACATCTTAGTCTATAGCACCTCCACTGCCTAGCTCATCTCCCACTTGAGAGTGACTCTGTCCACCTTGAGGAAGGAAAATCTATTCCTTAATCTTAAGAAGTGCATATTCTCTATTCCAGAGGTAGAGTTTTTAGGTTATATAGTCGGGTCTGAGGGTATTCGAGTTGACCCTGGAAAGGTTTAAGTGATTAAAGACTTGCCCGAACCAACTAGCCTACGAGAGGTCCGTAGTTTCCATGGTTTGGCTACTTTCTATCGACGCTTCATACAAAACTTTAGTAGCATTATGTCGCCTATTAGTGACTGCATGAAGAAGGGTGAGTTCATGTTGACGAAGTCCGCCACCTTTGCCTTCCAATGTATTAAGAAGCTCATGACTGAGGCACCAGTGTTACGTCAACCTGACTTCACCAAGTTCTTTGAGCTTTCCTGTGATGCGTCAGGGGTAGGAATAGGAGGTGTTTTGAGTCAAGAAGGACACCCAGTAAGTTATTTCAGTGATAAACTAGCGGGCACTAAGTTGAATTATTTGAACTACGACAGAGAGTTTTATGTTGTTGTTAGGTGTTTGCATTATTAGCAGCATTATCTCCTCTCAAAGGAGTTTGTGATCCTCTCCGATCATGATGCTTTACGTTTCATAAAAGCTCAGCATAAAATAAGCCCACGCCACGCTAAGTGGGTAGCTTTCTTATAAGAGTACACTTTTAGTCTTAAGAACCTTAAGCGATCTTACAATCGAGTTGCTGATGCACTTAGCCGCCTTACCCTTCTACTGTCTACCATGCAAGTCATTGTCGTAGGATTTGAATGAGTTAAGGACGAAAATTCCACTTGCCCAGATTTCCACGACATGTATTTCTCCGCCGAGGATAGCTCTCCCACGACCATATCGGCATTTGTTCTTAAGGAAGGTTATCTCTTTAGGCACGAGAAGTTGTGTATTCCTCGATCCTCCTTACGGCACCTCATTAATTGGCAATTACATAGCGGAGGTCTGAGTTGACACTTTGGAAGGGATAAGACCATTGAACTAGTCTAGGAGAAATTTTACTGGCCTAAGCATAAGGCGATTGTTGGGGGAATAGTGAGTAGTTGCCGAACATGTCAAGTATCAAAGGGCTCTAAAACTAATGTTGGGTTTCATACCTCTTTACCAATTCCGTCCATACCATGGGAAGACGTGAGCATGGATTTTATATTAGGCCTCCCCACCACTCTACATCGACACGACTTCATTTTTGTAGTTATGGACAGGTTTTCAAAAATGACATACTTTATCCCATGTAGTAGGACCAACGACGCATCTCACATAGCTAAGTTATATTTTCGAGAGGTCGTTAGTCATCACGGAGTGCCAAAGACAATTGTCTCGGATAGGGACGTGAAATTCACTAGCTAGTTTTTGAAAACATTATGGATTTTATTGGGGACCAAATTATTATTTTTCGCTTCCTATCATCCTCAAACCGAGGGTCAGACGGAAGTAGTCAATCGGTGTTTGGGGAATATTCTAAGGTGTCTTGTGAGTGACCACTAGGGAACTTAGTATCTACTCCTTCCCCATGCACAATTGGCATACAATAACTCTAAGAGTCGGTCCACGGGTATGTCCCCTAACGAGATTGTTCACGGGTATAAGGCTCCTTGCCACTTGACTTGTTTCCATTACCACCTATATATAAAGCAAGTCAATTCGCACAATCCTTAGCCCAACACATATATGACTTGCACGCACATATCTGGGCAACCTTAGTCTCCGAATATGAGTCCTATCATCACAAGCAAATCAATATAGGAGAGTGTCACACTTTAATGTCGGCGATCAAGTCTTAGTCCGCTTAGTCCTGAGCGACTTCCTACTGGCACCATTAGAAAGTTAGCTCCAAAGTGCGTCGCCCTTCTGGATTATAAAGAAACTCGGGTGATAATGTTTTTGTCTTAGATTTGCCGGCTGATTGGGGTCTTACATCACCCATTTTTTAATGTCTCGGAATTGACGATGTTTATTTCACAATACAATCAACACACTTCTCGTTTTATCAAAAAAATTCAACAATCACCTCTCCATGGTTACAGCAGGTTTAGCATCGGATGGTAAGTTGCCTTCTTTTATTCCCACTGCTGATATTTCCAAGTTTCCTAAAAACTTTCTTAACCAGACGGATACTTGATACTGAGCTGCTTACTACCATCAATGGTTCTACCCGCCTCTTTCTCATCCTTGGCGTGACTTCCCTCCTTCCGACACTCTTGGTACTCGAGCCAGAGATTCAACAATTGGATGCCACTCTTCTCCGCCTCTTATCTCTTGGACCACGCATCGGAGATACGTGATTTTGAGTGGGGGGATTGATGCCGCAACATCTCCGCCACTACATGATGATGATCCGTTGCCGAGGCGCTACAACATAAAGACGTTAGGAGCCATGATGATGCTAACGAAAGGCTATGTTACAACCTCCGTCCACGCGTGCTAACCCACTTGAAGATTCATTTTAAAATCTGCTCTAGTTACAATATTTATAATATTTTATATTTGAGAATATAAAATTATTCATACTTGGGTAATAATTTTATATTCATG